>CM052546.1:29006331-29095353 GCA_028533065.1 Trachops cirrhosus | reverse complement strand
CTATTTTCATTTATGGCGTGATAATGTTGGCTCTTTGCTCTGTACCTACGTAAAATGACTCAGATTTTTTTTCCCTGGTTGTGGGAGAGTAGAATCTGCTGCATCCTACCACGCCGCCATCTTCCTGATCTCTCCTTGAGCATTCTTATAACAAGTGTTTTGAACTCTGCATCTAGTAGATTGCTTGTCTCCATTTGTTCTTTTTCTGGAGGTTTCTCCTCTTGTTTCATTTGAGACATGTTTCTTTGTCTTCTCATTCTGGCAGCCTCCCTGTGTTTGTTTCTTTGTATTAGGTAGACTGGCTGTGTCCCCCAAGCTTGGTAGAGTGGATTAATATAGTAGGTGTTCCATAGGATCCTCTCCTGTCACCCAAGCTGGGTACTCGAGGTGTGCCCCTCATATAGATTGTGTATACCCTCTTCTTGTATTTGAACCTTGATTGCTGTTGGCAGGTCAATGGGATGGATTTACCCTCAGACTGATCAGCTGCAAGGACTGGCTCCAACCACCAACCACCCCAATCATCATTGGAGTATCAGGTGTGTAGGGGCCCACCCCACAAAGCAGGACTTCAGTGGGGCTCTGATGCCTGCTGAGTCCATCTCTTGAGTGTGTTGCTTGTGCAGATGGTTGGGTGGTGATGCTTCAACATGGTCAGAAGCTGCCCACTGGGTGTGCTGGCTCTGGAGCCCCCCAGGAGGTACAGGCCAAGGCCAGCTGCTGTCTGTTCTGCCTGGGGCCACCCAGCATGAACTACAATGCTGTCTACAGATGGCTGCTCCTTGTACAGGGCTTGGAGGTGCCCAGGAGAGACCAGGCTGGGAACCAAGGCTGGCTGTCACTGGTGCTGGGCCTAGGGCCACTTAGCAAGAAGTGTGGGATATACTGGGGCCAGATCCTGCTTGTTGGAGAGATTTTAGGAAAATCTGAAGCATGATCCAAGATGGGCCATTTGTATGGAAAAGCCACTGGAAACAGCTTGGGTGGGCCTGAGAGTTGGGTGGGGCAGGGCCTCAAGGAATCACCAGGGTGGGTAAATAGTGATAGCCAGGTTGATGGAGTCTCAGACATGGCACCTGCCTGCTGGCTCTGTGGGGGAGGACTCAGGAGGGGAGAATGGCCTCTGCCAGCACTTCTGTCTGGGAGAAAGCTGCCCCTGCTGTCACTTTCCCTGATGCTGGGCAATTCAGTTCCTACCCACATGTCTCTGATGCGTTTTAAGTTGCTACGCAGTGCTGGAGCTCAGAGGGAGTGAGTCCAAGTAAGTCCATGTGTGGGCCCTTTAAAAGGAAGTTCCTGGCCCTCCATCTCTCTCAGCCTCAATCCCCACTGGTTTTTTACAGCCAGAAGTTATGGGGATTTCTCCTCCTGGCACTGGAACCCTGGGCTGGGGGGCCTGGTGTGGGGCTGGAAACCCTCACTCCTCAGGAGGGACCTCTGCAGCTGAAATATCCCTCCCAATTTTCACCTGCCACAGGTAGGTGTGGGACCAGCCTGCTCAGCATCTCTGCCCCCTCCTGCCAGTCTGGATGTGGTTTCTTCTTTAATTCCCTACTTGTAGGACTTCCACTCGGTCAGATTTCAGGTGGCTCTGAATGATGGTTGTTCTGTAGTTCAGTTGTAATTTTGATGTGGTTGTGGGAGGAGGTGAGTACTGCCTTTACCTGTGCTGCCATCTTGACCAGAAATCTTGGGAGTGAATTTGTCTATTCGTGGTTGGAGTGCCAGCAATGAGTCCTTCCCTTGCCTCTGACTCCTGATCCAAGGCAGGAAGCCTGTGTCCTCATCACCACCCCACGAGGGTAGGTTGACACGCCAGGGCCTGGGTCTGTGCCCCTAACTGCTTCCCAAGCCTTCAAACTCATCTTTTCCCAGAAGCTCCCTCTTAGGACAAACCACAACTGATGTTCCTTCAGTCTTCTCTCTGCCCGGCACCATTCGAAGTGCCTGCCCTCTACTGTTTCCTTTGGTCTGCACAGGAACCCTGGGGTTACTATTCTTAGCTCCATCTTGCAGGTGAGGAAACCTAGGCCTAGAGGCTTTAAGCCAGTTGTCCCAGGTCGTGCAGTTAGAAGAGGCAGAGTTAGGACTCAACCTCCAATTTCCCAGACAGCCAGGGCCGTGTCCTCGGCCACTCCCTCCTGGCTTGCCCAGTCATCCTTGATGTCACTCTGACCTTGGTTTCTTAGAATTTCTGTGTGATTTAACCCATAGTATTTTCAATACAGTGTGCCTCCTTCCCTAGAAAACTGTGAATGTGTTTTTCTGCTCTTTATTTCCTTTCCAGAGAAACAGTGGTGTATACAGCAGGAGCTCAGCAAATGCCAATTTTTTTTGTTTTTTATGAAAACCCAACTGGATGTGCTGTTGACAGGCCCAGCATACCAGAAAGGCGGCCTCGGCCCTTTATGGAAGTTACAGGAAGATGAATAAGGCTCCGAGTGTCAGGGCTGACTCAGACCTCACAGAATGGCTCGCTCTGGCCTTTGAAGAGCCGAGAGCTATTTACACCCTACTAATGGACCTCGCTGTCCGCGCTGTATAAATTCTCTGGTCGAAGGCCGTGATTGCGTGGGGACAGGAGCGGGAAGAGAACCCCCTCCTCATTCTCAGGGTGGGACTCGTGGGTGTGACACGCCAATGTGGGAATGATGACTCCGGTTCATGGGCAGACACGCAGCTGGCCGTGCGTAAGGCAGAAAGGCTTTTAGTTGGCATGTATGTGGTAGAAAGAAGTCTCTCCCGACATGAGGTTCTTTGCATAAATAAATGGTGACCAGCTGTTAGTCTTCCTGTTAACATGGCCATCCATCACGGCTTGTTTCAAATATAAGTCTGGGAAGAAGCTGAGACTCCCATGAAAGGCAATATTCCAATGATAATCCAGCCCCTTCTGGCACGCATCTGCCTAGAGATACTCACAAACTGGAGATACTAGCTGGGTCCATCAGGGGGACCGGCTCGGAGTCTGATGTTCTCTGTAGATGCCCCCCACCCAGGGCGCAGGAACACTGACTGGGAGCAGGCTCCCCTTGGGGGCCTATTTGGTGGAGCCGACATGGTGCCGCTGGCTCCTTCCCTCTCCTGGGTGCCTTTCCCATCTCCCGCCACAGACCTTGACTTACAGCTGACCTTGAGAAGGAACAGGGTGGCAAGGAAAGGAACGTTCTTCTCCCCTAAGGCCCAGCCCCCAGCTTGCTCATGGTGGTCATGGCCCATGGGCTGTTACCGATGTCTTGTTTCAGGGTCAGCAGGTGACAGGCAGGGCAGGAGGTCACTACTGGAGTATGACAAGCTCTCCACTGGCACTCTCTGTCTGCCACTGCAGGTCCAAAGCCGCCCTGGCAGTCTTGTCTGCTCCCAGCCAGGCTCTGTGAGGGAGGCAGGGGCCTGCCCTGCCTGTAACCAGGGAACGCTAACACTCTCCTCATTCATTTTGGATCATTATTATCACTGTTTTGCTCTCTCTGGGAACTCATTCATTCATTCATTCGCTTACTCACCCATTCTAAATATATGTATATGTATCTCCAGTGTGCCAGGAACTGGGAGTGCAGGGATAAGCAGGGTGGACGTGACCCCTGATTCACCAGAACCGACACTTCCTTGGAGGGAGAACACAGTTGGATAAAACAGAAGTAAGGAAAATGAAGGATAATGAATGGCAAGTTGGGAAGGTGTTATTAAAGAAATGAAGGGGAGGTGGAGGGTAGCAGGAGGGATCTGTCTAGATAGACTGGCTTTCTGCTGAGGTGACTTTTGAGCTGAGGCCTAAAGACAGAGAAGGAATCTGCCGAGTGAAGACTAGGGGGAAGAGCACTCCAGAAGCGAGGCTGGCATGTGCAAAGGCCCTGTGGTGGGGCGGAGCTGGGCTCCCTGTGGAATGAAAGCCCATCAGTGTGGCTGGTGTGTGATGAGTGAAGGCGCACTAGGACGACTCCTGGTGGAACAGCAGGCCCTGCGACCGTGTGGTGGGTCCAGGAGCACCACTGATGCGGCAACGAGGTTCAGTGGGCAGTGTGGGGTGCACTGAGAGTGTTACTTTATGTGCCTTTGTCACATTTATTCATAAGCATTTACTGGGGGGCCTAGTGCTCGCCAGGCGCTGTGCTGTGTGTTGAGGCAGAGCACACAGCTTGGATTGTCTCCTGGAAACAGAAGCCACAGGGGTCTTTAACCTGGGGCGACAGGGTGGCCACGGAAGCAGAGCAGCAGCAGGGGAGCCGGCTCCGTTGCCCGATACCAGCACTGGTCTCTGCGGAACCGCTTCCCCGCTGCCAGCCTGGGGCGCCGCTCGTTCGCTTCCGCTTGCAGGGGCGGCCCGAGCTCCGCACACGGTGCACTCCGACTCCTTGGCGGCCTGTGAGCCCAGGAGACCCTGTCCTTGGTGGAGGGGGAGGGGGAGGGGGAGGTCGGCCCCAAGGCCTCAGCCCGAATTGCAGGTACAAATCGCAGGTGTGGAAGGAGAAACAGCACCTCCCAGTGCTGTGGGGCGGCTGGGGGCTTGTTGCTTCCCCTCTAGGTGGATGGAGAAGTTGAGTCCTGAAAGTTACAAAGTCGCTCGATCAGCTGATGATTGTATTTTCCACTTCGTGTTCAAAAAGTGCTTAAGGGCAGAGATGCCTTTCCCTGCATAGCTCAGTTATCTACCTTTAGTGCTGGGAAGACAGCTCCAGCAGCTTTGTCCTGGGGACCCCAGGTTTGTGTATCACATGTCCTTAATTCCTGAGGCAGGGAACCCTCTCCACACCTGTATTTTGGAGGGATCCTTTCCACTTCATTTCTGTGCCTTCCTGGTGGGTTTACGTGAAGCATTTAAAGCTGTCTGCCAGGCTAGCCTCCGTTTCGCAGCGTGGAGAGTGCCACAAATACTTGTTTTGCTTTGGCTTTGGGGAAGGCTGTGGTCTCTGAGGCACGTTGTCTGGGCTCCAGCTGTTTGACTTTGGGGAAGTGACTTAACATCTTCGATCCCTGAGGAGAGGGGAGAATCCGATGGTGATTCCTGAAACAGTGACGACAGCCTGCTTACTGGCTGCTTGTTGCTAAGCCCCTCAGTGGTTCCCAAACGAGAGCGCAGCACATCCATCCGAGGGCTGAGCCGGCACAGCCAGCTGGCCCCCACCACGGGTTCCTGCTCAGCAGGGCTGGGGGGACGGGGCGGGGGGGGGTGCGGGGGGTGGTGTGGGTGTGTGTGGAGGGGGTCGGGGGTCGGGACCCCCCCCCCAGACTCGGCTCTGTCAGCAGCTTCCCAGGTGCTGCTGGCGCCGCTGGTCCAGGACCGCACCTGGAGAATAGAATTAGAGCATGAGCTCCATTCGTTCAGTCATCATGACAACCCCCTGAACTTGGTGTTACTGCCATTGTCCCTCTGCTCATGAGGCAATGAAGGCTGAGAGAGCGAAGTAACTTGCCCAGGGTCACACAGCCACCGGGTGGTGATGCCAGGGTTCAGACCCAGGTCTGTGCCATCCAGAGCCATTGTTCCGGGGTGGGGGGCTGCATGGTGCCTGCCTGGAAGGGAAGCACATTGTGTAAAGGCTGGTTTCGGTCCCTTCCCTGCTTCACAGCAGAACGGGCCTTTATCCAAGATGACAGTTGACACCAAATGGTTCTCATTATTATTTTGTGATAAAGCAGAACCAGCTAATACTCCAAAAACTTGGATGAGAAAATCCAGACTTGAAAGGGTGGCTAATGGGAGAGGTGCTGAGTCATACCCAGTCATGGGCCCCAGGGCGCAGAGGGGCTGGGGACTCACTCAGACAGCCCGTACCTGGGCCCTGCCCCATCCACAGCAGGGTCCCCCAGCTCTGCAGAGGGCTTCTGCTCTGACACAGGGCCAGGGACAAAGGGCTTCCCTTTAAGGTGGAGACTGGCCTGCTGGGGCAGCCCAGTCACAGCCTGTGTCTCTCTGAGCCTCTTGCCCCCACTGGGTGGGATAGAGGGTCTGGTACCCCCATGAATTATGGCCCCCCAAGCTTGTACGGACAGTGTGGGTGCACTCACAGACGACTGGGCTCTGGAGAAGTGGTGGAACTGGAAAGCTGGACCTTACAGGAAGCAGGGATTGGGGCAGCAGGAGTGGGGAGGGCACCCCTGGTGGGGGATCTGGCAGGAGGCAGAGGTTCAGGGGGTGGAAATGCCAGTGGGGTGTCGGAGGCACGTCACTGGGGGCCCTTCCTTCTTCCGAATGCAGTGCTGTCTCCCCCGTGCTGACGGTTCCCCTGTGGAAACTTGTTTTCTACTCTGCTCGTCGGCAGGCAGCCTTGCACACGCAGCTGAGGTGATTGCCTCCTATGGACGCAGAGTTCCAGAGGGAGGAAGTCTACCCCCACCCCAATCTCGGACAGAGCCTCGGCTTACATGGGGCACACTGTCTTTCCTTCTGAATTCTCACCCAAACATTTCTGTGGACTTCCCTTGTGAATTCTCTGGAAGGTGAACTATCGTGGGGATTTCGGCCAGGCAGCCCCCTACTTGCTCCCCCTTTTTTTGCTGGAAATAAGAGATACATTTAGGGAGAGGCATTGTCCGCATTCTGGCTCCCCCACCCTGGAGCAGGCCCTGCTTAAGCTGGTACCTTCATCTCGCTGAGCTCAGCCCTAAACTCTCTGGGTCTTAGCTGGATTAAGGGCGGAGATTGTTGCTGAGGAGGAAGGAGGTACCTCTGTAATTGCTCTTTAAATCTGCCTAACAATAGCCACATGTGGAGCCCGATTTGAGGGTTATTAAACCTGAGCCCATTCTTCCCCTAAACATGCCTTTGTTTGCATAGCTGGGCAACTCGGGGAGAGAAAGAAGAGAAAGAGCCGCAGAGTTAGAAGGGGGCTTTGGAGGCCCCGTTTCCAGGGAAGAATGGGGTCTTGGTTTGGCAGAGAAGCCTGGTGACCAGCGTCTCCCAGCCCTGACCTGGGCAAGCCACAGTCTGGGGGCACCGGGATCCATCACTAAGGGAGCTGCTCTGACTGTGAGCCCAAGCCCCAGGCGGGGGCAGCTGCTTTGTGTGGCCTGGCTCTGTGCGCCTGTCTGGTTGGGGTGCTGCGATACCAGCTCTGGAAGCCAAGGTCTTGGTTAGGGCCCAGAAGGCGGGAGAGCAATTGGTGGCTGAGGCAGAGGCCAAGGCAACGCCAGCCGCCAGCACGTTGGGAAGGCTCACACCCGCTCACCACCAGCACCCTCTCTGGAAGAGCCCCAGGGCAGACCTGCTCCCCCTCAGAGGGCTCTTCGGGCTATCCCCAGACACAGGGCATAGTCCACCATCCATGGACAGCAGGATGACAGTCTTGCAAAGAAGTGTCTTCACAGGTGATAGACCCTTTGATTGTTTGGCTTTAAATTATCGACTTAAAACAACTTTGGAAACCAGGTTATTAATGTCCAGTTTCTAGAAAGGAACCTGAAGTATAATAAAAACCAAGGGCAACAGTAAATTACGTTCGCATCATCTCTAGCTGAAGAACGTGAGAATTCTCACGAATCAGTAGAAGTTTCTGTTTGGGAGGGCGACAGGAGCAGGGAGCCCTCACGCAGAGGTGGGTGCGGATGGCAGGCGCTCTGGCAAAGTGTGCTGCATGCCTTGAAAATGGGCACAACGCTTTACCTTTTATCTATTTTTACACAGCTCTGGTTCATGCAGAATTCCCCCACCCCGTCTTTTTTTTTCTTTTGGTGATGGGCAGCAAATTTCCTTCTGTGTGTGCAGCTGTGTAACACATTTGCTATAACTTTTGTTTTGCATTATATATAAACTCCAGCTATTTACTGACATCACCATTTGCACTGCAAGGCTGTCTGCAGGTCATGCCTGCCCCGCCAGCGGTCCCTGTTACTCCATTTCTGAGAGCATTTTGCCACTGGGCTCGGCTCTAGAACCGAAGGCCAGAGTAGGGGTGGGCCGGGGAAGAAGGGAGAAGAAGTGCTGGCTTTGGTGTTGGGCAAGGGGTCAAACCCCAGCAGTGCACCCACCTCCCCGTGTGACTTCAGGTAGGTGGCCTGACCCTTCTGAGCCTCAGTGTCTGAGTCTTTCACTCGGGGCCACTGCTCACCCACGGGGGCGGTGCGAGGGTGCAATGAAGGAGCTCAGGTGAAGCTGCTGAGGGCTGCAGCTGCTCGTGGGGAGTGCCTGGTGAGCGGAGCAGTTGCTACAGGGGGTGTGGGCTCCTGTGATTCGGACTTACTCACCTGGGCCCTGGGAGCCTCAGCGGCCCACCAGGTCCAATCCCCTGCTTCTCGGCAGGACTGCCTTCTGGGTGTTCCCCAGAAAGCGACTCACCCCGGTGTCAGAGACCTCAGGAGGAGGACAGCCCACACTCCTGCTTACTGATGCATTCCAGCGGCTCACCCGCGGAGCCAGGAAGTCCTCCTGAGTGTCTACACTTAATCCCCATTGCCCGATTTGAAGCTTATTCTCTTTCGCTGCTTCCTGAGGGGAGGAAAGACTGAGATTTCCCTCATGCAAGGAGATGTCTGGCTTGTGTGGCAAGAGCGCTACCTTTCAGGGTGATTTCACAGGGAGGTTGTGAGAAGATTCCGGAGGAGGGGGTGCTGTGGAGAGAGAGGTGCAACATCCTGGGACCTGTCCCTGAACAGCCCTGGGAAAGGGACCGCACTGCTGTGCAGGCCATGTCCTCCCTTGGGACGTGGATGCTCCTCTGCACCCTCCATGTCCCCACGTGGCTGTCTCAGGAACCTGAGCCTCACTCTGACCCTGGCACCCCAGCACACCCACCTGACACCTCCTCCAGGGTCCCCCACCTCGGGGCCCGTGTCCCTGTCTATCCATACACAGACACAGCGCCCCACATCCACCTGACCCAGCCCTAAGCCTTGTTAGCTTTATATGCTGTAGCTCCTGAATCCCCCCACTTCTGTCCATGTGCACTGGGGCCCCCCTAGTCTGGTCATCTTGATCTTTCCCCTGGGCAGCCACCTGGCTGCCCACTTACTCTTCACCCTGCCCTCCCAGGCCCTCCCTCCACTCGGCACCCTGGCCATCTCTGCAGACACAGACTGACCCTTGCGCTCGTCTGCTTATGCTCTCCGGTGGTGTCCCAGTGTCCTTTGCGTAAGGACCACCCTCACTGGCATGTCCTGGGAGCCCTCGTCTGACGTCGTGTTGCCCTGGCTCCCAGCTCCCTAGCCACCTCTTCCAGTTCCTCACACTCATTATGTTCCCTCCTACCCCAGGGCCTTGACACATGCTTTCGCCTCTTCTTGGACCACTTTCTGCCCTACCAGTCTCTGCCTCATAAACTGTCACTCACTTATCCTTTGGATGTTAACTCAGCAGATACTTCTGGGAAAGCCTTTTAGTAAAGGCTCAGGTTCCTTTATTGAAAGTTCTCCTAGACCAGAGTTCCTTTCCTTCAGAGTCCCTAGGGTGGTTTACAGTTAGGCATTTGTGGGCGTGGCTATTTGATTGAGACCTGCCTTGACATCCTTCCATCCTGCTCTAGGAGAGCAGGACTCCTGCTGGTTTTGCTCCCTGTTTCACCCAGCGCCCAGCATAAGGCCTGGCGTGCAGCAGGGCCCCATTCACGCTGCCGGAAGGAGTGTTTATTCCTGAGGTGGGACAGGAATCAGAGCTTATCCAGCCTTCCCTTTGGGAATTGTCTTGGAGTCCGTGTCCACTTTCCTTGGCATCCTTCCTGTGGTCAAGGTCCCCTCACCTCCCCTCATCTTTGCGTTGTGCTCTGTGCCTCGAAATGGCTGGGGTACTCAGAGTCTTTGTGATCGGGATTAGACCCAAATGCCGGTGGGAGGGCTTTTGATATTTATTACAACCCAGAGGTGAAGAAAAGAACAATCCTTTGGTAAAGCAAATAATTACCAGTTAATTTGTCCCTTTTGTGACTTCAGTTTGTCGTGTGCACCAGGAGAGCTTTGTTAGCCTCCTGTTAGGGGCACGGTGGCATCAGCTGGCCTCAAAGGCCTTGTGGGGGCAGGTCCAGGGGCCCTGATGGTAACGGTGTCTTCTCAGTCCGCTGGCTCTCCCTCCACGTCTCAACTGACGCAAAGGGCCTTTGGTGGTCCCACAAATAAATTGTCACTGTCTGCTAGCTCCCCAGTGAGCTGAGCTAATTCTCCCTCTGCCCCCGCCCCCACCTCCACGCCCCCACCTCCACGCCCGCATGTCCCCATCTCAGATGCATACCGCCCTCTGGCAGGTGCAGCCTGTCAGGTGGATGGTGGGGTGGAAACGCCGACTTGACGATGGGCAGGCGGTCTGAGCGGGAAGGTCAACCCGGGCCTCTGTCCCTGGTTCTCTGGGTGAGCTAGAGTGTTACTTCCCCTTGCTGACCTCCGTCTCCCCTGCCCGACACATCACTCACAGGGTGTGGGGCTCACTTTGAGATCATGGCTAAAGGTGCTTTGAAAAGGCTAACATCATTCAGATTCAGCGAACCCTGAGGATTGAAATAGACCAGTTGGCAAAAATCTAGTTTTCTGGTATGGTGATTTTTTACCACATGCTCTCCTGTTCTAATGTGTGACCTTCTTGCTCAAGGCCACCTTACTTCCCTGGGCCTCTGTTTCCACACCTGTGAAGCAAGATGGGTTGCCCCTGGGGTGGAACATAGGAGAGCTGAACGCCGTTTCTCTTGCAGGTCAGGCAGACTCACCGACTAGCTCCGAGAGCGCAGGCCTTTGGGCAGAGCCATGCGGAGGGCCAGCCGGCACAAATCCGTCCAGCTCTGGCTTGGCGATGACACTGTTTACCAGTTGTGGAGGTGCAGGGGAGAGAATCCAGGCCCAGAGAGGTCACCTGGACCAAGACTTGGAGGGTAAGTGTGTCTGTGAACTTACAGCTGGCTTTGGGGAGATTGTTTGGACGCACCCCATGTTTGGAACATACTAAGAAGGTCCAACTCGAGGCCCAAATAGGCCATTTATGCTTCAAAGACATCCCCTTTCTCTCCTGCCCACCTCACAGGAGACCCTTGACTTTGACCTCTGCCATGTTTGCATGTCTTTGCCTCCCTGCCTGGGGTGAACACGGCAGGCCCCAGCAAGGGTCCTGCCAGTCCCCATGGAGGCAGATCCAGGGCCGTGTCCCTCCCTGGGGCCTGGCCTGAGCCCCTCCTGGAACAGGTGTTGGGGGCTGTGTGCCCTAGGAGCTGCCATCCTCTGGAAGCAAGCTGGTTGTCCATCTTTGAGGAGTTGCTCTGGCCAGAAGCTGCTAGCAGAGAGAAGTAAGGACAGAGCGTTACTTGGTGGGAGGGGAAGGGGTCGCGCGTGCTGCTTGCCTGTGTGCACTGGGAAGCTTAGGTGGGTGGTTCAGGGCCCTCCGGCCCTGCAGTGTCAGCACCCCTGCCTGGGCGGCTGTGGGGAAGGAAGGGGCCTGCAGAAAACGGGGCCCAGCCTAGTCCAGTCGTGGGGAGCAGGGTGGGCATGTGCCATTTGGCTTGGGCTTCCCCAGCAGAGACACCCAGCTCTGAGCAATGGGGAGCTGAGCGGGGGCCTGATTGCTGGGGGGTCTGCCTCCCTGCCCAGAACCAGTCTGAGACCCATGGGAGAGGCCAAGGTCCTCTCTGGTCTCTGTACCTCTCTCATCCCTGTCTCTCTTTAATTCTTTCCATTTTGCTTAAGAAATTGATATATTGAAGACTTTATGTGGCCAAGTAGGCCCAATCCCAAATGTGACCTCCAAGCCCCAGGTCCAGATACCCTGCCCCATCCCCAGGCATGACCCAAGGGCCGCATGCACCTGCCGGTGGGCTCTGGGCCCCTCAAGCAGGCCCGTTCTCTGGCCTGGGGGTGCCGGTTAACAAATTCATTCGGGGTGAGCTCCGAGATGAGGATAGGAGGCGAGAAAGAATCGCCTTTTCTTCCTAACCATCCCCAGGATGCCTGGAGTGGGCTCGGAGGGTTCTCGCTAACCTAATCCCCGTCAGAGAAGGAACGAAGCGAGTCAGGCTTCCGAAGCCAAATCCCCTGCCCGCACTCACGGCCCCTGCAGCGCTCCCTCCCCGCCTGCCCTCCTTAGTGTGGAAGCCAGTTAGGCCTCGGTCAGGGTTTCGGGGATGAGGATTTCATATTTCACTCTTTCGTTTTTCATATTTAAATTTGCTTTACTCTCCGGTTTGACTTTCCACTGACCCTTGCAGAATTGGAGTATTTCAAGGAGGGGAAAGAGATCTCATTATAGGAAATGAGAAAAATGGAGCGGAGTTTTAAAACTTTTAATGACTGCGGCGCTCCAAGTCGGCCTCGTGCTGGGGCCGGAGTCGCTGCCTGGTTACCAGTCTCTCAGGCCTGAGCAGGGCCGATGACATGTGTTTAATTTTCGGTGTCTGGGATACATTCTGAAAATAATGAAATCCAAATGTATGACCGAATTAGAGAACAATTTTTATCTGCGACAAAGAAGTTTTGAAAATAAGCGCCAACAGTTTGACCCAACAAAGCTTTAAAAGGCCCGCCAAGCCTTCGGTCATCGTGCCCGGACTTGTCCCAGTGGGTCTCCCCGGCCGAGAGAGCTTTCCTTCCCTTTGTGTGCGAATCAGGCCTTATTATGTCATTTTATACCCATTTTTCCTGCCCTTTCTCTGGGCGTGCGCCCTGCTCTGTGCCGTGGGCCCTGGGGAGAGCACGTTTGGGGGAGCGAGGACCCTCTGCTGGTGGCTCCACTGGTGAGGCAAAAGGCTCTTGTCACAAACACCGGCGAAGGCCACTCGGCAGCTGGCACATGATGGTGCACTGAAGGCGAGAGGCCCCACCGGTGGAGCAAGGCACCACCGTGCGTGTCGGGCCAGACAGGGCCCGTCTCTGGCTCTCACCAGTCCTGTGTGACTGGGGTGGGTCCAGTGCCCAGTCATCTCCTTTGACCTTGGTGACACTCTCGTATGTGGACCGGAAGTGAGTTATGGTCATGATCTTGTCTGACATCTTAAAACACTTGGCTTCTGGGGAAGGTAATTCTATCCATCTTGGGTGCTTGTACCTTGCAAAGATTTATGGACCCCGAACCCCTTGCCTGGCCCCACCCCTCAGCGTGGGCGCAGGGCTTGCCCTGGGAATAGCCTCTTCTCTGCTGCGTTCCCTCGCTGTCCTTACCAGCGCTGTTTGGCCCTCCCAGGGTCGGTTCCCTGGAGCACAGCTCCATGGGCCATTGGGTACCCATTTCATTCACGGATTGGGACTGTCTGCCGGTCATCCCAGAGTCAGGAGGAGGTGTCCCAAGTGCTCACCCTTGACCAGCGATCAAGAACAGCCTGGAAATGGGGGTATAAGCCTGTGACGCCCAGGCTGAAGTGTCTGGGGTAAAGCTCAGGCTTGGCGAGGCCTCTGGGCCAGGATGGAGCAGGTCGAGGTGTCTGCTGCTGTGGACAGGTGGTGGATGGATGGGTAACACCGAGTGAGCCTCTTCCACCTCTGTGTGGCCTTGGACACATTCTGCATGTCTTTGGGTCTTTGTGTCCTCATCTGTAAAAAGGGGCCAGCAGTCCTTCCCTCTTGTCACTGGGCTCGTGTGGACACGCACTGCGGCAGGCTGGAAGCACCATGGGAATGGGCTGGGTGGCACTGGTTTCTGGGAAGGGTGTTCAGGCCAAGACGTCTCGGCACAGCACCTCGGGAACTGAGGACTGCTGAGTGGGCATTTCCTGTGGCCTGGGTGCTACCTGTCCGGTCACCAGCGGCAGGGCTCAGTCGCTAACGCACTGTCTGGCAGGGAGGGGCTGAGTGGACCCCAGTGTGTCGGGGCGGCTGTAATGAGAGCTCACGCTTTGCAGGTATGAAGTGCAGCCGAGTGTCCTAACGGCGCGCCGTCGATTCGCAGCACCGGGGCTGGGTCTTGCTTCCCGGTGGACTGAGGGCCTGAAGACACAGGCGCATTGTACCAGATGCATATCTGAAGGGACCCCTGGGGGCCAGGCTTGGTGCTGGTTTTCTTTTCTTTTTTCGTTTTAATGGACTTCAGTTTTTAGAGCGGTTTTATATTCGCGGCAAAATTGAGGGGAAGGTACAGAGAATTCCAGTGGACATGCTGCTCCCCACCCCCACGCGCAGCCTCCCCCACTGCCGACAGCCCCCCACAGAGTGCTTCCTCTGTTGCAGCCAATGAGCCTGCACGGGCGCAGCATCGTCATCCAGCATCCGTTAGGGCTCCCGCTTGGGGCCACGCACTGCGTGGGCTTGGACAGGTGAGGGACGGTGACGTGTGCCCACGGTTCTAGATCGCATCGCCCAGAGTAGCTTCACCGCCTTAGGCTCCTCCGTGCACTGCCTGTTTGTCCCTCCCTCCCCTTTCCCTGGAACCACTGGGTTTATTGCTTTAAAATATTTCCTTTCCCAGGATTTTATATACATGGAATCACACAGCACACCGCCCTTCTCCAATGGCCTCTTCCACTTAGTAACATGCACTCGAGGGTCCCCCTTGTCTTGTTATGACCTGGTGGGTCACTTCCTCTCAGCACTGAGCGATATTCCAGTCTGGGTGCACAGCCATTTACCCATTTGAAAGTGTTGTTTTCTCAGTCCTGAGATCTATTGGCCACACTTGGCCCCCATCCTGGGAGGTACGTGCGTAGGACCCGTCTCCTTTCTGGGCCTGACCCCGGCCCCGTGGCATGACCGATATTCTCAGTAGCACCTCCCCGTCATTGAGACTGAGCATGTGCTCTATGTCAGGCCCTCCTTGCAATGATCATCTCATGCAAATCATCCTGACAACCCAGGAGGAAGGTGTTGTTCTCATCCCCGTTTTCAGGATGAATCAGCCGAGGACCAGAGAGGTGAGGAGACCTCCCCAGGGCCCCTGACCATACGCGAGGAGCCCGGATGTGAGCCCTGCCTGTCCAGCCGCAGAGCCGGCGCACGCACGTGCTCAGAGTCTGAGCACGATGCTCCTGGCTTGGCATTAGGCCCCAGGCTCACGGCAGGGGTGGTCCAGGGCAGCTGGAGGCGACTAAGGCTGGGAGGGAAAAGACAGCCATGGTGCTTCCCTCCCCTGCCCTCCCAGCCCAAAGCTCTCCCAGCCCAAAGCCCTGACCTAATCCCTCATCTTCACTCGTGGGCACTGGGCCTCGTGGGGAATGCCAGTTCTCAGGGGAGCTTGGGTGGCCGTGGGAGCAGGGATGAAGAGATGGCAGGAAGCTGTTGCTCATGCCGCGGCGGCCAAGCGTCAGGTCTGAGCCAGGGCTGTGCCCGATGCTGGGAATACAGCGGTGAACGTGACGAATGAGGTCCTAGCCCTCCCAGGGCTTGCGCTCTTGGGAGGGACAGGGGCACATACACAAGAAAATCGCCGGGTGCGACAGGTACACTGCGGGGCATCGAAAGCAGGTGACATGACGGAGGTCTCTTTACACGGGGCGATCGGATGGCTTCCCCGAGGAAGTGGCAGTGCAGCTGTGACCTGCATGTGGAGGAGGAGGTTGGGGGGAGCCTTACCGGGAGACAGAACGCAGGTCCAAAGGCCCTGGGGTGGAACAAGCCTGGTGTGCTGAAGGTGCAGACTGCACGAGGCAGCTGGAGTTAGGGGTACAGGATGACGGCGAAGACACGGGTGAGATACAGTTCGGATCACGTGGGGCTGTACCGGGCATTGTCTAGGGGTTTGGGTTTAATTCCAAGTACAGTGGGCCCCTGGGGCGGTCACATGCTTAGCCTTGTGTTTCAAAAAATCCTTTTGACAGCCGAGTGGACAATGGATTGTGGGGAACACAGGTAAAGGCAGGAAGGTCGACTAGAAGGCCAGTGCGGGGGTCTAGGTACATGACCACGATGGGGTGTGTGCAGGGAGGGCGCAGGGTGGTGGGTTGGCCCAGGTATGTTTCGGGGGTAGGGTCAGTAGGATTTTCTGGTGGACTGGCGCTCCCTCTGCCCACTTGCTCAGGCTGAGAGTGACACCTCATTTCCCTCTGTCCCTTAGCCCCGCAGCCGCTTGCTGAGATGGGGAAAACTTTAGAGGGACAGCAGGCTCGGGGGGTGGAGGTCAGAAGTGCAGCTCGGGACTTGCCAAGTCTGAGAGGCCTATTGGACGTACAAGTGATGACACCAAGCTGGCTCTCGAGAGAGTGGAGCTGAGTGGAGCTCAGGGCCCGGGGGTGGACACCGTGCATCACGGGTGTGGCAGTGATGTTTGGAGCCACAGGCCTGGGTGAGATGGTGGACAAAGGGAGGAGAGAAAAGGGCTCAGAGATGGGGCCCTTAGCGCAGTCTATAGATGTGGAGGAACCAGCAAGGGAGACTGGGAGGGTCCCGGGGGTGGGAGAGAGGACCCTGGCAGCGAGGCCTCCTGGGAGGAAGGGTTTGGGGGAAGGGCTGCTGAGAGAGGACTTTGGCCACCTGGACTGTGGGAGACCGTGGTAAGAGCCAGCCCAGAGGGGAGGCAGGGATGAAGCCTGGGCGGGGGGACAGAGAAGACGTGAGCTCCGCCCAGCACTTCCACAGCTCTCGAGTTTTGCCAGAAGAAGAAGCAGAGAGATGGGTCCGCATCTTGAGAGGGATGTAGGGGTCAAGGCAGGGTTGTTTTTGTGGGAGAAATTACAGCAAATTTGTATAATGGTGTGAATGACCCAAGAGGGAGGAGAAGTTTAATGGTGCAAAGAGAGAGGGAACATCAGCAGGAGTGACGTCTTTGCCCGGGCGTGGTGGGTGGGGCTCGGGGACAGAGGAAGGAGCTGGCCTTGCACGGGAGCGAGGATACTGCTTTTCTCAGGCTTGGTCATGAAAGGGAAGGCAGAGAGCGTGTGTCTGGTGGAACTGTTCACACGGCTGTGTGACCCCCAGATGTCTGTCCCCAGACCAGACTCTCCTCGCATCCTCCTGCCCACCTGCCCCTCGATGTCTCCAGCCCTGTGCCTCTGAGCACGCTTGTTTGTTCCCACCTGTGCCCTCCATTTCACCCCCTTCTGCTGTCCTCTGTGATTCAGCCCCTTCTTCCTCTGCCTTCCTCTTGTCCCCTTTCTCCAGGGAGCCTCCCCAGGTTACCAAAGCCCACAGGGTTCTCTCCCCAGCTGAGCCGCTGGAGCCCTGATCACTAGGACTCAAGGGCCAGCGAGAAGTGTGCTGCCTGGTACCATCGGTTGTGCAATCATCATGAGGTCCTTTGTGGCTGGGGCTCATGCTGTTAGTTTGTAGAGTAAGAGGGAAAAGATTGAGGGCTTAGGTTCTGAGTCTCTCTGATCCGAGTTCAAGTCAGAGGTCCTCGCTACCTCGTCGAGCCTCAGTTTCCTCATCTGTAAAGTAAGGTTAATAATGGGGACTCATGTCACCGGGTTTTGGTGGAAGTTGAGTGAGATATGGCATATAAACCATGTCTGGAGCATCACTAGCGCTCAATAGCTATCATCATCTTCGTTATTGATATGTTTTTTTGTCCCCACCATTTTTTTAGTGGGATCTTAGTTAGGGAAGCCACCTGGCTGACCGATGCCTCAGTTCCCTCATCTGCACAATGGGGCTGATGATAGTACCTTCCTCAGAGGGCTGCTGACTTGAAGGAGTCGAGGTGTGTGGTGTGCAGTATAACAGCCCCACAGAGTGGGCGTCTGAGGAGTGGGGCTTCCTGCTGCTGCTGGCGATGACAATGACGATAATGATCACTTTGCATTCCTGTCTGCCCTGCTGAACCCCACCGAGATGGTGGGGCTGGTCCCTGGGGGTCCCATGCATTGGCAAAGGGGACCCCACCACCAGCCCTCCCAGGCTCAGATCTTCCTGCGCTGCTTCTCGCACTTTCCCACAAACCCATTCATTTCTGGCTGCAAGGTTACAAGGCTTCGGCCGTTTAAATTTCATTTTAATTCCCCCTAGTGCTTTAACGAAGGTCAGGCTGTTTAGGGCATCCTGGAGAAGTGTGGCCGACAGCGCCCTTTTAGTTTACATGAAAGCAGAGGGACACACCTGGGCCCAAACATGTACCTGTGTAATGAAGAATAAAAAGCACAATCCCCGCAGCAGGCCGGGCTGGTGAGCATCAGGTTTAATAGAGGATTAGGAGGAGGAATTAAAGTTGCCCAAGGGGTACACGGAGAGACTTCAAACACCTTCCAGAAAACAAATTAACATGATTTTCAGAAATCATTTACCAAGGGCGGCCGAGGGTTTTCCTCAGGCTTCCCCGCTTTCTTTTGAAATGCACTTTTACCACTTGTATAAACAGTTTGGGCCCGTGACGTGGGGCTTCCTGTGCTGCCTTCATTAGCTGGTGTCTCTGCGAGAACTCGGCTCATTATCTGGGCGATTTGATTTCCGAGGCGGCTGCTGCAGCTGCTGCTGCGCCCACCCCGGGGCCACCCTCTCTTCCTTTCTGTTGCCTAGTGACGTGGAACCGGTGGGTTCGTGGATCACCTGTTTCCACATCTCCTCACCCAAGCCTGGCTTCCCAGACGTGCCCTTGATCCCCCAAGACCTGGACTCCTCAGTCAGGGGGGGCAGCTGCTAGAGGGCCGGAGGCTGGGCCCACCTCAGGATCCTCAGAGAACTCGGCAGAGTCGGCCTTCAGTGCCCAGCCTCCACAGGCCCCTTCATTTATTTCCCCTTGCCCTCTCTCCGGGTGCATCTGCAGTGAAATGCGTGGTCTCTGCAGGTACAGAGTTCCCCGTCACTGGAGGTGATCAAGCAGTGTCCTGGCTGAGGTTTTGAGGGAGTTTGTGGACCTGGACGGTCACTAAGATTCCTTGTAAATCTGAGATTCTGCAATTTACATGTTGTAAGTAGAGTTTGAGCAGGGTCATGCTGAGCCTTTACTGCCACAGGGACATCTATGATAGAAGACACAGCACCTGGCTCGGAACAGTCCCTGTTGCTGACCCCTGTCCTGCTGTCCTCGCTTGAGGCAAAAGGATGGTACCCCATTCCCTTCCAGAGGTTCCAGGCCTGTGTTCTGCTGTAGGGTTCCCCTTGGAGATTTGATCCTGCCAGACGAAACTCCAAAGGCTGCCTGTCTGGGTTCCCTTTTATTTTTATTTTATTACTATCTTCACCTGAGGACATTTTTTTTCATTGCTCTTAGAGACAGAGAAAGGGAGAAAGAGAGAGAAACAGTGACGTGAGAGAGAAACTTCGATCAGTAGCCTCCCATATGTGCCCCAACCAGGGATCGAACCCAGAACCTGGGTTTGTGTCCTGACTAGGAATCGAACCCATGACCTTTCCATCTACGGGATGATGCTCCAACCGACTGAGCCGCACCGGCCAGGGCTGGGTTCCCTTTTAAAGCTCCATTTGTTCCAGGGTCCAATGGGGCAATGAATGCAGTAATCACAGCTAGCACTTACGGAGCACTTGCTGTGTCCTGACACCTCTCGAAGCGCTCGTTCGCTCATAACCACTCAGGACGGGTTACTGTCCTGCCCTCCCTTCACAGAGGTGGGAACTGGGGCCCAGGGACGCTCCTCACTCGAGGCCACAACTGGTAAGTGATGCCTGCTGTCACTTAATAACCAGCTGCTGGGCTCTTCACAGGAAAGGGGAGCTTTACTCGACCTTTCCTAAGCTTTGCCAGGAAGCCAGGTGGGTGCAGCCCTGGTTCTGGACCTCCTGAGAGTGCTAAGTGACATTAGTCCCTCTTGGCTTGCTCAGTGCCTTGTCCAAGCCTGGCAGGGGGCAGGCGGTGAGTGTAGAAGTGCCTTTCCCGCAGAGAACAGAGCTCCCGTGGCCCGGCCAGGCCGTGCATTCGCGTTGGGCCGATGGGTGTGCCATCTTGTAGAAGTTTCCCTCGCTTTTGCAAATGGACTGGCGATTGGAGCTGAGCTCTCTGAGGCTGATTCACCCCAAGTTCACATGAGGCCACTTGCCCCTATTGTGCCTCCGCTTCCTGCTGCTCTTGGGCAGTGTCTGCAGGTGCCCGTGGGGCAGGGAGGGAGCGTCCTCATCCCGAGCGGGGGTGTCTTAGCCAGGGGGGAGGCGCAGGCTCCCCAGTCCCTGGGTGAGGAGCTTCGGCAGTCCTGTAACCCTGCTTCTCCTGGGAACTGCACATAAGTCCCCCCCCCCCACAGCTGCCTGCACTGCTCTCACAGGGCGCTCTGGTCTCATGTCACTGAGCCACAGCCCCCCTGGCTGGGGAGTTCTGTGGGTTCACAGGCCCGACTTCACCCACAGAAGAATTTCTCTCAGCAGAGAAGGGGTGGCCCTGTTTCCGGGCACATTGGTGGAGAACACGCTGTGCTGAGTTGTAACGCCCAGCTCTCTTTCCCGCTCACGGTGGCCCAGGGCTGCTGTCAGCCTGAGACTGGTGAGGGGACAGCGAGGGGGAGCGGCTTGCTCAGGGTCACACAGCTGGATCTGGACTCAGGATGGAAGCCTGCCCGTGGCAAGCGGGCCTGGAGGGCCTGGTGGGTTTGGTGAACGGCTGGAGGGAGAGGGTGGGGGAGGGGGGCGGCAGGACGTGAGGCTGGGCTTGGCGGTGGCAGCGGCGGCCTGCGCCCCAAAGGTCGGAGGCCCAGTTCAGTGGTGTGCTGGTGAGTGCCGAACAACCGGCTGTCCGGGGAAGAAGGAAAGAAACCCTGCTCTGCAGTGTTGCCGATTAAATGTCCCCGCCGCGGCCAATTTCAGGCCATTAGTGTGATGTCACTGACCGCCAAGTCCCCGGGAGCCGGCCGCTGTGGGCCGTTGCCAGTGGTTCCTCCCTCGGGCTCTGGTGCTGGGGTCAGTTTGGGGGACAGCAGAGGAGTAGGAGCGGAGGTGACTCCATCGGGGCTCTTTAAACACACAGCTCTTGGGTCGCTCGGTGTTGGGAAAGGAGGGCTGGAGAAAACTGACCTTGGAGGCCAGAGGGGGCAGGGCTTGGGGCAGGCAGGGCGGGTGGGGAAAGGACACGATCCCATTGTATTCGGTGAAGTAAAGGCCTTGCCCTCTGGGTCTCTTGGTCTAAAAATGCACGTCTCAGAGGGAGGCTTTGGAGGCAGTGAGACCCAGCTCCCAGCTCTCCTCCCCTCCCGGGTCAGGGCAGGCCTGCAGAGTCACACGGGAGTGGCCCAAGACTTAACGATAGCAGCAGCATATACCCATTCCTTCAAGAAAGGGCCTGGGAATTTTCATTTGGGAACAAAAAGATTTTATTGGAAATAAACCCAGTCAGGGGTTTAGGGCAAAAGGGGACGTCAGAGTTAGTGCTCAGCTGTGACAGAGGCCTGCTGAGCTGCTAGGCCGTCTTTGAGGCCGGGGAGAGTTTGGCGAGGGAATCCTGCCCCGGCCCCCGGGTGGGCAGTGGGACCAAGGCCAGGGAGATGGAGGCCAGGCCCCGAACCAGCACCCAGGCTCCCCGAGGAGAGCTGGGTTCAGAGGCACTCTGAAGCTGTGCAGGATCCGGGGGCGTGGGGGACCAGGTAGGAGTCTGAGAGTGTCTGGGTGGCTGTCCTTCACCTTTTTCTGGTCAGATCCACTAGTGCTGCATTTGGTGGCACAGAGGCCGGCCCTGCCAACTCCAGTCCCCAGGTTTCCTTGACAACTGCCTCTGGTCGGGTGTGGCCTCGGGAGGCGCTGCCGGGAGATGGGGGCAGGTGGAAGGGAGAGGAAAGGGTGCCTCTTCCCTCTCTCTGGCTCAGGGGCACAGCTGCCTGCAGCAGCTGTCTCTTCCGTGGCCCCACCTGCCACTCACTTCATCTCCTACCGGGTGACCCTGGCTCCTGGGCCCTGGAAGCACTTTCGTCTGCCATCCCTCTGGTCCCAGGGCTGGTGTTGGCTTTCTCTCGCTCAGGCTGATCCTGTGTCACAGTCCCCTGATTGTCTTTGCCGCCTCTCCAGCTTCATGGCTATGTTGCCTGGATGTCTTGCTTCCCTGACTGACGCTGACCAATCTAGCCTGCCTCTCGCAGCGGGAAGGGGTGAGGAGGGGTAGAGAGGCCTCCTGGGCGCTGGGGAGGTGGGGTCTTGGGTCAGGCCTGATGCCTGCTTCCAACTCAGCCTGACTGTGTGTCCCCAGACCTCTGAGGCTTTGGTGGTGACCTCCAAGGCTGACTCTGGGTCCCCTATGTGCCATCGTGCTGGGGCTGTCTTCTAGAGGCCAGGCTCTTGGCTGAAGTAGTGACCCATTTTCATGTGGTTCCTTTATTAATGGGGTCAGAGCTGGCCCCTCAAACCCCTGCCAGCACCCACACGCTGACTGGCTGGCCTGTCAGTCTGTCTTTGCTCACCCTGCCCTGCCGTGCCCTGCCCAAGGCAGCGGGCCCTCTGGCCCCAACCTCCCTTCCTGAAGGTTCTTAGATGCCTGTACCTGGGTGGGAAGAAGGGGTGGGGCTGGAATTCTGTCCCAAAGGAGAAAAACACTTGCCCAGGGTTATGTGCCAGGGACAGGAAGGCTCAGCTCCCATCGACTTCTAGGCCCCAAGTGAGGCCTCAGGGCTTCAAGGAACAAAGTTCGCAAGTCAGCAGTCTGGTCCAGGTGTCCATTTCATGTGTGAAGAAGGAGAGGCCCGAGAGGAACAAGGACTTTCCCCGCGTCCCTCTGAGCCAGTGGCAGAGCAGGAGCTCAGGCTGTGGGCCTCGGCCCAGCCCCATTCCTCCAGGACCTCAGTGGCTCTGGGAAGCACAGTGGGACGGGCGGGAGAAGTCCTGTGGTGAGGACGGTGGCCTTGCTGAGAGGCTGGCCTGCTGTTGGAAGAGGCCTCTGCCGGGCCCAGGCGTCATGGTGCACATTTCCTGGACTCCCTACGCCCAGCAGCCCCCTCCGAGGTCTGCAGAGGCCTCTCTGGAGCCCAGGGGCCTGCCCCGGCTGCCAGTCTCCAAGCTTGGGTGCGCCTGCGCGAATGCCTGCGTTGGGTGAGGCTGTAGCAAATCCCCAAGCACACATCACCAGGTTGCACAAGAGCCGCGTGGCAGTGGCTGTGCTCCCGTGACTTTGCATGGAACTGAGAATGCTGCGCTCTTTGTGAAAGAGTGCTGACTCAGCGGTGCCGGGCCCTTTGGGGGGCTGCCAACGGAGGCCAACCTGGTGGGGACACCCCCAGGGCAGAGGCAGTGTGTGCAGAGTCCTGCAGGGCGACACAGCAGGGGAGAGCGGGCAGTGCCTGCTGCCCGGGCTGGTGGCCTGCTTGTGCACCCAGCCAGCCCCTCCCACTTCCCTCTGCCCCTGGCTGGCGCGCTCCCCAACGCTGCACTCGCTGGCAGCACCCTCGGGTTTGCACACGTTGGAGGTTTTGGGTGCCCCTAGAGGCAGGCCAAGCAAGGACTTCAGTGGGTAATTCCATCTGAGTGGGAGAGCGTGTGTGTATTGCAGAGTGTCCCCAAAAAGATATCTGGGGACGTCTGGTCACAGAAGGCCTTCAGTGAGAGGCCAGCCCCGACTTCAGTCTGTGAAAATGGGAGCCACAGAAGGTTTTGGAGCAGGTGGATACTGAGGCCAGAGATACGCTTCAGGAAAGTGGAGAGGGAAGTGGACAGAGCCTGTGGGTGGAGCTCGACTAGGGTGGGACAGTCCAGGGCGAGGCCACACCGTTTGCAGACACCAGCACTGGAGAGGGCTGGCTCAGGGCAGTGGCCACAGGGACGGCCAGCCAGGCCCGGCCATTCTTACTCCGCCAGCCCCTGGGGCCTGAGGAGGTGCTGCTTCCCCCACGCAGGACGGTTTGGGCTTGGGAACGGGAAAGGGAAGGGGTGGTTGAGAGCACCCTGCCACGTGCTGGCTGGCACCGAGGGCCAGTTACTTAATGACCAATTAAGTTACTAAGTTATTAAGCACACTGAGCTTCCGCTGGCTCCTCTGCTAGTTGGGAATGACCTGCGCTTTCTGGTGCTGGCGGGGGGAATGGAGGTGGAGGCTGGGCCTGGCGCCTGCTGCAGACGTAGAAAGTGCTCAGTAGCTGGAGTCAGAGAGGAGGCGACCGAGCCGTGTGCCGTCTGATGGTCCCTCCCAAGGCTCCAGTCCAAGGCCGCACATTGAGGGTCTTCCCAACCTCCTTGCTTCAAAACCCTGTGCTTAACAACCTCTCTGAGGTGCCCTTGGGTCAAGGTGGGGTGACTGCTGGGGCCCCTCCCCTCTCAAAGTGCGCCTTCACCTCTCACTGTGTCTGTGACTTGGATGGGGCAGGAACTAGCCTGCCCTTTCTACCCACTGGGGTCACTGGGGGGTCATGTCCTGAGGTCCCACGCCCTGCTGGCTTGGGAGCTGGAGGGGAGACTTGCCAAGGAGGTGGCTGGTGGCCGCCTAACCAGGCTGCTTACACTTGTCATTTCTAGTCCATTCCTTTAATGACCGTCATTGTCAAGAAGGTTTCAGTAAAGAGATGGGGAAAGATGGTAGACATTAGCTGACAAGTGTTTTCTGGGAAGAGGGCTGATTTCTCTCCCACTGAGGGTGGAGCTGGGGGGCACGGACAAGCCCTCCTCCTCTTGGGACCCCAGTCACATTCTGTGGGGTACTTGAGCTGAAAGATGGGGCCTGCTTGTGGGTATGCGGGGGCCACTGGCAATGTGAAGAACATGGGAGCCTCCGTGGGGTCAGCTGGGAGGTGGTGGGCACGGGGCCAGGCCCTGGGGCTCCTGGAGGGGCACTCCCTCCCTGGAAGGTAGGCGGTGCTGCCACTGAACAGTCCCGGGCCTGTCCCTCTCTGCGGGTGCCATGACCTGGGTGACCTGCCTGCTGCCTCCAGCGTGTGGCTGCCAGGCCTTTGTCTGTGTAGGTTCCTGGCCTCCCTCTCACACCTGAGCCATGAGTGGAGGTGACTCCCTTGGCAAACAGGGCACTTCTGCCTCCCTTGGAGACCGTTGAGGCAGGAGGCTGCATTTGTCAGGGTGGAGGCAGAGAGCGTGGGGGCGAGAGAGAGGGAGAGACACTGATCACCAGGAGGGCAAGGAGCTGGCCCTCAGCTCACACGGATAGCCTGCAGCCCGAGTTTCGCTTTCCTGGGCCTTCTGGTTTCCGCTTCCGCCAGCCTGCGGAGGAGCAGACCGAGGAGACGTTTCCCTCCTTCGATGTTCCTGCGCTGAAGAGCACCCTCGGCAAAGACTGAGGGCTGGTGGAAGGCATGCAGGAGAAGGAAGGTTGCTTCTGCTCCATGCTGGCTGCCCCGGGAAGCTGAGTCTCAGGAGAATGTCAAGTCCATGGCTGTGCTGGGGACCTGCATGCAGGCAGGTTGGGGGAGCCCACCCCTTGACCAGCTGAACCTGGGGCCTGACCTCCATGAGGTGGCCGGTCTTGGCACCCACCCTGAGGATGGGTGCCAGTGGCAGGATCAGCACCTGGGCAGGGTGCCAGGTCCAGCCCCGTTGCTGAAGGACTCCCCCTGCAGGCGACCACAAGCACTGTGGCCCAGGACTTGGGAGACCCTTGTAAAACAGAACCATGGTGCTCTTGTCCATACTGGCAGGGGAGACAAACCAAACTCCAGAGAGTGGATGCAGTGCTCCCAACTCTGCATTTTCGTTCCCATAAACTTTTAAACTGTTGGCACTTGTGGTGTCTTCATCTCTGGGAAGCCCTTGCAGTGGCCAAAAGCATGGAGCCATCGGAAAACCTATGTGAGTGCAGTGAGTTGGTTCGCACGGCCCCGTGGGCATGGCTGCGATGGGAAATTTAGTAATCCCTGATGGCCCAGTGGGCGCACTTTCAGCTGGTAAGCTCGTGCCTCGTCGTGTGCTGGAATTCAGCATATCCGTGGCTGGCTGTGTTCCCTGGGGCGGGGGTTTGGTAACAAGTGCCTAGGCCCTCGAGGAGGAGAGAAGATCAGGGACTCAGGGCCCTGTTTCTCCTTCAGAATGTGTCTGATCTGATCTAGATTATCTGGGTCCCCACCTGTGACCTCCCTCCTGGTGTGGTGGCATCACTTAAGAAACACTGTGTGTCTTCATGCTGGTGTCGGTGTATTCGATTGCTCCTGTTTGCCACACACAGCTGCGCCCGCTGTAAGAGGAAGTTTATTCTGGTTGCCTTAGTTCCGACGGAGAAAGCCAAGGGCAGGACAAAGCACACGCCCAGGGGCAGGGCCAGAGGCCTCGGCACCGTTTGCTGGTGACCCGGGTCTCAGCTTGACACATGGCAACTGGCTCGAGTTTGTTGGGAATAATTGTGTTGGGAAATAAGTGAATAAGAGATTTCTGGAACTAGGATTGGGAGGTTGAATCTATTTGAGGCATGTTTGAGTGCCCCCCTAAGCTCCTAGTGAACAGGGCAGCTCGACGGGGGGCGGTCAAGAATTCCCTCGTTAGAGTGGGTGCTGTCGGCTCACGTGCAGGGTGTGGGTTTGCATTACAGCTGGTTTCCTCGCAGACAAGGCCTTCAGTTGTTAATGCCACCTTGTCTGCACACACGTTTACAGGCATTCACTCTCTGCATCGTGTTGATACATCAAAATACAGGAGCGGAGCTGGCCTGAGGCCACCTCTCTCTACTATTAATGTTAAACCCATTTTTGGCCATTTAACTTCGGAAACACCTGAACATCCCATTTTGTCTATATTTAATTTGCAAATTTGTTTTAGCTTTTTATACTTCAGGAGTGATACGAGGAGTCAGTAGCTCTGGTTTTTGTTTCTATATAGGTGTTCATTTACTAGTATATTTACTGAGCTCCCATGTGACAGGTATGTTCTCGGGACTGAGGATGTGGTATGAACAGGACAGGTAAAACCCGTGTCCACATGGAGTTCATAATCTGGAGAGGAAAATGCTCCAAACAGACAAACACATACCACCCAAACAACAACAACAACAACAACAACAACAACAACAACAACAAAAAGCTCACCCTCAAACAAGTGAATAAATATACAATGTAACATTAGGTGGAAACGAAGACGTGGTTATCTGGGTCAGGGCACAGAGCTAATGGGGAGTGGCCTGAGACAGGAGGGCCAGGACAGGCCTCTCCAAAGAGGTGACATCGCCCAGAGACCCGAACAAAGCAGGCCAATTAGGAGAAGAAAGTTCTGGCTCAGGGAGCAGCAGGTGCCAAGACCCCGAGAGGGATGTGGTCAGTATGTGTAGGTAATATCGTTTTGTTACGCTGGATGAGTAAACACTGATCACTTAGCAGTGCATGGCAACACTGGGCACTTGGGGCTTGGGGGCCTGCGGCAAGCAGCCAGTCTGGTGAGGGGCCTGAAGGACCCCAGACCCAGAGAGAGAAGCAGCCCATGGGGACAGCAGGGTTCCCTCAGGTCTGCAAGCTGAGAGGCAGGGACAGCCCCTTGGGCTGAAGAAGAACAGAGTTGGGAGTGGCACCCCCATTATCATATACTGTCCCCCACATCATGGCCATCCAGAGCAGGGGTCCTCGGCTTCAGCATGAGTCGGAATCAACCAGAGGGCTTGTTAAATCCGGGCTGCTGAGCCCCACCCCCAGCTTTCTGGTTCAGGAGGTCTGGGGTGGGGCCTGAGAATGCATTTCACCGAGTTCCCAGGTGACGCTGCTGCCGGTGCTCCAGGGACCCCATTGTGAGACCCAGTGTTCTAGGGCAGCTGTGAATGTGCTCTGGCGTCCGTGGTGTGACCGTGGGTGGAGAATGAGGATCGAAGCCCTCGGTCCAGGTCGCACAGGTGGCTGGCTGGCTCAGTGGCCCTCCTGCAGAATCCCAGCCGTGATTCTGGTGCCCTGAAGGGTACGGCTGGGTCAGCAGTGCCCCTTGCTGAATGCAGGCCCATGTATGTGACAGGTGTTGCCCATGCATCAGCGAGTCCTTGCTCGCTGCTCTGGCCGCCAAGACCAGGAGCTCGGGGGTCGGGGACCTGCAGCTGAGGTGGGTGGGGGGGGGGCACAGCCCTGGGTAGTCAGCGCCCAGTCAATACGGGTGGAGGCAGAGGGGTGGCGGCACAGATGCCACCACCTAGAGGTTTCTTCTCTGCCCTGTCATCCAGGGGCCAGCAGCCCTGTGTCCCTCTTTCTCTTGTCTTCCCTGGCCCTCCCCCAGGTTAGTCTCATCTCCCAGCATGGGTGTGAGGGCCCTCTGCAGGTGGTTTGGGGATCTGGAAATGCGGCGTGGCAGTGTTGGAGATTTGGAGATGAGCCCCTGACGCCTGGCTTGGTTTTCCCGAGGGAGGCCTCTGCTGTTCCTCGTTGTTTACCGCTGGGAGTGGGCCTGAGCATCGAGGGAGAAGGAAGGAGATGGGAGGCGGTGGGCTGAGCTCTCGGCCCGAAGCGTGGTGGGAGCTGATGGGAAACAGCTGAGCCAAGGGCTCGGCACAAGCAGAGAAGAAATCATGCTTCTGAAGAAGCTGTAGAAAATTGATTTTTCGCAGCTTCCGTGGTCATCCTGAATGGATTTGGCGCAGTGGAGACTGGTCCCATTTCTCATCTCTATTTGCTTCGTGTTGCCGGCTCAGATGTTGAGCGGGCCTCTCCCAGAGGCAGAGGGGCCTGGGCTAGTGCTACCACCTACACCTCCTGCCGCCCTGTGCAGACGGGACGGGAGCGGGGCCCTCAGCCTCCAGCGGCTCCTTCCTGCTGCCGGCTGTTTTGGGCCTGATGCCACAGATGTGAAAAGTGCGTGTGTGCATACAGCTGAGCTGGGATGGAGGCATGTGTATTGGGCTGCAGCTGTGGGCCTTTGGCGTCCAGGGCGTGGTGGGCGCCTTGGAGAGCTCAGTCTCTCTGGGTCTGTTCAGTCCCTCAGTGGGTGCTGGGGAGAGAGCAGCCAGCCAGATCAAGTCTGGGGTAGCCTCACCCCCGGGCACGGGGCAGCCTCGCCAGGGGCAGGACCTTGTCTGGGAACAAGGGCTGGCCTCTGGCAGGTTTCCCCTGCACGTATGGAGGGTGGACTTAGCGCAGGCCCTGGGGAGCTAAGATTCCCACAGCCAGGGAGGAAGCGCTACCATAGACTGATGGTTCCCGGAGCTCCTGTTGGCTTTGGATGATTTCATGGAAAACTTGGCCGGGAGGCAGGACTGCGACCTCTTGGCCCAGCATCCAGCACAGGGAGTAGCTCAGCCTTCCAGAGACATGCAGTCTGGGCGGCCACAGCTCGCCATGGCCGAGTGCGGGGGGCAGAGGGCCTGGCTCTGCACCTCCCTGGCCCCAGCCCGCTGCTCGGCTGCAGGGCGGCGCTGATTCCTGCCTTGCTGGGCTGCTGGGAAGGCCCAGTGAGACCAGGCCTCGAGCACCTCACCTTCTGCCCATGTGTGGGAGCAAAGAGTCAGACACGGGAGCCTGGGCCACGAGTGGTCGTGTTTGTTGAGTTTTGAGATTTGGGAATGGGTCATCTTTCCTGGTGGTCCTCGCCGATGTGGCATATCTGTGTCCCTTTCCCACCGGGAGCAGCATGGCCCGGTGTCACTCGAATGTTTCCATTCTGCTGGCCTTACTGGAAGCGGCTATACACGAACACTAGGCCAGAAAACAGGAAGTTCACCCGGGGTTCTGATGCTGAAAATCCCGAAAGGTGGCCATGTTTCTTCTTCCATGTTTTGTTTGCAGAGGCAGCGTGTTGCCCACACCTGGCAGCTCCGGTGCTTGAGCTCGGGGTTGCCATGGGGATGTGGGGAGGGGAAGGAGGGGAGAAAAGGGGGGCACTGGGCAGCTTATGAAGATAGAGAGTAAGGATGCTTTCCGTAGGTAAAAAGGGAGATAGGAGCCCAGCTGGAAATAGTAATAATGGTATGGTGATGGTGTTATGGATATTGTTAATTTTCCCCAACTTTGGCCCCATCGGGGCTTGTATAGCATTCCATATACATAATATGTCAATAGTATAATGTTACTAATAATCATAGTTATTGAAGGGGAGCTAACTTTTATTAGACTTTTATTGGCGGGCACTGCTAAGCACTTTAATATCCATTATTTCGTGTAATTATCTCAAGGACTTTATGAGTAATCACTATTTCTATTTTAAAGTGAGGGAGACAGCAGTTGCGAGGTGGACGATCGTGTCTGAGGTCCCCCGAGGCAGAGCAGGGGAGCCCGCAGCTCCGGCCCTGGACGCGGACCCTGAGGAGACCACTGCCCACCTGCGGGGCTGTGCTCAGAGTGACAGACAGCAGGGGGCGCAAACGCTTTCATCACATGATGACGAGGACAGCGACCCCGGTAGCGGTCCGGGGCCAAGGCTCCGGAGCCAGGCTGCCCATGTCTGCTTGCCCGGACCTCGGCTCAGCAGCTGGGTCGTCAAGGGCAAGTGACTGATCTCTGCGCCTCGTCTCCTGACCTGGGCCTCCTTTGGGGGCGGTGGTGGGGCTAAGTGGTCAGTACCCGAGAAGGGCGCTGTCTGTGTCACTGTCACCCTCTGTGCCTGCCGCCAGGTCCACCTGGGAGGTGCTCTGTGGGTTCAGACAGACAGACTGGCGTGAGGCAGGCGCCCTGAACACTCACCATGAAGGGGTGCAGTTGACCGGGTGGCCCGGAGGTCTGCTGTCACCTTAGAGAGATCCACCCTTTCCGAGAAGGAGCTTCCCCTCAACCTGTGGGTTTCTCTCTGGGCTCTCAACTCTGTTCCATTGGAGAAACTGTATGATTTCACTCCTATGTGGAATAGAAAACAAAGAATTAACAAAACAAAACAAAAATGAAGTAACAGGTGCAGATCACAGAACAGTGGTCACTGGAGGGGAGGGGCGGAGGGAGGGTAAGTGGGGTAAAGGGGACCAAGGACAGGGTGATGGCAGGAGACTAGACTTTGGGTGGGAGCACTCATAGAGTATACAGATAGCAAATTAGGATGCCGTGTGCCTGGAATTTATATAATGTTATTAACAGATGTTACCTCAATAAATTGTTTTCAAAAAAGGATCCTCCCTACAGCTGCCTACCTGAGACTGACCCACAGGTGGGGCTGAGCCTGCCTGCCCACCGCACTTGCTGGCACACTGCCCTGGGGCTGCTGGGGGGGCGGGCAGGCTCACGGTCCTGACGGTGCCCAGGCCTCTCGGAGAGCCAGGGGATGGCGGACCCTGGCTCTCCTGCCTCTGAGGGGGGCTGCAGGGACACTGCTCTTCTCTGAATGGTGGTGTGTGAGCTGTGGCTCCCAAGCCCTCCCCGCATCCTCTTGGGGTGTGGGGGCGCTCACCGAGAGCCGGCCGGCCGGGGCAGGAGGCTGCAGAGCCCGTCAAGGTCAGCAGATAGGCCTCGGCTCTCCCTTAGGACGGCGTCAGCTTCTGCCCTGACTCGGGCCACGTTGTTTCAGAGCACGTGGTACACACTCCTGACCACTGGGGACTTGCTTGAATTAGCAAACTCATTTTTCCCGAGCCCTGAGGTTGAACTTGAGTGAGGAGTTCAGGGCTCTTTCGCCGAAATCCAATAGATCAGAACTCATGTTACAACATGTTTTCAACCTTGATCAAATGCACATTTTGTATGGTAGGGCCTCCTCCACGCCTGCACACTTCCAGCTGCAAGGCCTGCTTGGAACTGGGGCTGACCAGGGCAGTGGCTGGAGCTGGGGCCAGGCTTTGGGGGGGCCAGCCCCCGTCCTCTCCTGCCCGCTCCTGCCTCCCCCATGCCACCCTTCAGAGTGCCATTACTAAGAAGAGGTTTGAAGGTTTTCCTGGAACATCCTGGTTTTGGGGCTGAGTCACGGGGCCCCAGCTCAGCTGTCCTGTGTCTCTGCCTGTGGACACCTGCTCTGCCTGCCTCCCCTCCAGCAGAGTACCAGGCCACAGGGGCCACTGCAGATCCACAAGGTCAACAAGGAGTTGATCCCTCCTCCACCGTCAGCCCACAGCCCACAACCCACAGCCAGGCCTGAGCCTTAGGGGACTGCTCAGTGGGGGCCTGGGGATGGCATCACTCCGCAGAGCACACAGTCTGTCTCCAGAAGGACAGGGGCTCCCCAGGGCCAAGGCTTCATGTGTAATACAAGCTGAAAACCACAGGAGGCAGTGGAGGTCCAGATGCGGGGATGGTGGGGCTCAGGAGGGAGTTCACATAAGCAGGGCGGACTTCCTGGAGGAGGCGGGGTAGACGGGTTTCGTCAGACTGATGTGAAACTTCCCAGAAAACAATGTTGCTCCCCAAACACTGTCCTCTGCCATCTGGACCCTGGGGTTTCTGTTTTTAGGAGAGTTGGGGGCAGGTGCCCCAAACCAATGGTTCCTAAACCTGGCCCGGCATCCTGGTCACTTGGGAGTGGTCACGCTGTGGGTGCACAGCCCTGCCCCAGACCTGCCCAAGCAGTTGCCCTTGGGTAGGATCTAGACATCTGCAGTTACAAAGCTCCCCAGAGGGTATAAAGCTGGGCCAGATTCCAGATCCCTCCCCGCTGCATGGGTAGGCTCTCCCTGGTGCACTTCCTTCCCTGTCAATGGCCATTTGGGGTTCAGGGACCTCAATCAGTGGAGAGAAGTTTGGTGGAATCTCTATGGGTTTCCCTGTACCTGTGGCCCAACAGCAAACTCCCAACTCCGCGAGGGCTGCAGGAAGCTCCTTCTGGATTATGGGGGCTCTGGGCCCCAGGGGTGGGAGATGGTGGCCCGGCTACTGCCCTGTGCTGGTCTCCCTCCGCCTGCGGGTGGAGGCCTCTTGCCCTTCTGCCCCGAGCTTTGTCTCTTCAGCCTGGGGAGAGCCAGGGGCTGCCAGCTCCGGAAACTGCTGTGAGCTTTTCAGCTGTACCAGTTGCTGCGCTGTGGCGCTCTGGCATTTCCTGGCTCAAAGTTCCAGGGCAGAGAGTCCGCTTGCACTGACTCAGAGGTCAATGGTAGTCCATGGGTTGTCTCCTCAGAGGCAGGAAGGAGCATGGACGATGCCCAGCGTGGCTGCCAGGGGGCCAGGGTGGGGCAGCAGGGCCCAGGCATGATGGGTACAGCAAGTCTCTGTGCGTGGAGGCAGGATCTTCTGGAGGCACCCCCCACAGGGCAAACTGGCTGGAGAGCCGCGGTCTCCGGGTGCAGGCGGGGAGACTGCAGGCTGGAGAGGGTGCCCCACTAGGACATGCTGGAGGCCCTGTTTTCATTTTGGGTGTGCAGAGGTCAGAGACTCCAGAGGAGCTCGGGTTGTGGGGGAGGGTCGGACCTTCTCACGGCCAAGGTGTGGCTCCTTCTGGGTTCACTCTTGAGCACAGGGAGTCGAGAGGGCAATGGCCTTGGATATCTTTCTACACTGGGGGACTTTTATGACAGAATTTCTTCATCTGAGCTCCCGGTGACGTTAGAAAGTGTCATATGAGCTCCCTGGGGAGGGGGGTCCATACCGCTGTGGTATTCTCCACCCCCCCCCACCCCTGGCCTAGTCACGTGAAAACCCAGCACTTCCTGAACCTTCTTAGTTTCCTGTGTCATCGACTACGTGAGAGAGCTGTGGAGCCAACGGCCTTTCTTGTTGTGTCAAAGGAACGCAGAGGTGTCCTCAGAGTCTTTGTCCTCCCTAGTCACTCTCCGGGTGGCTGCTGCTGCCATAGGCACACTCCAGGGAGGTCGTCACCCTGGACGCGTGTGCCAGCCAAGTGCACGGCGGCTGTGTGGTACTGATGTGCCAAGAGAGGAGTCACTGCTGTGGCTGAGTTGGCAGCTGGCTTGGAAGAGCCCTTGGACTTGGAAGAGCCCTTGGACTTGGAAGAGCACGGGGACTTGGCCCAGGAGGTTTTGCCTTCCTCTTCCTGGGGCCAGGGGAGCCATGTGCCCACGGGGCACAGAACCTCCTGCAGTGTCAAGGCTTTTTGGGGGTCATCGTGGCTCAAGGCAGCTTAGGCTTGTGACCAGACTGTTCCTCCCGTGGCTTCCTGTCTAGGTCAGGGCCAAGTTTCCTGAGCTTGAAGAGGTTCTCTTAAAAGAAGCAGGCCCAGCAGTGAACGCGCCACTGCAGCCTCTCCCGAGCAGCTGTCGTACAAGGCATTAGTGATGTGCCCGAAAGGTCACGGTGAGACGGGGATGGGTGCGAGCGCTGACAGTGGGTCCGCCATCCCCCCTCAGCCTGCGTTTAGCGTGGATGTGTGTGTGTGTTACTCAGGTGGCTAATCAGCTTCTTTACTGAGGGTGACAGTTACATGCCATGAAAAGTCCATTAAAAATTTAAGCTTCTCTAGAGATCGTGAGGTCTAATCTGTACTTGGTGTGTGATGCGGAGGGAATTGAAAATCCAAAGGACCCTGTCGCTGCGTCTCGACTGGGCTTGGAGCATGCGCTTTGCTGAGTGCGTGACTAGGTGAATGAATGCGTGAGGGGAGGGAGGGGCTGAGAATGGTGTCACTGAGTCAAGCATGAGTTTTGTAAGGCTTGTGAACCAAAGTTAGGCTATTCTTACATAGTATTGATTAAACAGCTTTTTGTTCTTATTGCCCAGAGGCACCGTGGAAATTCTCTATGGTAATAAGATAGCCTTCTTATTTTTTAAAATTAAAGTGTTTTCAAATACTGTTCTCTGTGTTTATATCGACTGTTCAGAGAGGGTTCTGTTCGGTGGTTGTTGTTCCAGCTAAAGACTTCATTGAGAATCAGTAGTTTACCTTTTCCTGGTGCTACGTTCTAAGCCTGAGCTGAGGGATGACTCTGTACCCTGGCCAGGCCCTTTGGCATGGCCACCAGTGGGCCAGCTCTATTGAGTCCTTCTCCTGACCTGTGGAGGCCACCCAAGTCCCCGAGCCACAGGTGGGCCCCAGATTGGTTGGTGGCAAGTTCTCTGCTGTTCCTTCGGGGCCACAGCAGAGCTGGGGTGGCTTGAGGAGCCCGGGTCGAGAAGCTTTCCCTGATGAGCCCACCCTCCTGGCCTCCCGGAGAGCATCTGCTTCACGCCTCTCAGGGCTCACACATGAGCACAATCAAACTGGGAGCTCCCAGGGGCCAGACACAGCCCCCTCCTTTCTAGAACCTCTTTCTAAACCACTGTAGAAAATAGAAATCGATGGATTGCCTGATGGTGTCGTCCCAAACAGCACAATGTGAGAACAATGTGAGAAGGAGGGAAGTATTACAATGACACCCCAGACCCGGGGAGGAGGATGTTATGGGAAACCCAGAAACTTCACAACCAGAGGCTCCCGAGCTTGAATCCTGGCTCTCTGCCACTCATTGACTGTATGAGCTTGGTCGGAGGACATGACTCTTCTACATTTTTATAAAGCTTTTATTTTATTTATTTTTAGAGAGAGGGGAAGGGAGGGAGAAAGAGGGGGAGAGAAACATCAATGTGTAGTTGCCTCTTGCACACCCCCTACTAGGGAACTGACCCTCAACCCAGGCATGTGTCCTGACTGGGAATCGAACCAGCGACCCTTTGGTTCGCAGGCCAGCGCTCAATCCACTGAGCCACCCCAGCCAGGGTGACGTAACTGTTCTGAGCCCCAGTTTGCTGACCTGTGTAATGGATGATGCTATCCCTGTGTCACAGGTTGTTTTCACAGCTTTGTGACAGTGATGATTATTAAGTGTCCTGCTCAGTGTAGACACATGGGAACAAAACCTTCACAGCCTGGATGTGGATCCTGGCACGACCACTCACAGGAGCCTGAAGCTTGGTGACCTCATGGTTTCCTGAAGCTCATGGTTTCCTCTGTAAGTCGTGTGCCACCCCTTTCTGCTAGTGATGTCCCACGTCCCGGACACTCTGCTGAGCCTGCCAGCGGGCATTGTGTGACCAGTCCTCTCTGCCTGCAGTCGGGCCAGCCAGCAGAGGGTAGACCACCTCTGGCTGTGGGTGCTGCTTGTCTTGTGTGTGTGTCGGGGCGCGCTGATCACAAGGCCACTCTCCCAGCCTGGGTTCGGGGAATCTGGAGAAGAAGGGCTGCAGCCAGCACCCCCTTTCCCAGGCAGGCCCGGAAGCCCACCCCACCTCTTGATTGCTAGCAGGCCCCAGGACTGGCCAGGCTCTGGAGCGTAGCCCGGCCCTGACCCCGGGCCCGGAGCCCCCTGGGGTACCTTGCCTGTCATCCACAGCCCCACTGGGGCTGCCTTGCCGGGCTCAGGGGCTGCCCCGAGTTCCTCCGGGTCCCCGGCCGAGTGCACTGAGTTGTGTAATGCTGCTGAGCCAACATCTATGAGTCGAGGCCAATTTGCCGGCCTCGAGTTACACTGTGCAGATGCTCTGCCGTGTGGTCGGCTTTTGTCTCGGAGGCCGTCAGCAGATAGCATGACTCCGCTCACCATTAGACGTTCCGCAAATCATCTGGGCTCGAGCGTGCCTCGGCCAGACAGTTCATTTATGCTGCGAATGGTATGATTTGTAAAGTCATAAATTTCCCGTCTCTCTGCCAGCAATAAAGTACAGCAAGCAGGCGAGGCCACAGCCCTCCAAAAATGCACTGGTTCCCAGCGAGACCTGGAAGGGAGCACCGTCAGGTCTGCCTCCCGCCGCTCCTGGCCTCGTTGGATTCTGGGAAGTCAGGTCCGGGCCATAAATCTCCTCTACCATCTGGGTGACTCTGGGCCCCGGCACGGACCTGTGATTAGCCTGTGTCATTGGCCCCTACCTTGATACAGGTGCCGCTTCCTGGGCCCCTCTCGGCCATGGCATTAGAGGGGGTGGATGACAGACTGCACTCAGGCTGGAATGATGGGAATTCGTTGACCATCCCTCCCCTCGCTGTGGTGACACTTGGGTGGCGTGGGGTCGAGGCAAGGCTGTTGGTCGTGGAGAGCCCATGGTGGCCTCTGGGAAGGCGTGTGAGGGTGGTGCTTTCCCAAAATACAGGGTCTCTGCTGTGAAGGTGGCTAGCTCTGGGTTGAAGGTCAAGGACAACATTGGGGAGGAGCCTTAGGAAGTCTGGGTCCCACTTTCCTTCCTGGAGGAGGGTCGGTGGGTGGCGGGCACCTGTGGTCAGCAGACGTTCCCGCAGAGGCAGGAGTTGTCAAGGAGACCCCAGGGTCGAAGGGCCAGCTGCGCTCCGGGACCCCAGCGCATGCAGGCAGAGTCCCCATTTCTGACCAGCCCCTTTCTTCTTGTCCTGTCTGTGTCCCTGACCTCTACCCTCGATGGCTGTGAGGCCCTGCTCAGCTCCAGCTGGTCAGCACGTGCTGGCCAGCACGGTCACTGCCCCCTTTGTGGGGAAGGTGGGCCTGAACCCGGCCCACCGGGGGGGGGTGCACTCATGCTCGGGGCCCTCACCTTCTTGCTTTCTCTCCTTTTCCTCTTCCTCCTTTTCCACCTCTGCCTCCACCTTTGACATTTGCTCTTTTTAAATCCCACTTTTAAATTAAATAGCATTTAAGATGTAGGAACCAGACCAAAGTAGAAGGAAGAAGTTATCTGCGGCGTGATCACCCAGACAGGGTCACCACCACGACTGTTTTGCTGCTTCCCCTAGGCTGAGGTTTCTATGCTGTGCTTGGTTGCTGGAAAGGGACACCCCCCTTCAGTGAGGCAGCTCTGCCCCTCCCGGGGGTGTACTGGGCTTGCACAGGGTTCTCTGCCTTGGGGTTGGGGCTGATAGGCAGAGAGGGCCTGAGTGGGGAGAGTTTGCTGTTTACAGAGCTGTTTCCCCAAGTCAGAGGCCAGCCTTGGAGTGGGTGGGAGACCAGGCCTCAGGAGTGTCACTCCACACCCCGCCCCCCCCCCGCCCCGCTGTAGCCTCCAGGGCCTCCCTGGTTCTTCTCTCTGCACCGTAGCCCCTCTACCCACTGGTTCTACCCCTTCATCTCCTTCCAGCTGAGGTGTAGGCCCCTCCCTCAGCTGCATCACCCACAGCATGGTGACCTCAGCCACCATCTGCTCCGCCTCTCCGAGCCCCAGCTTGCCCTGAGGTGGGGGTGAGTGGGCCCCGTGTAGGATTGCTGTGAGGACTGGAGGACATGACCTGGCAAAGAAGGGCTTCAGTGACCATTGACCAGGTTCAATGCCTGCACTGGACCCAGGGCCACCTTGTCACAAGGTCCCAGCTGGGCAGTGTACAGCCTTCGCCCTCAGGTGACCTTTGCAGCCTGGGACTAAAACTGAGAAGCTGAGAGAGACATTTGCTGGGGAAGCGGGAGAGTCTAGCATCAGCATTAAGAGGGGTGCTGTTTGGACCTTCGGAAGAGTCTTTGGACTTCGGTCTGTGGGCGAGTGACCAGGGGTGGCAGGGAAGAGCCGTGGGTGGAGGCGCTCGTCCTCTCGTCAGGGAGAGGTGGGGCCTGGAGGCTGGGAGTGTGGTCAGGACCCACTGGCCAGATGACTAGAGAAGAAAGGCTGCAGAGGAAGGGGTGTTGCCATAGGAACGGAGGACCAGCCTGAAACTAGTGCCAAGGCTCTGGGGCGGGGAGCGGGCATCAGGGGGGAGTTGCGGGAGACCCAGGACCAGCTGCCCTCTCCAGCCAGAGCCTCAGGTGTGCCACACACTGCCTGCCCCCAGGGACTGAGCCTGGTGGCCAGGCTCAGGTTGCCTGGACACAACAGAGAGAGCCGGTGGGGACTGGCAGAGGACTCCTGCCTTTGGTAAGATGTCCCATGTCCCTCCCCTTCCTCCAGTGACAGGTCAGACAGGTCACAGCAGCCCTGTGAGTAGGCATTAAAATAGGGAGACGGAGGTCAGAGAGGTTAGTTTACTCACCCAGATTGTCCCAGCTAAGAAGGAGAAACAGGGATCCAATCACTTCAGAAACTTCCTCTAGACCAGAAGCTCTGTGAGGGCAGACCCAGGGCCAGGCCTGCCCCCGCTGACTGCCCGGCGTGCAGCGGGGTGCCTGGCCCACAGCAGGCCTGAGCGCTGAGCCCGTGGGTGTGTGGATGGGCCACACCCACCCCCTGTGCTCCATCTGGTGGTTCTCTCTGCCCCATGGTAGCCCCGTGCCTTCCTGGGGAGTTCCACCCACTGGTTGCCGGGAGACCCTGGGTTAACAACTCCCTCCGCCAGCTCTCTGGACCCTTTAGTTCCTGAAGAAACTATTGAGTCACAGACTTTCCTTGGTTTTTGGTGATTCGTGATTAATGTTTGCAGGGAAGGCAGGAGAGTGACTCACACTGATTTAATGAGCCTACGAATATTCTCGGGAATCGGCTGATAAGCAGCAGCCTGGCAGCCCACTCCCCCACGACTGCCAGCACCAAGTGCTCAAGAAATCACCAAGTTAAACAAGTCTGCAGAAAATTCCATCTCCCCAGCATTATAATGTTTCCTTATTGGAGCTAATAGCATGAGGCGCCTTTCTCCTGGCTCTTCGAGGTGCATGGTGGGGGCTCGGCCGCCTGCCCTGGGGACTGGCAAGGGAAGCAAAGCAAATGCTTTACATTCAGCAAGTTCCTGAGGGCTCAGCAGTGATAAGAGTTCCTCCTCGTGCCCTTGGAGCCAGCCCACTGAGCCCGCTGAACCCCCTGGGGACCCAACTCCGTGCCCACGTCTGGATGATAGGGCGACGTGAGCGACGTGCCTTCTCTGCAGAGTAATGAGAACAAGGCCTGCTGAGGCCGCTGAGCTCAGGTTACTGCAGATAAACAAGTGAAGGTGTAAAGTGGTGGCCCAGAGGAGCAGGCCAAGGTGTCAGGGAATGGGTCATTTCGGATGGCTCTCAGGCCACTGAGAGAGTCCCCGACAACTAGCAGGTACTGACAGGAGGGTTAATCCTCTTGGTTGATGGTTCCATCGGATTCCCATGGGCCTTGGCTCCGGAGCGCTCAGGCCGGCGGGCTGGAGAGGAGAGTCAGATGTGCACTAGGTCGGCATCCGCAAGGGCCTCTGACAGAGAAGCTCCTACGTCCAGAGGAGGGCTGTGGGGGGTGGACCAGTGAGAATGGGGTGCCCCAGTCAATGTAAGAGGCCTCCTAAGTCTGGTCTGTCTGTTAATTCTTTGGTGTCTGTCCCCATGTTTACTCAGCCCCTGGTTCTAAGTTAAGCTCAGTGCTGGGTGCAGCCAGGGAGCAAGGGTTCTGCCTTCGTGACTCTGGTACTTGGTTAGAATGCAGCCTCTCTCCTCCCCTCCCCCCATCCATCCATCTAACGAGAAAATACTGATTAAATGTGACCATGTATGTAAGGCATTCAGTATCTTGTGCAGCTCAATAAATGTTAGTTTTTATTGTCATAATTAATATTATTGCCATTATTTAACATTTATTGCATGCCAGGACAGAAAGGCAAATAATGGGACAAATTGGTGAACCGAGGCAGGCTAGCCCCCGCCCCCTGCTGCAGATTGGCACACTGCGGCCCAGAGAGGCGCGGACACTGATGGGGTCTCACAGTGAGGGTGAGCCGGGCCCAGCACCCAGGGCTCCTCCTGCCGTGGCCTGGGGCTGCCATGCGGTGGCTGGAGGAGGCTTCCTGAGGGGCGGGTGTGAGAGGAGCCTTGGGTGAGAGGAGGGGTGAGAGCAGCCCTGGAGAGGAGAAGCAGCAGAGCGGGGCCTGGCCCTCCTGGTGTGGGGGAGGGGCTCTGAGCAGACTAGGGTTTGGGGAGTGGGAGGGGTTCCACAGCTCCCTCGGGGCCACCATTTCAGGAGTTCTGAGAAGGCCTCACTGTCTCCTGATCATTTTCTCTGTCACCACCAGCGGGTGTTTCTTTCTGGCAGGGACAGGTCGGACATGGGAGTTGGGAGGGGGGCTCGAAGCCCGGTCTCCTCGCTGCCTCAGTGCCAGTGCTCAGAGGGGCCCGTGGGCCCAGGCTGGGCGTCACAGGCCAGACACATGCCTGGACGGTCCCCCTTGAGGGAGAAACCTGCTCGACCGTAATCTGCCATTAAGCCCTCGCACTCACTTCCCAGCCCAACCTCGGCCTCTGTCCTTCTGTGGTCTTCTCCTGTCTGTGCCTTCTCCTCTTATAAAGACACTGGTTGTCGGGTTCAGGGCCAGCCTGCATCAGCCAGGGCGACCTCTTCTTGAGCTCTTTGACCTGTTAAATTACATCTGCAAAGACCCTTTTTCCAAATAAGTTCACTTTCACAGGCTCTGGGTGGACATAGCTTTGGGGGGTCACCGTTCCACTCCCTGCTCCCCTGGAGCAGTTTGCGAATATGGCTTGAGAGGGGGGTTACCAGGTGACTTGTGGTGGGATGTGTCCTGGTGGGCACTGCCCTGGGGTGGGAGGGTTGGGGGTTCTAGGGAAATTCCCAGAAGCATTTGGGCCTTGAATGTTGGGTGTTTTTTGTTTTTTGTTTTTTCCTGAGCCTGCAGACTGAGGGCTTAGCTTAGAAGTGATGACCAGACACATATGGGGACCCAACAGGGCCTGCTGGCAGAGTCCACCGTGTTGGGGACAGACCGCTGTGACTGCATCCTGCCCCCAGAGGGGTCCAGAGCAGTGTTGTCCTGTGGAGCTTTCTGCGATGGTGGCAACGTTCTTTGATACCCGAGCTGTCCGACACAGTGGCCACTGGCCACCTGTGCCTGCTGAGCTCTTGAAGTGTGGCTCGTGCCACTGAAGGACTACATTGTCGCTTGCCTTTTGTTGAACTTAATTACACTCACACTTAAGTAGACCTACGGGCTACCATGCTGGCCAGCACGGTGACCAAGGATTCATTGGGCCCTTTCCCCTTGTCTGGCCTTCATTTCACTATCAAAAATAGATTTCATCATAGATTAACTTGCTCTTTTGCTTTTTAAAAAAAATAATGTATGTAACACTTCACGTTTTAACTTTTGACTGAGAGGCAGGGGCCAGATGGCACCTGGTCTCAGATCCAAGGCAAGAAAGCGTGGCGCACTCATTGAGTTGAATGGAAGAGGACCGCAGCTCCCTGCTGACACCGGGTGGTGGACAGGCACTGGGGAGGTCACGGTGAAGTCCACACTCACGACAGCGAGAGGGCTGCCTGGCCAGCTTTCCTGGGGTCCGAAGGAAGGGGTGAGGGTCCGCGTCTGTGCAGGCCCATCTTTGGGGAGCTATGAATTTGGGGTTCTTTGCTTTTTTTCCATGGTGGCTGGAAAGCCACAGATAAAATTTGGGTCCCCTGAGCTATTTCCCCCAAATCGCTTCTTGTTTCCCTGGTTCCCCAGATGGATATTGCTTGCTATCTTGCTGTAGAGTGAGGATATTAATTTTGCTCACTGTTTAGACATGATCTTAAGCAACACTTCATTTATTTACACGTTTGCATGTTTTTGACCCTTCTAGATGAAAAATAAAGTGTTTGCCTGAGAGTAGAAAATCTCAGAGGAGGTGGACCCCCAGGCGAGGGGGTCTGCGCTGGCCGGACATATGTGGGCTTTCGGCTGTCTCGCCTCTCCTCCTTGCATCTTTCTGACACGTGCCGGTCAGACACGGAGCCTCTGGGGCTCCAGGCTCAGTCTGCTCGCCTCCTCTGTGCTTGGGTTGACGGGAACCCGCGGGCCCGGGCTGAAGTCACGGGCCAGGCACAGAAGGACGTGCTGTAGCGCAGGCAGGTCAGGCCTGCTTTAGGTGGAGGGCTGTGGGAGGGAGATGGTGCTCGGGGTCCAGCTCACCCTGTGCTGTGTGCATGTAAGACACAAATGAGGGATTTAGAGGTGAGAAGGCTGATGAGTGTTGCTAGGCAACCTTTCGGCTGGATCTGGAGGTAACATAATCTCTGGAGCAGCCTGGCAGCAGGGCCTCCTAAGGACAAGATCAAATTCAGACAAGGCCTCACCTGCGCCTGCTCCCGCCTGGCCTGCCTCTGGACAGGGGTGGGAAAGGCCAGCAGAGCCGTGTTGTTACGTAAGCAGCTTGGGTGACTGATGCATCCACAGATGCTTCATTTGTTACGTCTTCTTTCTCTTATGTGTTTATTCTACACCACCTTATACCAAAGAGGGCCCGAGGTGGTTTCAGAAATACAGATGCTACAGCAGGATAGACATTAAGTAAAGGAGGAAACTGGGGCAAAGGGAAAAGAGAAGTACGAAAACAAGGGCGTGGTCAGTCATTCGGCAAGTGTTTATTGGGTTTCAACTGTGTGCCTGGCTCTGTGGATATAGCAGCAAACAAAACAGCAGTGGTTCCTGCTCCCCTGGAGCTTATAGTCTAATAGGACAGGAGTTAAAAAAAAAAAAAAGGCCACTGGTTCATGGCTTTTATTGGGGGTGGGCTGCAAACAGACTCTGAGCCTCCTAGTGGCCAAAGCAAGAAGAGAACACAACGTTAAGGGGCTGGGTGTGTTTTCAGTGTTTTGCGAATATCCCTAGAACAGTATGTAGTTTTATCCCTTCCACCCCTGTGCAGTTACCCCCCAACCCCTGTGCAGTGAACGCCCCACGCGCTTCACTGCCAGCATCCTAGCTTGGTTCAGAGTCAGCCCAGATGTCCTGATTGGCCGCCCACAAGTGAAGGCTTGCGTGATCTGGGCCCAGTCAGGCCCAGAGTTCTTCCCTGCAGCCTCCTGGTCCATGTCTTAGGCCAGTCTCTCCCCTCCCCCTACATTGCCGTATGTCCATTGTTATCCCTGTCCTCTGTCCTTACCTACTTAGGGCGCTCCCCAGTTTTTAATGTGGCCCTTACGAACAGCACCTTATTCCATTCTCCCAGCAACACTTGTGAGTTGGCTGGGATTTGGGCCCTTTTACAACAAAAGGACACAGAGGCACAGGAGGGCTAAGCTGTTTGCCCGATGGCCCACAGCTTCATGACTCCGTTTCAGTCCCTGACGTAGCCTCCTCGGTGTCGATATTCATTAGCATGCTTTCTGTAGCGGGGGCCAGGCTTGCTGACGGACTCTGTGGGAGCCCAACTCTTCAGCCTGGCATCTCTCTGAGAAGCAGGCCAGGGTCACCCCTTCGTTCCATGGAAGTGTGGGGTGGGCAGATGCTGGCATCTGGGAATCCATCCCCCTCAGCAGCCTTTTTGTTTGTCTCTTCATTCATTCATTCATTCATTGATGCATTCATTCATCAAATATTTCTTGAGCACGCCAGGTACTGTGTGTCAGCCGCCCATCATTTCTGCCCTCGAGGTGCTCAAAGTCCAGTTGAGGGAGAAGGATCGGTACATGTGAGACTGGAGTGCAGAGTGAGAAACATTAAGTGCTAATCATCAGCAGCAGAAACAAAAACACAAAAAGGCTGAACTGGTCTAGACTGTAACCATTTTATATGTCCTGGTCCCAGAATTCCCCTCATCCTGAGCACCTTCCAGTAAACTCACTCTCTCTGGGCAAAGTCCACCTTAAAACGCAAGGCCTCAGAAGGCAGTACACCCTGTCCAGGTTGGCTGTACAGAAGCAAGAAGGGCCTCAGCTCCCTCGTTCTTGGCAGCATGCTCCTGCGAGTGCAGCCTTAATTTGTAGCAGCCTAGTGTATAAAGGAGACCCTAGAGCAGGTAGGCCTGCAATGCCAGCCTCTTGCACAAGTGACGCCTTCCCGAGTGCTCGGAGCCATGGGGCCCAGGTCTCCCTGGGGAACGCTGAGGGAATCTCTCTTAGGAACATGAGGGCAAGAGCCTTGCACATGCCCCAGTGCTGAGTGCCTCCCATTCTCAGGTTACACAAGCAGTGCTCCCGGATGGATTTCAGTGTTTTGATCCCTCTTTTAAAGAAAACAGCCACAGGTATTCCAATTATGAATTTTGCATTACCCTTTGCAGCCATTGTGGTGGGAGATGATTGGCCATTGTGTTATCGTCCCGCGCATCTCTCAGAGATAGAGACCTGCATAAGTAAAACCATATTTCTACTTTCCAAGACCCAGGCTGCCAGTCCCTGGGACCAGCAGGCAGGCTCAGGAAGCAGCACATGGGGAACATTCTTAGACTTGGTAAGTGGCTGGCCCCACTGATAGAGGAGATTAAGGTGCTTTTGATCTCTTTGCCTCTAATGGCAATGCCTCTAGTTTTTAAAGGGACTCAGAAAAGTCTTCCTTTGAAGAGCCAAGAGATTGCTTCAAGAAGAGCAAGCCCTGCTCTAGACGGCTTGTCTGGGAAGTTATGCTGCTGAGTTATAAATGTAGTTACACGAATTTTCCCTTTCGCTTCCTTGAGGTCCTGGGTTTGGCCTTCAGGTCCATTAGCTGCTGGCCCAGAGGGCACCGAGGTTCTGTGCTCCCGCCAACCCCCACCAGGTCGGGCTGTTTGTGGAGGTCTGCAGCACTCAGGGGCCGTCTCTGTGCAGTCAGATCCTCTCTCTGCATTCTCCCCAAGGACTTACGAGCAGGCTAGTCCTGCTCTGGGTGCCGCTCTGCGTCCCCACTCTGCGGTCTCCATCCAGCCTCAGCCCTCAGCCTGTTGTGTCGGTTGGGCGGCCGGAGGGAGGATCCTCCCGCAGGCGGTGGGATGATGTCAGGGCACTGTGGTGAGATGAAGTCTGGGCGCGACCCTTCTCTGGCGCTGGGAGCAAGGAGAGCGACAGGAATTAGTCAGCACTCGGATGTCAGGTCATCCACGAAAGAAAATTCAGTTTAAGTCAACATTTAACCCCTCACTCACTCCTTTGTAACGTGGAGGTTAAGGTTACAGGTCTAGAATCTAGACGGCTTGGGCTCAAGTCCTGGTTTCTGCAGTTGTTAGTTGTGTGGCCTTGGGCAAGCTATTTCATTTTTCTGAGGATGAGTTTTCTCATCTGGAAAACTGTACCTAGTTCACTGGGTCAGGATAAATGAAATCACACATGCATAAAATGCTACCTGTTTTACCTGCTGTGTGCCAAACAATACTTGTAATTATTCTAATATTCACTCCTTCATTGTGCACAAATTTCTTACTTCCTCACTCTTTGTGCAAGGAGTGATGGAACCAAGGGAGAAGGACAAGATTTCATTTCAATTTTATTAGACAAGAATGCACAAAAATGGAAATTGTGTCTAAAGGCAAAGTCACATATTTTTAAGTCTGTCAGCGAGCAGAGAATACAAGAGAGCCTAATGTGTTAAAATCCAGAGTGAGAGCCCCTTTAGAGAGAGATGGGCACGTGACCACTTCACCTTGGGCGCAGCGGCAGGAGGAAGAGGTAGCCATCACAGAAGCACGTAACCAGAAAACAGCTGAAATGGTAGTGAATTTCTAAGAGCCACGTATGGGCTAGCATAACAGTGTCAAATTCTCGGAAGCCCAAGACACAAGAGATGTCCAGTTGCTCACTTTTGTCTGTGGGCCTCCACCAAGAGCTCACAAGAAAGACTGGGGACAGGGCAGGAGAATAGAGAGAGACACTGTGGTTCAGGAAGGCAGAACCTGTCTGAATCTGTAGTTAAAGCGGGAGAACCAACAAAGACCCTCCATGCTCCTGACCTTTCAAGTGTAAGAGGCAGCAGTTATCTGCCACTGGAGGAGGGTCGAAGTGCTGAGAGAGCCCACCCCTGAGGCAGAGGTTCACAGGGCCTTCCTAGCATTGACACCAGAGCAGGAGAACCAGGAGAAACCCTCTTGTGCTGAGAAGCCCTCGTGACACTACATGGGAAATAGTCAGGGGCATCTGCTGCTGGATGAGAGCCAGAAACCCGCTCAGGCTCTGGATTCTGCACCAAGAAGGAGACAGTGCTCATCTGCTACAGGGAAAGCAAGAGAGCTGAGAGTGGTTCTGTCTGAGGCATGGGTACATAGAGCTGCCTAAACAAATTCCCCCGAATGGTGGGCTTGCATTGAGCACCGGGCAGCAGTGTGCCACTCGGAGGGGGGCAGGAGGGCAGAGAGAGCCCTCTTCTGTAGTGCAGAGCCCTCCAAAGTTGTAGGCGGTGTAGGATAATTTAGAGAAGCTCTCTATTATACTAGGCTTCTCTCTAAGGATGGGGAATCACATTCTACCACTAAGAGAATTGGAAGCATGTAGTACACAGAATATAAGTACAGCAATAGCAAAGTTAAAATCCAGCTCAAGTACGGGCTAGATTCTAACTTGACTTCCCACATCAACAGTCTGATAGAAGAAGAGAATTCTCCATTTTGGGAATATTTACCTTAGCGTCTACTATATTTTGCACACAGTGTGTGGCATTCAATATAAACTTATGGTATATATGTACCACAAACAGTGATATGACCACTTGTCCAAAGATAGAATAATCAAGAGAACGGGGTCAAAGTTGGCTCAAATGTTGGAACTGTCAGACAGGAATTATAAAATCACTATGACAAGTATGTCAAAGGATCTAGTGGAAAAGGTGGGCAACATGTATGAACAGATGGAGGAGTTCAGCAGAGTATGGCAACTATGAAAAAAGGATCTCAAAGGGAATACTACAAATGGAAAAGAGGATGTTATGCATGAAAAATTCTGTTAATGGACTCATCCAGGGATCGGACACAAGCAGGGAAAGAATTGGTAAACTTAAAGACATGTCATTAGAAATGATCCAAACTGAAACAAAAAGAGAATAAAGAGAGAAGAACTGAAATAGGCGACCTGAGGTCTGTGGAACAACACCTAACGGTCTAGCACACACTCGGCTGGAGTCCTGGAAGAAGGTGGGCGAGAAATGGGCAGAAAAAGTATTTGAAGAGGAAGGGACCAAATATGCTCCAAAACGAGCAAGAGCAAAACAAACAAAAACAGCCACAGGTTCAAGAAGCCAAGGGAACCACAAGCAGTGTCATCATCAAATTGCTTAAAACAAAGGATTGTTTTGTAAAAAACTTGAAAGCAGCCAGAGAGAAAAGAAAAAATTACACAGAGAGGAACAAATGATAAGAATGACAATTGACTTCTCATCAGAAATCATGGTGATCAGGAGACAAAGGAGTGTCATCCTTAGCATACTAAAAAGAAAAACAGCCCCCCCCCCCAAGATCCCTGCCAACCCAGCATTCTGTAGCCTGTGAAAATGTACTTCCAAAGTAAAGATGAAATAAGACATTTTCGTGCAGACAAAAGCTGAAGGAATCAATCTCCAGGAGAACCCAAAGTGCTAAAGGCAGTTCTATAGGCTGAAAAATAAGTTTCACATAGAAACCTGGTGGGACAGGAAGGACTTTTATGAATGAAGAACACCAGAAAGAGTGAGTAGGCCTATAAATCGAAAGCACCTTTAAAACGCTTTCTAGATAATTGGTCACTTAAAGTAAAAATAATGATCAATTATTTTTAATTCCAAAACATAGGAACATGGGGGGTTATAGTCTTTTAGAACTGAAACCAATGGCACAAGGGCACGAAGGATGGGAAATGTATCGTCATTAAGTTCTGAAACTGTTCATGAGGTAAAAATTATTTTTGAAAGTTAATTGTGATGAATTAAAGATAAACATGTAATCTCTAGAGAAATTGCTAAAAAATAATAAAAACATGCATGTCTAAAATGTCAGAAGATGAAATACTAAAAAGGTTTGTTCTATGCCAAAAACTCAGGTTAGGACTAACAGAAAAACAAAAGGCATAGGGGCGAATAACAACAAAACCCAACTTTAGTATGTTTACAATCTAAATATATGAATAATTGAAATAAATGTAAGTGGATCAACTTTCCAATTAAAAGGCAGAGATTGTCAGATGGAATAAAAATGTAAGATACAACATTACGTGGTTTATAGTAAATACATTTTAAACTTAAAATCACAAACAGGTTGAAAATAAAAGATTGGGAAAATATACCATGCAAACGCTGTGCATAAGAAAATGATTGAAGCTATACTGATATACTGACATCAGAGTGGGGAGCCTTCAAGATGGTAAAAACGTAAAAGGGGTATTTTATAGTCACATTAAGGGTTCATTAATCAAGAAGACACAAAAATTAAAATTTGTTTGTACCTAATAACAATGCTCCAAATGCATGAAGCAAAAATTGAGAGAACTAAGGCTGAATCTTAGCTGCAGAATTTAAGGTCCTTTTCTCAGTACCTGAGCAATTGAAAGATTAGTGAGTATGTGGAGGATTTGAACAACACTGCCAATAACCTGAACTAATTGATGTTTACAGAACACTGGACCTAACAAAAGCGAAATATACATCTCTCTCAAGTGTACTTAGAGCATTCCTCAACACGGGCCAGAAATGGGACCACAAAGTCAGTCAAAATAAATTTCTTCGGCTGTCTAAGGGTTGAATTTCTAAGTATGTTCTCTGAACAAAATGGAATTAAAGTAGAACTCATTGACAAGATACCTACAAAATGCCTCAAATATTTGAAAATTAAACAACACATAACTAAACTCATGAGTTAAAGAGAAAATCACAAGGGAAATTAGAAAAAATTTTAAAATTATGATAAAAGCATGATAATAGGTGGGAATGCACATTTTAAAGGAAAATATATATCTTTAAATGCTTATATTAGAAAATAAGAAAGCTACAAAATCAATGTTCTTTATTTCCACCTTAGAAGGCCAAAAGAGATGAGCTAATTAAACACCCAAAAGAGTAGAAATCAGTGAAATAGAATACAAATAATAGAGAAAATCAGTAAAGACTGACGTTGTTTGTTGAAAAGATTTTTAAAACAAGGAAAACTTATTGTTTAATGGATATAGAGTTTCAGGTTGCAAAGTTCTAGAGATTCACAACAATGTGAATATAGATAATAATATTGAATTTTAGACCTAGAAATGGTTAAGAAGGTAAATTTTATGTCGCATATTTTTTAACCACAAAATAAAATTATAAAAAGGAAAAAGAGAGATGATACAAATTATTAATATCAGGAGTAAAAGGAGGGATGTCACTAAAGATACCAAAAGGGCATTGAGGTGCTATTATGAATAAATTTATGCCAATAAATTCAATGATTTAGATGAAAAAGACAAATTGGAAACTATAACTTACAAAACTGACAGCATAAGAAATAGAAATCTAAACCCTACATTAATTAAAGAAATTAAATTGGTAACTGAAAACTTCCCACAAACAAAACCCAAGCCCAGATGTTTTCTTTTTTCCTGGTGAATAGTTTCAGTGTTAAAGAAGAAATAATCCCAAGTCTACATAAACTCTTTCAGAAAATAGAGCATTAGGGGACACTTTCCAACTCATTTTATCAGTCTAGCATTACTTTGATGCCAAAACCAGAAAAGGACATTATCATAAAATTACAGATTAAAGTCCCTCATTAACAATGGTATAAAAATCCTTAAGAAAATATTAGCAAATCAAATCAACACCATATAGAAAAGGGTAGAGTTTATCCCAGTGAAGTTGATATACCATTACAAAAAACAGTCAATATAATTCACCACATTAACTAAAGCAGAATAAAACAAATACAAATTTCACCATCCATTCATAATAAAAACCCAGCAAACCGAGAAGGAAGCTTACTCAATGTGATAAATAGCACCTACAGGAAATCTACAGATAACACGCTTATTAGTGAGTAGACGCTTTCGTCCAGAGACTGGAGACAAAGCAAGGATGTCTCTCTCACACCTTTGATTTTACATTTCACAGGAAGTCTTAGACAAGGCAATAGTATAAGAAAAAGAAATAAAGGACATATACAGAGTTCAGCAGAAGTAACGCCTGCTTGAGTGTGGTTGGTAGGGTAATAATATGGGTGTAATAATTTATAGTTTTAATTTGAACATTTCACCTAAAATGTCATATAATGTGCTTGAGTGTGACATTGTTATGTTACAGAACTACATGCTTATGGTTTTGTAATAAAAAAATGGATATTATTTCCAACCCTGTAGATTGGAAAGGAAGGAATAAAATTGTCTCTACTTACAGATTACATGACTTACAAGGTAACTCCTAAGGAATTTTTTTTTAAAAAATGAGCAGAAATAATTATTTATTTTGCAGTATTGGAGGATATATGGAAGTTATGATTCCATATATTAAGAATGAACAATCAACAATGAAAAATTTAAAATAACATATTATAGCATAAAAATTAAATATTTTAGGGCTAAATTTAATGAAAGATGCAAAAGACTGAAACTAGAAAACATTGCTGACAGAAATTTAAGAGGATCTAAATAAATGAAAAGGTATATCATATTTATGGATCTGTAGTCTCAATATTATTAAAATGTCAATTCTTCCAAATTTATCAAACCCATTTATTTGCAAGCCCAGCAAATCTTGTTTTTTTCTTTGATAAAATTATTTTAAAATTTGTATGGAAAGGCAAAGGGCCTAGAATAACCCAAACAATACTGAAAAGTAGAACACATTTAGAAGACTTTCCCCTGTTGTTACCAGAGTGACCACACAGCCACAGCAGCCAGGACAGGTGGGGTCGGTGACAGGGTGGGTGACCAGGTGAATGGAGCAGGACAGAGGCTGCACATGGCCCCACAGAAACATGGTCCAATGAGGTTTGACAGAGAGTGTCAAGGAAATGGAATAGGGAAAGAAAATCTCTTCAACAAATGGTATGGGAACAATTGAACATCCATTTGGGAAAAAAAAGAACCTTGACTCCATATATAAAAATCAGTTCAGTATGGGTCACTGACCCAAATATAAAAGCTAAAGAAATAAAATTACTAGAAAAACATAGACTATTTTTTCAACCTTGGGGTAGGCAAAGATTTCTAGGAGAGGTCACAGAGAGTGTGGGCCATAAAAACAAAACTTGATAAATTGGGTTTCATGAAAATTAAAAATTTATGCTCTTCAAAGGACACTGTTAAGAAAAAGACTAGGCTGACACATGCAAACCTATCGCCAGCGCGTGTCTGACAGGGACTCGCATGAAAAACATAAAAACTCCAACAAAAAGTAATGAAAAGACAAACAATCCAATTAAAAATGGACTAAACTCAGAAAATACTTCACTAAAGAATATGTACAAATGGCCAGTGAGCAAGAGTACTCAACATCATTAGGCATCAGGGAAGTGCAAATTAAAATTATAGTGCGTTACTACTAGTTATCCACTAGAAGTTACCCAGTAGAAGCTTGAACGTGAAAAAACTGAACGTGAAACGTGGGAGAGGCCGCAGAGGAACTAGAATGCGCATGCGCTGCTGGCGAAATGGCAGCACGGCCTGGGGCGGCTGGTGGTTTCTTCAGGTTAAAAATACACTCATCCTACGACCAGCAAAGTCACTCTTGTGTGTTTACTTGAGAGAAATAAAAATGTATTTTCACCAAAATTCTTGCATGAGAATGTTCAATAGCAGCCTGATTTCATCAAGTTCTGAACCTAGAGAGCAGCTCCGGTGCCCGTGGGCGAGGCGCGACGGGAGCGACACGGCGTGACACAGTCGGCCAGCAGAGCCAAGCACGGGGGCAGGGAACCGACAACACACACGACGTTGCGGATGAGTGAAGCTGGACACAAGAGATGTGCACATTGTGGGCCGTTCACAAAAAGCTCTAGAGTAGAAAAACCCACCTGTAGGAAGGACGAGTCCGATAGACGTCGGATTAAGGGCTGATTCTGGGGGTGGAACACTGGGAAGAGTGTGGGGAACTTTCTGGGTGAAAGGAATGTGCCGTGTTTTCGAAGGTATTCACCAAACTGAGCTGAACGCTTAAGACCTGAGCCTTTCACTTCATATAAATTAATACCCTAATAAAAAATCATTTATTTTCATGGACAGGTATGGAGACACTATATTTAAAATATCCGGTGAGGTAACATATTATTATGGAGAAATGCTATGAAAAAACTATTAGGAACCTAATTGAAATGCTTAACGAGAGCCACATACTTTAAACCTGCTCTCCAGCAGCATCTATTCCAAACCCAAACCTGCCCATTTAGCCTGCACCTGGGGGGTGGGGTGCAGGGCGGCCCCTGCCTGCCAGCTGGTGAATGGGCAGAGTGGCCACAGCTATGAGCACCCGTGATTATCTGTTTCTTATCTCCTTCTGAGGCAAGAGTTTATGAAATACTGTCCACCAGACTTCAAAAGCTGGAGAGTCATCTTGGTTATCTCTGCGAGGAACCCAGTTTATCCCTCTCTCCCAGTCTGTGACATCAAAGACTCCGCTTCATTGCGAAATCATCTGGCACTATGGCTCCGCTGGCTCTTCTTGGGAAGGGCTTGGAAACAGGGATGACTCAGAGCTCCTCTGAGGAGCCTTACAGCCACCCCTCCCTTCCACATGCCTCAGCCCCGGGGGGACCCGGCCACCCTGGGAAGGAGCCCAGAGGCCTTGCACATAGGGAAGTGGGGCTCCGCCAAGACTCGGGGCTGTGTCCTCCAGCCTCCCTGTGGGGACAAGCGTCTCAGCGTAGGCCAGAGAGAGGGGAGGGTTTATTTGCTGGCTCGCTCACTTTTATTTTGCGGGGACGGGGGTGAGGGGTGGGCGTCAGTGGTAAGTGGTAATAGTTTTTATCAAGTAAATTTCATTGAGAGAGAGGGGAGTAAAGCTTTCCTAAACTGACATAACTGACTGGTGAGGATCAGCTTTGCTTCCGGTCCTCTATTTTCCATCCCTTTATTTGAGGACATTTCTCTACCAGGTTTTAGGTAAGAGTCTATTTCTGTTTGTTCTGCGTCCCTGGTTTTCCTTGCTAGAATAAATTTTGTTTTCCTAAAATAATAGAACTATCAATTTTTAAAAAACTCAGGATATTTTTTGCTCTGGCATATGTGGCTCAGTTGGTTGGAGCATTGTCCCATAAACTGAAAGCTCGTGGGTTAGAATCCTGGTCAGGGGACATACATGCCTAGGTTGCAGGTTCGGTCCCCAGTTGGGGCACGTGCAAGAGGCAACCTGTCGATGTTTCTCTCTCACTTCATGTTTCTCTCCCTCCCTTCCCCTCTCTCTAAAATCAATAAGCATGTCCTCAGGTAACGATAGAAAAGAAAAGAAACGACAAAAACTAAGGACATTGGTTTCATTTATTTGGAGACAAAACTGGAATGCAAGTTTACTTCCCCGCATATTCCTCCGCTCCCTGGTATTAATTTTGGAGGCTAAAACTCTGGCTTGTTGCTTCCTGTGCTAACAACTCCCTTCTCACTAAATCATGCCACAGATGCAAAGTTTCCACTGAATTTGGACTCTGCTATTATGCTCACAGAGGTAAATGAAGACCCTGGCTTCGTAAATCTTTTTTGTTTTTCCACTTTTATTTTTAAAAGTTTATGTCCATGTAGCTGACCTTTTCAATAGCCAGAGCTGTTTTATAAGGCAGCAGAAGTGAAAGTTATCAGCAAGGCCGGGTAATGTAAAGTATTTATGAATGAACGTGCAAAAACCGGTCTGGGGGTGTAAAGTACAGGGCTGTGCTCAGGCAGAACTGCTTGTGACTTGAGCCTTCTTTGCTGTAAAGCATAATTCATGCTGCTGTTAGCCCTTAAAACAGGAAATAATATACCCATTTAACTCAATCACAATTTATATTACATGTGCATATTTCTAAACAAATGTTGTAGATGGAGAGTTTGGTAGCAATAATATTTATGAATTACACTTTTAGTTAGCAAAGGAAATGTGTGACCTCTTACATTTGGTTTGACATTTGAATTTGGTGTTCAGTGTATTTGACAGGAGTGATGGATTCTCATTAGCTCAACGTATAAACAGGAAATGCTTCCCTGGTGAACAGTTATTAACGTGCGACATCCCTGAATTTGAATTTTCAGTTGCTGTTTCTGGCCCAGACTGAAACTTATTTGATTTCTTTCTTAAAAAGAAAAAACAAAAGCTAAAAGCCAGGATTTAGTTTTGTGTTAAGCAAACCTGAACAACAGGAATGCCACACTCTGAAAAAGAGGAAATAGTTGAGGGGCCTGGTGGCCAGTGAGGCTGCAGAGGCCTTGGACGCAAGGAACGGGCCTGGCTGCACATGGCCCCATGTGGATTTTGCTTGCTTTAATTTCTAAATAAGATAACCTATAGGAATTAGAACATGACGTGGGGGCAGATTGGAGTAAGCTCATACTTAACCTTTAGCCACACCGGGATTAAAGCACTTCATGCAAGAGGAGAGTCATGCAAGACACATTTACACTGAGTCTTAAGGCAGCAATTTCTCCTTTTGCGTTTTCGGCATTAACTGAGTACTGTGCTGTGATACCACCAGCCAGGCTCCGGAGAAAAGGGTTTGGGAAAGCTGGAGGAGGCGCCGGGCCAATGGTGGAGGGAGTGGAGCCCCAGGCCGGCGACAAGTGGCCAGTGTCCACCACGGGCCTGGGCCTGGGTTCTGCCCTTTCAGAGCCCTGCTTAGAATCTAATTAGAAGCCGTCAGAAACCCGGAAACTGAAACTGGCAGGCCGCTAATCTGAATTTCAGGTCTTCAGAGGGGGAAAGTAGCGTTTTTATTGTCAGAGGTCAGAGTTTAAATTTAGTTTATATCAGATTACCAAAATATGCTTTCGGTAAGGTTAGATTCTCATGCTCAGAGAGAGTCGGACTGTAATGAAAGCAAAGAGGCGTTTCAGGGCAAGAGATAATCCCATTACCGATGAACTCTTCCCTGGAACCTCAAACATTTGGGAACCGTAATAACACCACTCAGCTGGGAGATAAGGGCGAGCTGGCGAGAGCTGGAAGGACCCTCTTCACCGTCCCCCCTTCCCACCCTGGCAAGCCCTGCCCTGCTCTATCTCGTAGTACTCGGGTAAATGACTTTCTAATTAACTAATTTTTCTTCTGCTTCCCCTGCTTTTAAAATTTAAGCCCCAAGAGGGTAGGGATTTTTGCTTATTTTATTCACTGCTATATTCTGACCATGTAGATAACAGCCTGGCTACTAAAAAGCCCTCGCTAAGGATTTGTTGAGTGAATGAAGGAACCACAGTTACTCTGAGCAGAAAGCAAAAAAAATTGTTTTGTAATTTTATTAAATTTATTGGGGTTACTTTGGTCGAAAAGATTATGTAAGTGTTAAGTGTACAGTTCTGTAATACGTCGCCTGTATTCGGCATTGTGTGTTCACCGCCCAAACAAAAAACTCAGACGCAAAAACAAAGATTTTTAAAAAAATTCTCACCTGAGAGTATATTTACTGATTTGAGAGAGAGAGAGAGAGAGAAGCATCAGGGTGGCAGAGAACCATTGATCTGTTGCTTCCTGTACATGCCCCAACCGGGGATCGAACCCTCAACTTTTTGGTTTATGGGATGACGCTTCAACAAATGGAGACACACAGCCAGGGCAAAAAGCAAAGATTTTTAAAACCAAGAATTTGGAAACAAAGTTAGGGGCCAGCCCCTTTTGGTTCTGGGAGAAGCAGTGATTGCGCCAGAAGGAGGAAGGTATCACCTCTCCTGGGGGTTCTGGAAGGGAAGCTGCAGGTCCCAGATTGGGGGTGGCCAGCTCTGAGTCCATGAGGGCAGGAGCCCACCTGGTGCTGAGGGCCTTGCGTGGGCTTAATGCTGAGTGGGTGCTCAATGGCCAGGTGCTGAGCTGCACAGAATTAGTAAGGGGCTGGGTTGGAAGAGCCCTCAGTTGTGCTGTCTGGAAGATAATGTCTGTCCCTTCCCCACCCTCTGAGGACAGTGAGTCAGTAAATGTGGAGCAGGACCAAGTGGATACCTCCAGCTGCAGACTGGAAATGGGCGAGGAGTGTGTTTCTCCTGGGAGGTCATGTGAGCTGCACCACACAGGCCGGCATCTCCCTGGACAGGCGCAAAGGGCTTGAGACGGATCGGCAGGAAGGGCTGCATCTCTTCGGGGCTGGCTTTGCTCTCCCTGAGCGGTCTAGGAGCTGAGCCCTGCCGAGACGGTCCTGGGCTTGAAACGCCCTTTTGACTAAGGATGTGCCATGGTCAAACCACTCTCCTTTCTTATTCCTCCTTTAGAAACCATGTGAAATAGACCAACTATTTATACTCGCAATGAAAATAATGAAAAGAATTTGCAAAGGGTCCTCTTCCATATTCAAATACTTTTAAGAGTGTTGGTATGGGTCCCTATTTTCCATTGGTCTTTCCAAACAAAACACAGGGTGGGGCAAAAGTAGGCTGATGGTGTTCGAAGGGAAAATGATACAACAATTAGAAAATAATCATGCAAGAATAAACTCTGCGTCTTCTGTACTAACAACTGTAAACCTGCTCTTCCCCACCCTGGATGGTCCATTGGTCTCGTAGTCCTCGGACCCCAGCCCTCACCTCCCGGGCCTTGGTGGGAATCAGCTCTGCCAAACACCAGGGTGGAGAGTCAGAGCTTGCGCTCAAAGACCGACTCAGTGAATGGACACCGATGCGCACTCACACGCTGAGCACCGCTCTCACCAGGCTCTTCTCCGGCAGCTTACGCACCAGCCAGGGAGACAGAGTCTGGCTGCATGCTTCTGAGTTGACCTGGAGGGGTTGACCCGAGGTGAGGAGCGGATGGCTCTGGGAACTGACCTGGGCGGGGCCCAGCATGACGGCCGCCCTCTGACCCCAGATGCCAGCCTCCCTCACTGGCCTGTGCTCCCTGGTGGGGCTCCCAGACCATTAAGAGCCCACCTTTGGCTCAACCCTCGGGGCAGAGAGCAGTTCCACGGTCTGTCATTCCCCAGAAAACCAGTCCCTGGACCGGAAATGAAACTGGAGGCAGCATGCAGACAGCTGTGCGAATTGGTTTATCAGTGCCACCTGAGGAGCAGGAAATGCGTCCAGCGGAGCTTAGGGGGCGTTAGTTACTGAGCACCCGCAGTGTGCTCACCCCTCTCCCAGACCCCTGCCTTTTATTACCAGACTCAGGTGCAACCAGGGACCTTTGGTTCGTGCTGTTGCTACCTCTGGCACTTCCCCGTTCCTCCGCTCATCCAATCCTTCCATTTGCAAAGCCTTGGAAGCCTCCACCATGAAGGCCTCCCTGAGCACCCCCAGTTCTGCCAGTCTCTGAACCCCTGTGGGTTTTTCAGATCTTCTCTGAGGGCTGCATGTGTGTTGTCTCCCTGACGTGGCTGTGAGCTCGGCGAGGGCGGGGCCACTTCTCTGGCCACTCCGCAGCATTCATTAGGAGTGCCATCCTGTCTGTTACTGTGTCTTGAGGTTCAGCTACCCCTTCCCCCTCTGTCAGTGAACTTTGCTTTTTGGAGTGATCAGAAACTTTCTACTTAAAAATATTATCAAACTAATATATGTTGGCTGTAAAGAAAAGCACCCAAACAATATAGAGGTGCATAAGGGAAAAGTCAATAGCTTGTAGGGCCCCCTTTCAGCCCTGCCCCCCGAGGTTTTCAGTATTAATGGTATGAGGTAATTCCATCCACGTCTCTCTCCATGCATATGTACTGACAGAAGAGCATATGTACATACAGTGTGTTGGGATTTTACCTTGTTCTCCTTTTAAAAAAATTGGCTCACGCTAAACGCAGAGCTCCACACCTTGACATGACTCCTCAGCACCGCGCCGTGGTCCAGCAGACTGGCTGAGAAGGGCCACCCCGTCGGTGAGGGGTGGAGGCAAGCCTTCTGACCTGCATTAAGAACTTAAAATATTAAGTAATATAAAGAAGAAATAAAGAAAAAGAGACTCGTTTATAAAATCATATAGATAGTAAGGAAAGTGCATTTTAATTTCTAGGTAATTAAAAATGAAAAAGTCTATCGTGGCCTTTTTCTGTGTTACTAACCATCAGTTGTTACTTACTCTCTCCCCGCTAACAGTGGCATAGTTTACAGTCATCGATGTGACACAGTGACACAACGGGTTCAGCATCTCCCTGGTGGGCATTCACTCTGATCTCAGGGTTTGGCTCTGACAAACGCTGCTGCAGTAAACATTGCTGTAGGTGTGGGCTGTAGGACGCATTTCTAGAAGTGAGGCCGCAGGTATTTTAAATTTTGCTAGATGCCGCTACATGTCTCTCCTGAAGATTGCAGCAGTTCAGCATACCCAAGCAGTGAGAGGGGGCTCCCGGGCCCACAGTGCCCGGCACTGGGAGTCACGGTTTCGGTGGTGTCGATCTGGTGGGTCACATTCTCTGCTTTAGTGTGTATTTCCCCAACTGCTGGCAAGGCTGCCTCATAGCTCACTGGCAGCTTACGTCTCCTCCTCTTTAAACTGCCTTTTCATACCCTTGGCCTCTCTCTCTCACTCAGTTGTTTTTTCTTTTTCTTATTAATTTGCAGGAGTCTTTTATTAAGACAACCTATAAACCCTTTGCCATATGTGTTGCAAATTCTTTCTCTCTCTATTCTTTTAATTTTGTCTATGACAAAATCTGGCTACCTAAAAATTTAAAACTTTGTGTTGCCACATAGTAAAACCTCTCTTGCTTTATGGCCTCCGGTTTTTATGACTTACTTAAGAAGACCTCCCCACGCTGAATTTACATCCACGTTGTCTTAAATTCTCGTCTAATATTTTTTATAGTTTCTTTTTTCATTTAAATCTTTAATCCACCAGGAAGCCATCTATGTAGCTGCTGTGCCGGGGGTCTGGCCTTGTTAAATAGACGATGCAGGACCGACTGGCTGTCCACGGTGAGAAACAACTAAACGTGTGTCCCCACCGACTACACCTGTGTCGTGTGTGGAGATGTCCTATGCTTACGATGCATTTGGTTCCCGGGCTTTCTGCTTTCAAAGTGTCACCTTTGGGGTGGAAGGTAGCACCCAGTGTCCCAACAGCACACGACGGGAGCCCTGGTTTGCCGCCCAGGCAAACCTGTCTTTGCTTGACATTTATCTGTCGGCGGGGAAGGGCGAGGGTCTGGATTACACACTCTCACACTCAGGCCTCTGCAGCCTCTCGAAGCAGCAAATATCCCTTCTTTTGGCTTGAAAAAAGAAAAAAAATAAAGAACCAAATTTTGAATTATGACAACCCCAAGTGGTGTCTTAAATTACCAGCCTTCTTACATGCTGGTGACAAGAGGGCCCCGGAGGAAGGGGTCCTGGTCAGAGGCACTCTTGTCCCTGGGAGGCTGGGGGCGGTGTCCGTCTGGCGTTCTTTTTGGTATCTACTCCCGTGCTGAGATTTTCTTTAGGCCAAGTTTCAGCCCGGAGCAAATTTTTTATGGCTGTGAGCTAATCCCCTAGCAAACCCTGGTTTATATAGAAATGCTGACACAGTGCTAGCTCTGGTGATTCAACTGCGCGGCGGGGCTATTTATGGCTCCCTGATGCCAATAGGGGATAATTCTCATTTAATAGTTTCAGTTTCTGTTGGGACGGGGATCCCACTCTTTCTCCCCAGTGCCCTAGGGGAACGTTTTGCGCCCAGACCTGAGCGAGTGAGCGGGCAGCTGCCCGTGGGGAGGGCCTGACTTGGAAGCAGCTCGAGCTTCAGTAAGTTACAACCCAGGGGCGTGCTTTTCATCCTGGGATTGCAAGAGCCTTAGAAACAAATAAATATTTTCATCTCCTATTTTGTCTCTGGGCAGTGGGCCCAAAAAGTTGGTTCTTCTCGTGGAACTTGGGAGAAAAGCTGAGGATGACTTAATTCTGTTTTCCTCTCCCCCTTTCTGCACTTATTTCTCGGTACTGAGGGTCTGGAGCAAAGATCCCGCACAGCCACTGTTTGTGGGCGTGAGCCAGGCAGAGCTGGACTCCGGGGGCTCCGGGGTGAGGCGATGGGCGTGGCAGACCCTCGGGACCCTCCAGCCAGTGCCCAGTGTGGCACCTCCAGAGGGGGGCTGCTGGGACCACGGGCTGGATCGGGGGCTGCCGGGAGGTGGCCAGCACTAGGTTTGGGCTTCATGTCCTCTGTCAGCAGGTAGGAATCTCGGGTTTTAGTTGGAGCCCTTGGAGGAGCTAGGAAGCTCTTTGTTATCACTCTTGACGGTCTCCTCTCCTTGAGAGTCAGACCCCACCAAACTGTGGTAAACTTTATAATATAAAATTGATCATCTTAACCATTATGAGGTGTGCAGTTTGGCAGCATTAAGTACATCTACGTTGTGGTGCACCCATCAGCACTGTCCGAGTCCAGGACTCTTCATCTCCCCACACGGAAGCTCTGAAGTGTTGAACACTAACCCCCATTCTCTCGGGAATAGAGCCTCATCACTGCAGGATGGCGGGCTTGGTTTGGAGCCTGAGCTCTGATGGGCCTGGGGTGGGTGGTGAAGGGTCGGGAATGGAGCCCACAGATGCCGTGTAGTCCAGTTCCTTTCTCCACTCCTTCCGTCCCAGTGCCACCCCGCAGATTCAGGCTTCATTGCTCCCCAGGCCCCATTGGGGTGGCTGTCAGGGCCCCAGGGAGCCACCATCTCCCTGTAGGAGGGAGTTGTCTTCCCCAATCAGGTCTGTCCCTGTGACATTTGGAGGATTAGGCAGCCACATTTCATTATCCCCGCTTGTCAGAAATGATGTCAAGAGCTACACATTACTAAGTGGTCGAGCTGGGACTTTAACTGGGGCCACTTGGCTCCAGAGCCTGCACCCTTTCCCAACTCTGTGTGTTTATTGATAAACTCTGGGGCCCCCAGGAATGATCCCCAGACCCACAGGGTCATCCCAGGAGCACCGAGCACGACTCTTAACTCAGCAAGGCACTCGGTCGGCTCGGCCCCACCTACCCATGGCCTTTGAAGTCGGTGATGTCAGAAGTGGGGCAGCCTTGTCTATTACCGACATTTATGGGCTGGATGGAGGCACTTAGAGATGGCAGGCAGATAAAGGGTGGGCTGGGCTTGCCCTGATAAGGTGGCCCACGATCGGGGAGACACTGAGGCCGCCAGGGCTGTGGTTTCTGCGTGTGAGTAAGTGCGATTTCTGGCAGAGCTGGGGAAGCTGCGAAGACAGGCTGGCGGCCACGGGATTTAGTGGTTTAGCTTTGTTGAAATCCTCAACTTCAAGGACTTCCCCTGGTGACTGAATTTTGTCAGGCTAATTAAGAGCGAGCTCGGCCAGGCCCTGCAGCCAGCCAAGGAAGAGAGCAGGAAGGAAAACATGGGTGAGGGATGCCCAGATGGCTGGGGAGGAAGGGCCCGGTGTCGCCCTTCATGGGTGAAGGCCCACCTGGGACCAGCAGGACAGATGGTGAGGAAGGTGGTGGGGGGCGGACCTGCTCTATCTTTCATGGCTTCTCTTCTGGGCGTTTCTCTTCTCAAAGGCCCTGCCAGGACAGGGAGCCCACCCAGGGCTGGGAGGAGTCGGGGACTCAAGCCTGGGAGGGGCTTGGACAGCCTTGGATGGGATTCAGCGTTCATCCATTGTGTCGCCTCCACAGATGAGCTTGGCTGGAGACCAGAGCTTGGGCCATATCTTGTGGGGGTTGGTGGGCTTGGACTGAGCAGGGTGGGTGCTCCTCGAGGCTCTCTGAGGGTGGTGTCCATCATACTAGTTCCTGCCCACAGCACATGCTTAGGAAATAGGGTGGGTCTTACTAACCTATTTGACTGTCCCAACCCCCTGTGATAGGAGAGGGATGCTGTTATCATCCCTATTTTACAGGTGAGGAAACCTAGGTTCCAAGAGGCTGAATAACTTGTCCATCTTTACCCAGCATGTATCTGAACCCATGTCTGACTCCAGAGCTTTTAAGCACAGGGTATCAACCTGGCAGAAATGCGTGCCTGGCTATCTGTCCTCAGACTGATGGAAAAGAGACAGGCCTGCGACCCAGCTCCCCTGTGGCCAGACTTCAGTTCTCTCAGAGAATTAGGCTGTCTGGGCACAAGCTGGGTCCCTCGGCCAGCCACATGACAGGAGAGGTGACAGGAAAGGGTGGGCTTACAGATGCTCACTGGGCCCTCTGGGGACAGCTCTCTTCTAGTCTGGAGGGACCTCAAGAACCCCATCGCCCACCGCATGGGTGCAGAGCAGAGAAGCCTTTCTTGAAGGCGAGGGTTGCATGGGGAATCTGCTCCCCTCTAGATCCTGCCACACTAGCAGGCCAGGAGTGCAGGCAGAGCCCACTGAAGGTGGGGGCAGGGGGGAGCTGGGAGCCCTGGCCTGGGGCCGGGAGCTGAGCTAGGTTTGGAGGGCAGCCCTGAGTAAAGAGCCCAGCGGTGTATTGGGGTTCAAAATCCTGGCTCTGCTGTTAATGACCTTGAACAACTTAACTTCTCTGTGCCGTCCTCATCTACGGGGGATAATAATAGTCCGTGCACGTGCAGCGTGTGGTTGTTTTGAAGACCAGATGAACTGATGCAGGCAGAAAGCTAGGACTAGACTCAGCAAACAGTGATGGGGCTGTGTGGGCCCAGGGCTGCTATTATTGCCCCACTTGAGAAATGTCAGCAGCCACAGCCTTGGGGCAGAGGTGGGGCAGGGGGCCAGCAGCTTGTCCTGGGGTGGGGGGCAGGCCCCCCTTGTCTTCCTGGACTGGCTCCCTGGGCTTTTACTCTTTTACCTGAGTCCCCCCGGTGTGACGTGTCCAGGGCCGTCAACTCAGACATTTCCCAAATTGGTGGTGTGGCTCTGACTTGACGAAGAGTCAAAGCTTGTGGGGAATGTCACCCCAAAGAATGGAGAGTCTTAACTTCATTCAAAACACTTTCTTTGGTCTTTGTCCTCCCCGTGCAAGGTGCTGAGCTAGGCTCTGGGAGAACGAGCCAGACTCTGGGAGAACGAGCGAGCTGTGGCCCTTGCCCTCCAGAAGCTCATGGTCAAGTGAAAAGATATTCGTTCATGCATTCACTTAGCCGCCACTTACCAAGTACCTCCTTTGTGCCAGAGACCTTTCTAGACACCGAGAACCTAAAGAGAACAGGACAGTCAGCTCCTGCCCCATGCTAGAGGGGTGGTTTGCATTTCCGGGGTGGCATCAAGATGCATTTGGTCTGGCGTGACCAGCTTGACCCTCAGTCGCTACCCTGTGCCAGCCCCTGGGAGTCACATGGGAGACGGTATGGCAGAGTGGATACCGGCTGGGTCTCTGGGGTCAGACCGCCTGGGTTTGTGTCTTAGCTCCTCTCTTTACTGGCTGCGAGGCCCTAGGCAAGTGACCTTACCTCTCTGAACCTGTTCTCTGTCTGTAGCCTGGGGATACTAATGATACCTCCTCACCGGTGATGGAAGAGGCAAAGTGGGGTGAGGTGTGAGAAGCACCCGGAGCCTGGCACACTCACATCCTTACAAAATGTCACTCTGTTAGGGCCACCATCAGTACTGCCCTCTCCCTGCTCCTAGGTGCTCCTGTGAGACCCTGGGAGGACTCTCCCCTGGCTCGATTGTGGGATTGACCACTAGAAAAATCAGGTGCATGATTCTGGTTCACAGGTAACTAATTTCCTTACTTTATAAGTACCCTTTAAAATCAATTAGAAAAAGGAAACAAAACCCAGTGGGAAGATGGATAAAGACTTGAGCAAGCAGTTCACAGAAAAAGAAATGTGAATAGTTTAGGAAAATGAAAAGAGAGCAGCTCAACCTTACTTGTGCAGGTGTGCCTCGGAAACGTTGCAGGTTCGGGTCCAGTGCATGTAAAAGTTACGTGTTTAGTATACTGTAGTCTCTTAAGTGTGCGATAGCATTATGTCTACAAAAACAAAGTACATAACTTAATTTAAAAATACATTATTGCTAAAATATGCTAACCATCATCTGAGTCTCCAGCAAGTCATAATTCTTTTGTTGGTGGAGGGTCTTGCCTCGATATTGATGAAAACACAGTATCGGTGAAGATCAATAAAGCTAAGCATAGCCCTGACTGGTGTGGCTCAGTGGATCGAATGCTGGCCTGTGAACCAAAGGGTTGCTGGTTTGATTCCCAGTCAGGGCACATGCCTAGGTCATGGACCAGGTCCCCAGTAGGGGGCGCACAAGAGGCAACCATACATTGATGTGTCTTTCCCTCTCTCCCTCCCTTTACCTCTCTAAAAATAAATAAGTAAAATATTTTAAAAAATAAAGCAAAACATACTAAGCCCTGGCTGGGTGGCTCAGTTGTCTGGAGCATCATCCCCTGCACCAAAGGGTGGTGATTTGATTCCTGGTAAGGTACATACCAAGGCTGTGGGTTCGATCCCTGGTTTGGGGCACATACAGGATGTAACCAATCAATGTCTCTCTCTCTCTGTGTGTCTCTCTTTCTCTCTCCCCCCTCCCCTTCCCTTTCTCTCTAAAATCAATAAATATACCCTCAGGTGAGAATTAAAAACCAAAGCATGATAAAATGAAGTTGCTTATATTTGAGAAAATGTCTATTAACACAATAAGATAAAATTTTCACCTTGCAGGCTAGTTGAAGGTTTAAAATTTTGCTGATGCCTTTTGTTGGAAAGACTGTGCGTTTTCCGTCCTGAGTGCCCGGAGAGTTGGTGGCCTGGGCCTGGCCAGGCGGCTCGGCTGGTTGGACCGTCAGTCCCTACTAGAGGGTTGTGGTTGGAGCACGGTGGGAGGCAACCTCTCGGTGTCTCTCTCACATCAATGTGTCTCTCAGTCTCTGTCTCCCTCCCTCCCTCCCTCCCTCCCTCTCTCCCTCCCTCCCTCTTCCCTCCCTTCCCCTCTCTCTAAAATCAAGGAAAGCATGTCCTCAGCGGAGGATAAAAAACAGTAAAGAATAGGCGGTCCAGCCCTGTGTTATCTTCCCTGTAGAAGCAGGATCCTCCTCAGGGCGAGCCTCGGTTGCCCGTGCACCTTGGGAGCCACCCCGCCCCTGTGCTGGTTAGCAGGTGCTCTGCAGGACAGAGACCACACAGTCAGGCGGCCCCGGGGGTGTGACAAAAAGGAGAGCTCACCTGCACATTTCCTGAGAGGGCTGCCAGGACAGCCTTCGTGTGTACGGGACTCAGGGCACCGTCTAGCCTACGTCTGCCCCTGAATCACCGGTCGCCACAGGGGCTGTGTCAGGAAGGAGTCGGGCAGCGGGGAGCCTTTGGAAGAAGTTGCATGTGCAGCTGACCTGTGGTCTCTCGCAGTCGGACCCCAGAAGTTGAGACAGCGATATTTTTTCTCTCTTATTCCCTCTCACTACTTGCTCTTCCTTTCCTCCTCCTACTTTTTTCCATTTAGAGTTTTTATTAGTTTTTGTTTTAAATTTCATTTTAAAATAAAAGTTATATTTGCACATAGTTTAAAGAGTCAAATAGTTCTAGAAGGCTTGTTGTAAACACACGCACCCCCCCCAGTCCTGGAGTTCTGCCCTGCCTCCTTTTCTACTTCCCAGAGGCAACTACTTTTAGTAACTTAGCTGATTCTTTTGATATTTACCTGTGTATCTCTAAGCTGCTTAAATTTCTAGAATTGTCTATTGACTTCTTGCTATGGTAGATGAGGATTTAACTATTTTTCCCCCTCACCCAAGGACATGCTTATTGATTTTTAAAAAGAGGGAAGGGAGGGAGAGAGAGAGGGAGAGAAACATCAATCAGTTGCCTCTCATATGCTCCCCATCTGGGACTGAACCCACACTTGGGCATGTGCCCTGAGCGGGCCTGGAACCGGCAACCTTTCAGTTTGCAAGATGATGCTCCAGCCAACTGGGCCACACCAGCCAGGGCAGGACTTAACTTTTAATCACTACCTATACTTCCCATCTTTCATAGTTATAGCATCATTTTATTATATTAATATCCAGTGATTAAATTACTTTGACCCTGAAAGCATTATATGCATCTGAGCTGTGATGCCTTGTATTTTCCAGCCAACATTTTCTCTCTGAAATTATTGTGTTTTTTGCCCTATTCCTAGTTCTTAAAAAAAATATGCCACTGAGTCAATACCAAACTCTTCTTCTGTTGAGTAAAATTCATCTCAAAGTTGTTTTCACAGTCCTTATTCTATTCACTTCATCTTCTTGAGAAAATCTCTCCTGGAATCTTCTAACCCGGGTGGGTGCTTTCTACAGCTTTTGTGTGGGGTTTCTCCCCTAGCCTCTTTGATTCCCTTCATTTTCGTTTCTGCGGGATCTTCTGCTTCCTGGGTGCCATACTCTCCTGTTCCTTGGGTTGCTCCCTCATTATGTATTTTATCCTCATGCTTAATTGCTGATTTGGCTGGGTATAGAATTCTAGGTTGGAAATCACTTTCTCTCAGACCTGGATGGCGTGGTGCCGCTGCCTTCACGCTTCTGGCGTTGCTACGACGGCCATTCGATGAAATCTATTTCTCCCTCTCCGCTGTAGGAGCTTTTCCTTGTCCCCGTTGTTTTGAAATCTCATAGCCCAGTTCCTGGTGCGGACAGATGCTTACTCATTGTGCCAGGCATTTAGTGAGTTTTCTTCTGTCTTGAAACTCATGCCCTTCTGTTCTGGGTATTCCGTGCGAGCGTTGTCTCCTTGCTTATTTTCTCTCCCATCCCTCGCCCCCTTTTCTGTCCTGTCTCTCCACTCCCCGGAACCCCTGCTGTCAGAGGTTGGAGCTACTGAACTATCTCCCCATCATTCTTATTTTGCTCTCGTTTCCCATCTCTCCTCGTCCATCTATTGGCTAAGCCATTTCTTTACCTTTGACGTTTTTGTACATTTTCACTCTGCCATCATTCTTTTTAATTTCCAAGAGCTCTTTTTTTGTTGTTTTCTAAACATTCCTTTTAAAAATAGCACCTTGTTCTTGTTTGAGAGATGTGATATCTTCTCTGAGAATATTCTAGTTTCACTGAGGTTTTCTCCTCCTCCCCTGTCTGTCTTGCTCTCTGTATTTCATAGTAGGTGATTTCCTCAAGTGCCTAGTGATTCTTGATTCTCTGCTCACCTTAAGAACAGAGGCAACTAAAAAGCTGACTTGAAAGCCCTACGTACTTGGGTGGGACTGTTTTCTTAAAATATGACCTTCATGTAGCATAACCTGGCTGGGCTGTTTTCACAGGGAATCCTTAGTGTAGGTGCCTTTTGACCTTTTCTCCTGGACTAGTCAGATTGCTCAGAAAAATTGTCTCCCTTCTTCTGCCTGGAGCTGGTGTGTTGGCTACCAGCATTCTGGGAGCTTAAGAAGGGAAAAAACTAGCTATCTTCTTATTTAGTATGCGCATTGATCAGCATGCGTTTGCCCAAGCTGTCGTAGGAAAATGCCACAGGCTTGGAGGCTTAAACAACAGAAATTAATTTTCCCACGGCTGTGGGGGCTGGACGTCCAAGATCGAGGTACAGGCAGGCTGTTTCCTGCAGAGGCCTCTTTCTGGCTTTCAGAAGGCCACCTTCTTCTGAGGACCTCACATAATCTTTGCTCTGTGTGCACAGAGAGAGAGGACACTCTGCTGTCCCCTCTTCCTCTTCTTTTAAGGACATCAGTCCTATTGCATCAGGTCCCCAACCTTATGGCCTCATTTAACCTTAAGTACTTCCTTAAAGGCTGTATTTCCAAATACAATCATGAGGGGGTTAGGGCTTCAATGTGTGAGTTGGAGGGGGAACAGTAGTTTATACCAGTATGTGAAGCGTCACTTATTTCGGTTTTCATTCTGATTCTCCCACTTTCAACTGTGTGTGGCGATCTTAAGACTGTTTCCTTGAGTCTTCAGCGGAAGTGGTGCAGGGGCTGTCCCTGGCTACCGGAAATGAGGATGGACAGTTTATTAAACAGATTATAAACTTCCCATCTCCCTCTTTTTAAATTATCATTCACCCCCAAATCCAGAAGTAACGTTGCCTCCAGTTCCTGAGCAGTCGACTTTTTGGTTTTCATTATTGTGGACTTAGGACTAGCTTTTTTGGATCTGCTACATTGGTTACCGCCTGACCAGCTTCCAAAATGTCCTTGCAGTTGTGTTATCTTCTGCTGTCTTTGTCCATGAGGATTATAATGTAAAAACATCTTTTTGTCATTAGTCACGTGGGGTTTTTGGAGGGAGTAGAGGTAAGCACACGCTTGTTTAATTTGCCTTCTTTCCCTGGGTGCCCTACGTCGTCTTCCTTGAGAGCCGATGGAAACCCATCTGCTGAGTTAGCTTTGACGCCAGGTTTACCCCTCCCCCAGACCTGGTGTTTTCACGAAATGTCTCTATCGCATCCAAATATGTTGGATTCTGATGCATTGGTTGGATTTTGAGAACCAATAGTCTGATATCACTTGACCAAAGGAGAGGGAACACATTCTGAGCTTATCACAAAAATGCAAAGCTTTTTAATAAACTCAGAAATGATTTGTGTTTTGGGTTGAACAAAGCCTTCATGTTTTCCTGAACACCATTTTCCTGCATTTTAAAATGTGATATATTTCTAGGAGAATCTAATCCATATGTTTCTTATTTTTTGCTTTTAAGACATCATAATATTGCTTCATAAAGCGCTGTTTAAGTCAGTATTCTTTATTAGCTTTTTTTCTTAAGTAAGCCCTTTTCCTTAGCTTTTATTTAGAGACATATTTTTTCAAAACTTCCCAACCACAAAGTTCAACTGAACCCCCCAAAATCTGAGTTTCATTTGAAATTTTGACTTTTGTTGAGTTCTAATTAGGGCAAGCCCAGGTTTTCTAAAATCATGTGGCTTCCGTGTTTGCCGGTGGAGCGTATCTGCACCCCGAACCCACTTCTCAAAGCACCTTACTCCGTGGTGCTTTGGGTCAGAAAGAGCACATCCCAGCAGCATGGCCCTCGGGGTGTCTGCTCCGTCGTTGCCGTAGAGGGAGAGTAGAAGCAGATACGCCCCTACCTGGGGGAGTTCACAGTGCACTTAGGGGGACTGGGGAAGCAGGAGGGGGTCTATCGTTTCTCCACTGCCAACTATGTGCCAGGTGATGAACTAGTCACTTTGCCATTATTGTCCTATTCACCTAAGGATAAACATAAGTATTTTACCTAAATTTAATCCCCATAATAAGCCTCCATAATAAATGAAGCTTTCAATTCAAGGTGAAATTTACCTCCAGTGAGAGGCACACACCTGAGTGCAGAACCCGATGAATCTGACAAATGTGTACACCTGTGCGGCCACGGCCACATCGGTCCATAGAACATTTTCATCGCCTCGAGACGTTCCCCTGTGTTGTCTTGTGGTCTGTCCTCGCCTCTGATAGGCAATTATTTTTATTACTGTAACCATCGATGGGCTTTGTATGTTCTTGAGTTCGGTCTGAATGAAGTCACACGGGGCGAGCTCGTCTGTCTGGGTTGTTTCACTCAGCACGCTGGAGGGTCGTCCGTGCCGCTGTGCGCACTGGGGTAGCAGTGCGCTTTGGAAATTGCCAAATATTATTTCCATTGTATAAAAATACCACAGTTTATTGATTTTCTTGTTGAAAGAGATTGGGTTGTTACAGTTTGGGGCTATTATAAATGAAGCTGATACAAACATTCTTGGACAAGAGGCTTTGTGGACGTGTCTATTTATTCTTTTGGGTAAGTAACTAGGAGTGGAGTTGCTGGTCATAAATAGATATAGGTTTAGTATTTCAAAACATGCCACAGACTTTCCAAAGTTGTTTTTTTCCATTTTACTTGTCCACCTCCATACATGGAGGTTCTGTTTGTTCCTCTCCCACTTGACAGTCTAACAGGTAAAAATGAAAAAATATGAGAAGACCCAGTGTGGAAAGGCAGAGTAAGAGGGATGATTAGAGGGTTATGGAGAAATCAAGTATGACCCTATTATTCATTTCAAATTAATTTGCATATGGTGTGAGGTAGGAGTCAAAATTCATTTTCCACCATATCGATATCCAGTTGTTCCAGCACTATTATAGTTCTATGTTTCATAGCACTGTTTTTTAAAAATCTTTTCAATCACAGTTTACATCCAACACTATTCTGTATTAGTTTCAGATGTACGGCAGAGTGGCCAGAAGGTCATGTCCTTTACAGAGTGGTCCCCACAATGCTTCAAGTACCCGCCTGGCCACGACCATAGTCATCACGACATTACCGCCCACGGTCCCCATGCTGCGCTCTCCATCTCTGCCACCGTCCTGTACCTAACAGTTTACCCCGCTTAGCTCTTTCACCTGTCTCACCCAACCCCTGCCCCTCCCCATCCCCTCTGACTTAGCACTGTGTTTTAAAAAGACACTCCCTTTTCAGTTGAACTGTCTTGGCTCTTTTTGTCAAAAATCCCTTATGTGAGAGTCTATTTCTAGGGCATTCATTCCATTCCATTGACATACAGGGTCTGGCAGAAGGAAGGCCCACTTGAGTGTGGTTGGTAGGGCAATAACACGGGTGTAATAATTTATAGTTTTAATTTGAACACTTCACCTAAAATGTCAGATGGTGTGTTTGAGTGTGACAGTGTTGTGTTGCAGAATTACATGCTTATGATTTTGTAATAGAAGGTTTTGTAATAAAATAGGGGCGTTATTTGTGCTGGATCCTGTGTCTGATCTTCAGGCCAACACTATACTCTCTTAATTAATTGTTGTAGCTTTAACACAAGTCTGGCAGTGTGAGTCTTCCAAATTCGTTCTTTGTCAAGATTGCTTTGCTTATTCTAGGTCCTCTGAATTTCCAAATACCTTTTTAGAATCAGCTGCCACTATGCATAGAAGTGCTTGTCAATAACCCATTATTGACTGGGAGAGTGTTGAATTTGTAAAACAGTTTGAGGAAAGTCAACAACTTCAATTCCATTCAGGCTTCCGATCCATTTACACGGTGCAGCGCTTCCTTCATTTAAGGCCTCCTTAGCTTCTCTCCTATCTTGCAATTTTTAGTGTGGAGGTTTTGCACATGTTTTATTAATTTGTTCCTAAATACTTTTTTGTTTTATGACTCTGCTCTAACTGGTATTGTGTTTGGAATACCATTTTTAATTGCTTGTTACCAGGTTCCAGCGATGCAGTTGATTTTGCATTTTGACCTTTACTCTGTGGCTTTGCAAAATTTCTCTATTAGTTTTAGTAGTGCGGGTTTGGGGGGCGGTCATATCCCTAACAGTTTATCATATAAGCAACCATATCAGGAGGCAGTTTTATTTCTTTCTTACTGATCTTTGTGCCCTCTTAATAATTTGCTTGCTTGTTTACTTACTTATTTACCTTCAACGCACTGAGAAGATCTCCAGTGTAGTACTGAATGGAATTAGTGAGAGTGCGTACCCTTTCCTGTTCTCTGTCTCAGGGATGAAAGATTTCAGTGCTGCACCCCAAAACGTCATGGTAGCCCTGTTAGCTGTCGTTTTTTCAGAGGTGCGCATTGCAGCAGGCACTCTCCGAGAGGGCCCCCAAAGACCCCGCCTCCTTTCGCTCACATCCACATGTGGTCTCCTCTTGAGTGTGTTCTGGGCTTTAGTGACTTGCGTCTAATGAACAGAATGCAGCACAAGTGATGGAATGTCAATTTAAAGGTCATAAAAAGACCGAGGCCCGCACCTTGGGGTTCACTCCCCTTGCTAGCTTACTCCAAGGGAAGCCAAGTGCCACGCTGTGTGCTGCGCCATGGAGGGGCCCACGTGGCAAAGGACCGAGGGAGGTCTCCAGCCAACAGTCGGTGCCAAACAGAGGGCCCCTGTCAACAGCCACATGAGTGAACCTGGAAGTGTGTCTTCTGCCAGTTACGTGTCCCAAGGAGACTGAAACCCCAGCCGGCAACCTGGCTGTAACCTCACCAGAGACCTTGAGCCACACTCATGCAGTTAAGCCACATCCGGATTCCTGACCCCGGAAACTGCGAGATGAGGTCTGTTGTTCCTTCCATTCCTGGTTTACAAAGAATTCCCACCGTGAACTGGCCCCTAATTTTGTCAAATGCCTTTTTTTCTTTTATAATCAATTGAGATGATTATAGCCTGGTTTCTGCTTACGTGGTGGATTACACTGATTTTCAAATAAGCCCCACATGCTCATGATGCATGATCCTTTTTATATATTGTTAGAGCCAATTTGCTGATATTTTCTTAAGGATTTTTGCCCCTGTGTTTGACAGGTGCTGGTCTGTTCTCTTTTGTTATCAGGACATAATTCGTATATCATAAAATTCACTATTTTAAAGCTAATGCGTAGATCAATGGTTTTAGTATATTCTCAAGGTATACTAAAGTAAACTTTAGTATATTCTCAGCAACCATCACTACTGTCTGATTCCAGAACATTTTCATCAGCCCAGAAGAATCCCTGTACCATTAGCGGTCACCCCTCATTAGCAGTCACCCATCATCTTCCTTCCCTTCCTCAGGCCCCTGGCAACCACTGGCCTACTTTCTGTCTCCATGAATTTGCATATTCTGGGTATTTTCTATAAATGGAGTCACACAGCATGTGGCCTTTTGTGTCTGGCTTCTTTTATTTAGCATGCCATTTTGAGGACTCGCACATGTTGCAGTGCGAAACCGTGCTTCACAGAACTTCATTCCTTCCCCTGGCGGAAAACCAGTCCGCCGCACGGACATGCTGCCGCTGTTCACCCCTCCCCGTCCCCGGTGGCCGTCGGGGTTGCCACCGCTTTTTGGCTATTGTGAATAATGTTGCTATGAACATGTGCGTACAAGTTTTGATGAGGACATATATTTTTAATACTCCTGGGGACACACCTAGGAGTGGAATTTGGGGTTCTGTGGTAAGGCTAAGTTTAACTTTTTGAGGAACTGCCGAACTGTTCCACAGCGGCCATGTCGTCGTGCATTTCCACTAGAGCTGCATGAGAGCTCCAGGCTCTCACGTCTCCAGCAGCGCTTGTTAGTGAAGTCTTCCTCGCCCTTCCATCCCAGTGAGGGTGGCGTCTGGCCGTGGCTTTGATTTGCATTTCTCTGGTGGATAACGGCGTTCAGCATCTTTTCCCCTGTGTATTGCTGTTCGAATATCTTCTCTGGAGAAATGTCTACTCAGCTCCTTTTCCTAATTTCTTTTTTCTAATTGGGTTGTCTTTTTGTTATTGAGTTGTAATAGTTTTTAAAGTATACATTCTAGATACAAGTGCCTTCGAAGATATATTATTTGTGAAAATTTGCTCTCATTCTTTGGGTTGTCTTTTCACTTTCTGGTGGTGTCTTTCGAAGCACCAACGTTTTTAATTTTCAAGATGTCTAGTTTATCCGTTTTTTTCTTTTGTTTGTGCTGGAGTCATATCTAAGAAACCATTGGCTAATCCAAGGTCATCAAGATTTATGCCTAAGTTTTCTTCTAAGCACTTTACAATTTTCACTCTTACATTTAGGTCTTTGATCCATTTACAGTTAATTTTTATTGGGAGTGTTTGGTTGGGATCCACATTCATTCTGTTGCCGGTTGCTGTCCTGTCATTTCAGTGTCATCTGCTGAAAAAACTGCTCCTTATTCCATGGAATTGTCTGCGCGCCCCTTGGCAAGAATCGGGTGGCCATAGATATGTGGGCTTTTTAAATGGCACAGTGCTATTCTGTCAGACCGATGGAATATCTTTGTATGTCTGTCCTGCCAGTGCCACGTTTTCTTGATTTACTGTAACTTTGTAGAAAGCTTTGAAATTGGGAAGTATAAATTTTCCAACCTGGTTATTCCTTTTCAAGATTCTTTTGGCTGTTCTCAGTGCCTAGCATTTCCACATGAATTTTAGGACTAGCTTGTCAATTTCTGCAAAAAAAAGCAGATGGAATTTTGATAGGGACTGTGTCCACTCTGTAGATTAATTTAGGGTATTTCCATATTAACAATATTCAGTTTTTTATTCATGAACGGGGATGTCTTTATGTTTATTTGGATCCTTCTAAATTTCTTTCAAGGATATTTTGTAGTTTGTAGTGTTCTTATATTGACTTTGTTTATTTTGTACATCAGGGTGGTAATGCTGGCTTCAAAATATTAGTTGGAAGTTATTCCCCCTTCCTTATTTTCTGAAAGACTAATGTAGAACTGATACTATTTTTTTATTTAAGTGTTTGTTAGAATTCACAACTCTAGGCCTGAGATGTTGGGACTATTTTAAATTATGAGTTGAATGTTTTTAAAAGCTATAAGGAAGTATACATCAAAAAGCCAATTATACTGTATGTTAATTTAGAAAATTAAAATATAGGGTTTTTCAGATTTTTTATTTTATTTACTTTTTAGTGCGTTGTTTTTGCTACCAAGTTAATTGGCCTATAGTTGTTTGCCATATTTCCTTAGTCTCATTGTCATGTCTATTAGAACTGCAGTGGCGACTGGTTGTTGATAATCTGTTGTTTTTCTTTGAAAGTCTAACTCGTTTCACTTTGATTGTTTTAGATGATTTCCTTTGGATTCTGTTGGTTTTCTTCTATTTATTATTCATTTCTGTTTGCTTATTCATTTTTCTATTTCATTAATCTTTGCTCTTCTTTCTTTGAATTATTTTGGACTTTGCTATTATTATTATTATTATTATTATTATTTAGTTTCCAAAGGCAGAAATGTTGATCTTTGCTTTAGACCATTCTATTTTTCTAATACAAGAATTCGAAGCTGTAACTTTCCTTTAAGCATAACTTTAACACCATCACACAAATTCAGATATGATGTGCTTTTATTTTCATTTAATTCAAAATATTTTCAAATTTCATGTATTTTGAGGTTCTGTTATTCAGTGCATTCATATTTAGGATTGCTCTTTCACACGAACCCACCCCTTTATTGTTATGAAGTGTTCCTCTTCACCTGGCACCGTTCCGCACCCTAAAGTCCACTTCGCCCCCGTGAGTGCAGACGCCGCAGCTCTGTCACGGCTGGGGTTTGCCGGATACACCTGTTTGTGTGCTTTTACTGTTAGTGTGTCTGTGTCTTATTTTGAAGTGGGTTTCTTATACAGATTATATAGCCGTGCCTTGTTATTTTACCTGGATGGAGTGTCTTCACCTCTTAACTGGACTATTCAGAATCAGATTTGATGTGGTCCTAGATGTGGTTGGGTTGGGTTGGGTTGAAGGGTACGATTTTGCTCTTTCTTTTTCTAGTTGTTTTGCTGTGTCTGTGCCTTCCTAAAAGCATTGTTTATTGCCTTTCTGGAGTGCATTTTTTAATGATTCTATTTTGTTTCCACTCTTGGATTATTAAATATACCTTTATTTTACTGTGGCTTTCATTTTTAGCGGTTGACTCAAGTTTTAAAATATGCATCTTAAACCCGCGGCGGTCCGTCTTTACATGGTCGTACGCCACGTCACTTACCACACAGGAGCTTTGCAGCAGTCCAGCTCCATTACCTCTCTTATCTGTGCTATTTTTAAATTACATTTTAGTGTTACATATGTCATAGCTTCCAAATGTCTCTTCATTAAACAGTCAAATCTCTCTTAAAGGAATTTTACCTCTTATTTTGTAATATCTTGAGACTTACAGAAAAGTCAAGTTAGTGTGGAGAGAGCCTCTGCACCTTCACCCCGCCTCCCTGATGTTAAACTACACCTTGCATAACCACAGTGCGATGGTTAAAACTAAGGAATTAACAACAATAAATACTGTTAACTAAGCCAGACTTTCTCCAGGTTTTGCCAGCTCTTCTCCCGACACCCCTTCTCTGTTCCAGGAGCTGGTCCGCGTTCCCACGGACCAGCATTCAGCTCCCATGTCTCCTCAGCTCCCACGATCTCTAACACCCGTGCTTGTCTTTCGTGGTCTGGACTCATTGAAGAGTTGGTTATTCTGCACGCTGCCCCTCAGTTCGGACCCAATATTGCCTCGTGATTCGACCGAGCTTGTGCACGTTTGGCAGAGACACCCCAAAGCGATGTGCCCTGTTGAAAGACCCCCTCGGGGGCATGTGACGTGGGTAAGCCTTATTCCCGGTGGGGTTAACATCGATCACTTGGTTTGGGCAGTGCCCGCCAGGGTTCTCCACAGAAAGTTATTGTTTTTCCCCAATAAATACTTTGGAAGGAAGACTTTGAGACTGCAAATATCCTATTTCTCCTCAAACTTCATTTCACTAGTTTTAGCCTCCATCGGTGATTCAAATTTGTCTGCAGCAATTACTGTGCTATAAGGAAGAGCTGTCCCTCATCTCTCGTCTATCCATCCATCCAATCAGTATTGACCCACGTATATTACTTTTATGCTGTAGGTTATCATGCTGCTATGCCTTTCACTGCTCAGACTGTTTCAGCTTTGGCCATTGGGCGCTCTGAGGGTGGTCCCGCACCCTTTTCATGCATCCTCGTCCTTTTCTGAGCGCCGCTTTACTCCCTGGCCCCCCAGAGGCCCCAGGTGTACCTTGTACTTTCTCTTCCCCACCTTTGGAATTAACCACCTAAGTAAGGACCCTGGTTGTGGTGGTGGTGGTTTCTGATTGGAGAAGGCCATTTAGGAAATAAAATCTGGGCAGTCAGCATCCTCATTGCTCCCCAGATGTCATTGTTTCAAGGTTCTATTAATGCACAAAACTTAGATGTATGTATGCTAACTCAAGTATACACTCACCTTTATTGTTGTATCTATCTATGTAAGGAAATATGTCTTAGAAACTATAGTTCATACTGCTACCTCTAATTCAAACCCGATACCACGGTGTTCATTCTGGCCCTCTCCATTTGCTTATTTGTAACTGCCTTTTTCAGCTTGTTAGACACCTTGCTTTCATTATTTACAACGTTTCTATCTATTTGTTTACCTGTAGCATACATATACAGTAGCTTCAAAATTGCTAACCCATTCCTCTGTGAGAAGTAACTTTACTAACGACCATATAGTATTTGAGTACAGTTCTCTTTAGCTTTGTAGCATCCAGTCAAAATACGGTTTTGAAAGTTACGGAGGTTGATGCTCCCCCTCCCCGCCCCCTTCAGTGTGTGTCTGCTGCTCATTCGTCCACTTCGGCTCATTTGCTACAGTTCGTATTCGATGTTGGCTTCCCACCACGTCCAGGCTGATTTTATTTTATGTACATTTACCAGCAGTAAACTTTGCTCTTCGCAGTATTCAGTTCTAGGAATTTTGGCAAAGGCATAGAGTCATGTCGTCGCCACCAGCCATGACACAGAATGGCTCTATCACCCCCCAAAGTCTCCTGGGCTGTCCCTGTGTAACGGCCCTGCCCTACCCTCTGTCCCTGGCAACCACTGATATTTGGTTTGCTTGCCTTTTTCCTAAATGTTATCGAAATGGAACCATACATTATGTAGCTTTTTAGGTCTGGCTTCTTTCCTTTAGCTAAATGCATGTAAGAGTCACCCATGTGGTGTGAATCATTAGTTCCTTTTTCCTGGTGAGCAGCGTTCCATTGTATGACTGCGCGGTTGGAATGGTGTTTACCCCTCACTGGTTACATAAGAGCATCTGGGTTGCATTCAGCTTTGGGTGATTATGAGTAAAGATGTTACATAAGTGTACAGGTTTTGTGTAAGTGTAACTTTTCATGTCTCTTGTGCAAATATCTAGGGCGGGGATCACTGGGTTTTCTGATCGCTACGTGTTTGACTTACCAGAAAGTGACCGGCCGCTCTCTGCTCTGCCTGTATCATGTTGCATCTCCACCAGCGACGTGTATGAGGTTCGGTGGTTTCGCACTCCTGCCGAAAGTTGGTGTTGTCCTTTTTTAAAATTGTAGGCATTCTCATAAGTGTGCAGTGACTTCCTGGTCTTATTTTTTTATTTTTTATTTAATCTTTACCGTATTTTTTCCCATTACCATTTAGTCCCTTTATACCCCTCTCCCTCCAGCAGTCACCATATTGTTGTCCGTGTCCATGAGTCCTTATTCCTTTTTGCTCAATCCCTCCACCCCCGCCTCCCCTCCCTCCCCTGTTTTAATTTGCATTTGTCCAATGGTGGGGAGCATCTTAACCATTTGCCTGTCTGCCATCTGCGTATCTTTGGTGAGGTATCTGTTCAGATTTTTGCTCCTTTTTAATTGGGTTGTTTGCTTTCCTATTGTTGAGTTCTGAGAGTACTGTCTATATTCCGGAAACAAGTTCTTTATTGGAAATGTGATCTGCAAATATTTTCTCCCAGCCAATGACTTACCTTCTCATTCTCTGAGCAGTTTATTTCACAAAGAAGAACTTTTTAACTTTGAAAAGTCCAATTCGCTAATTTTTGTTTAATGGGACTTGCTTTTGGAGTAGCCAGGACATTCTGTGGAGAGTTAACTTTTGAAAACGAGTCTTTCAACCCATAGACATGGTGTATTTCTCTATTTATTTAAGTCTTTCATGTCTTTTATCAGTGATATATAGTTTTCTATCTATAGATCTTGTAGATATTTTGTGAGATCGACACCTAAGTATTTCATATTTGGTACTATTGTAAATGGTACTGATTTCTTAATGGCGAATTCCATTGGCTCATGCTACTACAGAACACACAGTTGATTTTTGATACTGACCTTGTGTCTTACGACTATGGCAAGCTTATTTAGTTGTAGGAGCCTTTCGTAGGTTTTTGTTTTACTCTTCTCTGCAGACAATCATGCCATTTGCTAATGGGGACAGTTGTATTTCTTACTTTCCACTCTACATGCCTTTTCTCTCTTTTTCATGAGCATTGCGCTGGCCAGCGCTTTCAGTCTGAAACTGAATAGAAGTGGTAAGAGAGAACATCCTTGCCTGTCTCCAGCCTCAAGAGGAAAACACTCAGTCCTTCACTATGAGGTATGTTATTAGTGGTGGGTTTTTATAGATGCCCTTCATTAAGAAAACGTGTCGCTATTATAATCGCTGGTGAGAGTTTTTAGCATGAATGGATTCTGAGGTGGATAAATGCTTCTCTGCATGGGTTGGGATGATCACGTGGCTTCTCCAGTCTGCTCGTCCAGGGCATCACGTCGGCTGTTTTCAAAGGCTGTCCCTGCCTTGCGTTCCCAGGAGAACTTGGAATTGTACTATTGTACTGTGCTGTATTATTCTTTTTATATATTGCTTGAATGTACTAGTATTTTGTTGAGGATTTTTGCATCTGTGTTTATCACAGATCCTTTTCTGTAATTTCTTCCTGTGTAATGTGTTTCTCTGGTTTGAACATTAGGGCTGTAGTAGCCTCATAATATGAGTTGACAAGCATTGCATTCTTTTCTGTTTTTCTGGATGAGATTGTGGGGAATTGGTACTATTCCTTCCTTAAATTGAACATTTGAGGAAGTGAGACTGTCCAGCCTGGAGTTTTATTTGCTTGAAAAATTTTAACCATGAATTCAATTTCTATAGTAGACAAAGGATTATTTAGTGGTTTTTTTTTCACTTTTTCCTGGATGAATATCTTTCAAGGAGTTGGTTCATTTCAACTAGGTTATTTAACTTACAGAAACAGAGTTGTTTGCAGCACTTATCTATTATTATCTGTTAATGTCTGAAGTCTCAGTAGTGATAGTCTCTTACTTGGTCTTGGTATTTTGCATCTTCTCTTTTTTGGTCAAGTGAATAAAATTTGTTTTTTCAAGGAACTGACTTATAAATTCACTGATATTTTCTCTTTTTTGTTTCTTTTCAATCAGTGATTTTTGGTCTTTACTATTTCCTTTCTCTGCTTTGCATTTAGTTTTCTCTTTTTTTGTGGTTTCTTAAAATAGAAGCTAAGATGATTGATTTGAGAATTTTCTTCTAATAATAAGAATCTAATGCTATGAATTTCCTCTAGATACTCTATTTGCTGAATCTATAATTTGTTATATTTTACTTTCATGTTCATTCAATTAAAAATATTTTCTAATTTTCCTTGAGACATCTTCTGTAATCTATGGGTTATTTACAAGTGCATTGCTTCATTTCCAAATATTTGAAGAGTTATGCAGATCTCTTGAAAATAATTTTTATTGTACTGTTTTTGAGTGGCACGTTCTACAAAAACCAATTAAGTTGGTCAAGTTTTTTCACAATGTTGTTTGAATCTGCTATATCCCTGCTGATTTTCTGTTTACTTGTTCAATCAAGCACTGACTGAGATAAATGCATTAAATGATCTAATCATAAAGTCTTCAATTATAATTGTGGATTATCTTTTGCTTCTTTCCATGTTACACTTGTTAGATTTACTTCATTTTGGAGCTCTGCTGTTATCTGCGTGAATTGAATGGAAACTTTAACCATTATGTAATATCCCTAGTAATTTTCCTGGTTGTAGAGTCTATTGTCTAATAATAATGTTGTCCTAAAAACTAAAATGGCCTGTTAATTTACCAGTAAAATGGACTTATTCAGGAACAGCAGAGAATTGCCATCTGGGACAAGCACACTATAGCAAAAACTACAGGCAAGTCCAAGGAGCAAAGGAAAAGAACATTATTTTACGGAGAAAAAGGAGGAAGTTGGGAGCGGATGTTTTGAGCAAAAGCCCATTGGAGGGAAGCAAGGTGGACAATGTTGTACTTGTCTGTTTTGGCTGAGTTGCTGGACAAGGGAGGGACTCTTCCTCCTGCCGGTAGTAAAGGAGTATTGACTTGCAAGGCGTGTCTCTTCCTGTTAAGACTCATAACTGATCATTCTTCCCATTGGGATCTGTCATTGACCTTGAGTGGTAGTCTGTGAGGGGCCCTCTTCTGGCCTCCTACTCCATGAAATGAGCTTTTCCTTTATTAATTTCCACATTACTATAGTCATTCCAGCTTTCTTTTGATTGGTGTTTGTGTAGTGTACCTTTTCTCATTCTTTTACTTTTAACCTACTTTTAAAGTTGGTTTCTTGAGTGCATCATGCAGTGGAACTATTGATTAAAGTTTGATCTGACCACTGTGAGAGGGTCAGGTGTGGTGGGGACTGACTGAAAGAAGGTGAAGGGGTTCATCAAAGAACATTTAGGGAGGACCCACAGACATGGATTTGATCTGACCGTCTGTCTTTTAACTGATATATGTAGATCGTTATATTTAATTATTAATATTTACATTTGGGTTGACCATTTTATTGTTTTTGTGTTTGTCTTCTCTTTTTGGTTCCTATTATTTTATTTTGTGTCTTCTTTTGGAGTCATTGACTATTTTTTAGTATTCTGGGTTTTTTTGTTGGTTTTTTTATTATACCTTTGTATATTTTTTAGTGATTATTCTAGACTTCATAGTGTACGTACCTAACTATTCAGTTTATCGAAAGTTAAAATATTACTATTTCAAGCAAAATGCAGAAGTGTTACAGCCATAAAGATTTATTAGCCTCCTCTCTGTATTATAGCTGTCATAGGTATTATATACATGCCTTAAGCCCTTCTCTCAGGGTTCTGTAGATTATCATATTTTCTTTCAACAGTCATGTATATTTTTAAAATCTTAAAGGAAAAACTAAAATAATTTATATTGTATTTACCCTTGTTGTTTCTCTTTCTTTATTCCTGAAGATCCAACTCTCCCTCTGGGATCGTTTGCCTTCAGTCTGGAAAACTTCCCTCAGCATTTATTTTAGAGCGATCCTGCCAGTGACGAGTTCTCTTAGGACCTTTACCTGAAAATGTCATCATTTAGCTTCTGTGTCTGAAGGGTGTTTTCACTAGATGCACAGCCGTGGGTTGAGAGGAAGTCTTGTTTTCTTTCTCTCTGGTATTTGGCAGTTGGGTTTAGATATGCCTGCACATAGTGTCCTTTGCATTTACTCTGTTTTAGGTCTCTTTCAGTTTATTTTGAAAATTTATGCTTTTCACTAAATTTGGTAGGTTTGAGATGTCTTCAACTAATTTTTTTTCTGTGCTTATCTTTCTCTCTCAGGGACCCCAATGACATGGATGGCCTTTTGAAATGGGCATACAGGCCTCTAAAGCTCTGTTCATTTTTTTCTCCATAGTTTTTCCTCTGCTCTTTAGTTTGGATAATTTCTACTGATCTGTGTTCAGGTTCCCTGTTTTTTCCTGTCATCTTCTTCTTACTATTGAAATGTTCTGATGTTGTATTTGTCAGTTTTGAAATTTCCATTTGGTTCTGTTTGTTTGCTGGGTATGTCTATTTTTCCATTCATTTCAAGAATATTTATCTATGCCTCATGGGGGATGATGACCTTGCAGCTTTAAAGACTGATAATTCTACTGGGTTGGCCAAAAAGTTTGTTTGATTTTTTTTCTGTACAATGGCTGTAGTAGTGCTTAGTTGTCTTTAACTGCATTTGAAAACATTTTGTTAGATTGTGTTGTGACAGCTGTCATATCAACTTGCATTTAAAAAAACCCAAAATTGGTGAATTTTTGTGTAGCTATTTTAATATTGAAGATGGAAGAACACATGCAATATTTTTGGCATATTATAGTTTTTTATTTCAAGAAAGGTTAAAATGCAACTGAAATGCAAAAAAAGAAAAAAGACTTGTGCAGTGTATGGAGAAGGTGCTGTGACTGATCGAACATGTCAAAAGTGGTTTGCGAAGTTTCTTGGTACTCTTGACATTTTGGCCAAATAATTCTTTGCTGCAGGGTTGTCTTATGCTTTGGAAGATGTTCAGCAGCAGCCCTGGCCTCTACCCACTAGAAGCCAATAGCAGGAGATAGCCGACATACTCAAAATATCCACATCAATAAAGTTATTGTTGAAAATGAAAAATGTGTCTTTTATTTTCTGGAAAAAACATAACAGACTTTTTGGCCAGCCCAATAACATCTGATCTGTCTCGGGGTTGACATCTGTTCCTTGTCTTTCCCTTGAGAATTGGCCAGGTTTTCCTGGTTGCTGGTATGTTGAGTAATTTCGTACTGCACCCAGGGCCCTCCGTCCATTAAGTTGTGAGGCTCCCGGTCCTGCGAAAGTGTCCTGGAGGATGTCGTTTTTGTTTAGCAGGCCACCAACCTGGTGAGGGGCAAAGGACCAGCTCCCCCCGCCATCTGTGCGCAGCCCCTCTGCTCTTTGAGTGTGTTCTGCACGTGTGCCACTCGGGGAAGTGCAGCTGGGGTTTGGGCTGGCTTATACCCGGCATCAGGGCTCCCCTTTTCCTGATCTCTCCGCCGTAGGATTTCCCCCTCGTTCTCCAGCTTCCAGAGGCTCCATTCGTGGCTACAAAGCTGGGGTTCTGTCGGTGCTTTCTTCAGCCGCTGGTACTGTTGCCATTTTGGAAAATGGGGGAGTGGGTATAGAAAAGAGGAGAAAGCAGTGCCCTTTGCGGGACAGGATCCCCCTTTCCCGGAGGTACAGGTTTCTTTCAGGGGAGCCGGGGCTCAGGTGCCCGCATCGCCGCCAGTGGCGTGGTACTGCCCTTCTCAGGCCGAAGCTGGCCTTGGGGCAGGGCCGGGGCCCGGAGAGAAAAGGACATTCAGGACAATGAGGGCTTCTCCACCACCTCAGGCTTCTAGGGCCATACTGGCCCAGAAGGGGACATTTCTTGGGATGTTTGCTTCCTGTAACCACTCTGAAATTCCCCAATTTGTTTCACCCTGGGGTTAAAGCCAAGAGACGAAGGGAGAGCAGAGGAAAAGCACATAACTCATCACCACCATACTGATTGTACTTGAAGTTTCGACTTCCCTCGGCCGTCCACCTGCTGGTACTCACTGGTGAGGCTCCTCAGCAGCTGCCTGTCTGAATTCTGTCCAGCGTTGTTAGTCGTGAGCCATAGAATAAGCTGCAAGAGGCTTACTCCATCTTGGTGGGAACTTAGGGGACGTGCCTAGTGGTTTCGGCATTTCACAGCTCACAGGTGGGCCCCCGCACCTGCACGCTCCATGCAGACCCAGAAAACTCAGGCTGACGGAAGGGGGACTCCATCTCTATTCAGTTCACGCGAGGTTGGTGCTGTCTCATAAACAGCCTGTTGCTTTGATCTCCGTTTGTGTTGGGGCATCAGAAATTAACTGGGGCAGATACAGCCAGAGAGACTGAGTACAAGTCTAGTCTCTGGCACTTATTAGCTCTTTGGCATTGGAAGAGCTGCTCTCCTTCTCCGAGCCTGAATTTCCACATCTATAAAATGTTATGTAAACTGCCTGACTTGAAGGCTGTTAATTCATTTAAGAATTATTGATGTAGCATCTGCTATGTGCCAGGCATTATTCTAGGCACTGGGCCTATGGTAACAAAAAGCAGGCAAAAATTCCTATCTTCACGCATCTTATATTCCAATGGTGGGTGGTGAATGATAAAAAATATGAGTGTGGGGATTAGATAGAATTTATTAAAAGCAAGACTAGTAAGCGCTCCATATGTGTACCTCACCTAGGTGAAGAGCATTAAACGGCAGGTGCCAGCCGACATCCCCTACAGTCAGTTGTGAGAATTAAAATGAGCCCCCGTTAGACTGGACCTGAAACAAGCCCAGCTTCACTGCTAGCATCATTGCCGGTTCGATTCCCAGTCAGGGCACATACCTGGCTTGTGAGCCAGGTCCCCAGTAGGGGGCACACGAGAGGCAACCACAATTTGATGTTTCTCTTTCTCCCTCTCTTTCCCTTTCTAAAAAATAAATAAGTAAAATCTTAAAAAAAAAATTTAAATTAAACTGACATTTCTTTTTTATTGAACTTACTGGGTTGGCATTGGTTAATAAAATTACATAGATTTCAGGTATACAATTCTAGAATACATTGTCTGATATTGTACTGTGTGTTCGCCACCTGAAGTCAAGTCTGCTTCCATCACCATTTACCCCCCTTTACCCTCTTCTACCTCCCCCCGCCCCTCTTGTCTTCTGGTAGTCACACTGTTGTCTGTGTTTATGAGGTTTTTTTCCTTAATGACTTCACCTTTTTCACTCAGCCCCCAAACTCTCTCCCCTGTGACAGCTGTCAGCCTGTTCTCTGTATCTAGGAGTCTGTTTCTGTTTGGTTTGTTGGTTTATTTTGTTCATTAGATTCCACAGACAAGTGAAATCATATGGTACTTGTCTGTCATTTCTAAGTGCTAGTGAGGATGTGGAGTAGCTATAACTCATGTTATTGAAGTGTAAACTTGTACAGCCTCCCTAGGAAATGGGTTGGCAGTTTCTTGTGTTTTTATTTTTTAAATTATATGTTATTGATTATACTATTACAGTCCCAATTTTCCCTCTTTGCCCCCCTCCACCCCGCACCCCCTACTTTCTCAGGCAGTCCCCGCACCGTTGTTTATGTCCATGGGTCCTGTGTATAAGTTCTTTGGCTACTCCATTTCCTATACTGTGCTGCACATCCCCGTGGCTATTCTGTGACTACCTATTTGTACTTCTTAATCCCCTCACCTCTTCACCCATTCCCCCACACTGCCCTCCCATCTGGCAACCATCAAAATGCTGTGTCCATAATTCTGTCTCTGTTCTTCTTGTTTGCTTAGTTTGCTTTTTAGATTTGATTGTAGGTAGATAAGTCTTTATTGCCATTTTATTGTTCATAGTTTTGATCATCTTTTTCTTAAATAAGTCCCTTTAACATTTCATATAATACTGGTTTGCTGATGATGAACTCCTTTAATTTTTACTTGTCTGGGAAGCTCTTTGTCTGCCCTTCCATTCTAAATGACAGCTTTGCTGGGCAGAGCAATCTTGACTATAGGTCCCTGCTTGTCATGACTTTGAATACTTCTTGCCAATCCCTTCTAGCCTATAGCTTCTTTTGAGAAATCAGCTGACAGTCTTATGGGAACTCCCCCATAGGTAACTGGTTCTTTTCTCTCACTGCCTTTAAGATTTTCTCTTTACCTTTAACCTTTGGCATTTTAATTATGATGTATCTTGGAGTGGGCCCCTTTGCATCCACCTTGTTTGGGACTCTCTGTGCTTCCTGCACTTACATGTCTATCTCCTTTAGCAAATTAGGGAAGTTTTCTTTCATTATTTTGTGAAATAGATTTCCAATTTCTTGCTCTTTCTCTTCTCCTTCTGGCATCCCTATGATGTGAATGTTGGACCACCTGAAGTGGTCCCAGAGACTGCTCACACTGTCCTTGTTTTTTTTGGATTCTTTTACCTTCTTGTTGTTCTGATTACTTGTTTGTGCTTCCTTATGTTTCAAAACATTGATTTGGTTTGAGCTTCATCCATTCACTGTTGTTTCCCTGTAAATTGTTCTTTATTTTGATTATTGTATCCTTTGTTTATGACTGGATCTTACTTATGCCTTTGATGTCCCAAGTTCCTTGAGCATCCTTATAACCAGTATTTTGAACTCTGCATCTGATGGATTGCTTATCTGCATTTTGTTTAGTTGTTTTTCCAAAGTTTTGTTCTGTTCTTTCATTTGGGCCATGTTTCTTTGTCTCCTCATTTTGGCAACCTCCCTGTGTTTGTTTCTATATTAGGTAGAGATGCTATAACTCCCAGTCTTGGTAGTGTGGCCTAATGTAGCAGGTGTCCTGTATGGTCCAGCAGCACAGCCTCCCCTATCATCCAAGCAGGGTACTCAAGGCACGCCCTTCATGTGGGCTGAGTACACCCTCCTCCTGTAGTTGAGCCTTGATTGCCATTGGCAGGTCAATGAGAAAGATTTACCCAGGCCAGTCAGCTGCAAGGACTGGCTGTGACCACTGACCACCAACCTCTGCCCTCCATGAGAGGATCAGCTGTGTATGGATAGGGAGGTGGTGCTCCAATGTGGTCTGTAGCTGTCCACTGGGTACACACACTCTGGGGTTTCCCAGGTGGTGCAGGCCAAGGTCAGCCCCCACCTGTGTTCTGCCCAGGGCCAGCCTGTGTGAGCAGTCTGAGATAGCTGCTACTTGTGCTGGGCTTGGAGATTCCCAGGCAAAGCCAAGCTGTGAATCTGGTCTGGCTGCTCCTAGTACCAGGTCTGGGGTCACTGAGCAAGTGGTACAGGGGCTGGGTACTCACTGAGGCCAGGTGTTGCTTGTTTGATAGGATTTAGGAAGTTGTGAAACAGGAGCCAAGACCAGCCATTCACATGGAAAAGGTACAGTTAACAGTTTGGGCGGGCCCATTAGTTGTGTGGGAAGGAGTCTCAGGATCTTCTGGGTGGGGCAAGCGGTGTTAGCCAGAGTCTCAGATATGGCACCTGCCTGCTGGCTCTGTGGCTGTGTGGTGGGGAGAGCTCAGAAAAGGGACAATGGCCCCTGCCTACCTTTCTGTATGGGAGAAAGCTGTCCCCTAGCTCCTGCCTTAATGCCAGATGCTTCAGTTCTTCCCTGTATGCTACCAGTACCTTTCAAGCTGCTACCTCGGTGCTGGAGCTCAGAGGGAGTGAGTCTGAGTGAGTTCGTGTGTGGGCTCCTTAAGAGAAACTGCTTGGGACTCCAGGAGTTTCTTCCATTGACTCGGTCCCTGCTGTTTTTGCCACCAAAAAAGTTATGGGGACTTATCTTCCTGGCACTGGAACCCTGGGCTGGAGGGCCTGGGACTCCTTACTCCTGAGAGATCCTAACATCCCTCCCAATTTTTATCCACCACACATGGATGTGGGAACAGCCTGTCCCATGTCTTCACCCCTCCTACCAGTCTGGATGGACGTGGTTTCTTTATTTCTATAGTTGTTAGGCTTCCATTCAGTTCAATTTCTGATGATTCTGAGTGATGGCTGTTCTATATTTTAGTTGTAATTTTCGTGTGGTTGTGCCAGGAGTGAGCCACGTTTACCTGTGCCCAGCAGTTTCCTTTAAAGTTTAATGTGCAGTTAACCGTATTCCATTCCTGAGTATTGGGTTGGTCAAAAAGTTCATAGGGTTTTTTTCTGTAAGATGGCTCTAGTAGTGCTTAGTTGTCTTAACTTCATTCAGAACAATTTGTTAGAATGCATTGCCACAGCTGTCATATCAGTATGCATTTAAAAAATCAAAATTGGTGAATTTTTGTGTGGCCTTTTTAATATTGAAGAGGGAAGGAAAATAACACAGAGAAAAGGGACTTCCAGCCAAGATGGAGGCGTAGGTAGACACACTGTGCCTCCTTGCACAACAAAAATTAAGGACAACAAAAATTTAGAAACAAAAAGAACAACCAGAACTGACAGAAAATTGAACTGTATGGAAGTCCGACAGCCAAGGAGTTAGGTACATTCATCTAGTCCAGTAGGAGGGGCGGAGTTGGGCACTGGGTGGAGAGGGGCCACAGAAAAAAAAAAAGAGGTGACTTGCAGACCCCGGGCTGACTGAGTGGTTCCACATTTGTGCGCAGACAAACAAGGCAAAACTGGGGAGCAAGACAGATGGTGAAGCCCAGGGTCCCAGCACCCGGAAATAAGACCTTAAACACTGATTGAAAATACCTGTGGGGGTTGAGGTGCCAGGAGGAACTCCCAGCCTCACAGGAGAGTGTGTTGGAGAGACCCACAGGGTCCTAGAACATACATAAGCCCGCCCACCCGGGAATCAGTACCAGAAGGGCCCAGTTTGCTTGGGGGAAGTGGCGGAAGGGACTGAAATCTGACAGAGAGCAGAGCAAGTGCCATTGTTTCCTCTTAGACCCCGCCCCCACATACAACATCACAACCCAGAGACTGGGTTGCCAGGCCCTGGTGAACACCTAAGGCTCCTCCCCTCATACATAACAGGTGTGCCAAGACAAAAAAAAAAAAAAAGACCCAAACGGAAGAACAGATCAAAGCCTCAGAGCAAATACTTTTAAGTGATGAAGAGATAGCCAACCTATCAGATGCCTTAATGCCAGACACTTCAGTTCCTCCCTGTATGCTACCAGTACCAGTTCAAAGCACTGGTGATCAGGATGCTCACAGAATTGGTTGATTTTGGTTGCAAATTAGATGAAAAAATGAAGGCTACGCTAAGTGAAATGAAGGAAAATGCACAGGGAACCAATAGTGATGGGAAGAAAACTGGGACTCAAAACAATAGAGTGGACCAGAAGGAAGAAAGAAACATCCAAACAGAAAAGAATGAAGAAACAAGAATTCAAAAAAATGAGAGGCTTAGGAACTTCCAGGACATCTTTAAATGTTCCAACACCCAAATTATAGGTGTACCAGAAGGGGAAGAGGAAGAGCAACAAGTGGAAAAGTTATTTGAACAAATAATGAAGGAGAACTTCCTCAATCTGGCAAAGCAAATAGACTTCCAGGAAGTCCAGGAAGCTCAGAGAGTCCCAAAGAACTTGGACCCAAGGAGGAACACACCAAGGCACATCAGAATTACATTAGCCAAGATTGAAATGAAGGAGAGAATTCTAGAAGCAGCAAGAGATAAGGGGACAGTCACCTGCAAAGGAGTTTCCATAAGACTGTAAGCTGATTTCTCAAAAAAGACCTTGCAGGC
>CM052546.1:28851084-29005831 GCA_028533065.1 Trachops cirrhosus | reverse complement strand
AGTAAAATGACAGAAAACTCACAATTATTAACAACCACACCTAAAACAAAACCAAAAGCAAACTAAGCAAACAACTAGAATAGGAGCAGAACTACAGAAATGGAGATCACATGGAGGGTTATCAACAGGGAGTGGGAGGAGGAGAGAGGGGGAAAAGGTACAGAGAATAAGTAGCATAGATGGTAGATAGAAAATAGACAGGGGGAGGGTAAGAATAGTAGGGGAAATGTAGAAGCTAAAGAACTTATGACACATGGACATGAACTAAAGCAGGGGAATGTGGGTGGGAGGGGGTGTGCAGGGTGGAGGGGAGTGAAGGGGAGAAAATGGGACAACTGTAATAGCATAATCAATAAAATAAAAAACACAAAAAAAAAAGAATTCGGGGAGGGGGAGAAAATAACACCACAATTTTGGCATATTATGCTTTATTTTTTCAAGAAAGGTAAAAATTAAACTAATACATAAAAAAAGATTTGTGCAGTATATGGAGAAGGTGCTGTGATTGATTGAATGTGTCAAAAATGGTTTGCAAAGTTTCATGCTGGAGGTTTCTCACTGGACAATGCTCCAAGGCTGGGTAGACCAGTCAAAGTTCATAACAGTCAAATCAAGACATTAATCAAGGGCCATCAACATTCTGTCACGCAGGAGACAACTGACATACTCAAAATATCCAAATCAATAAAATTGTTGGTGAAAATGAAAACTGTGTCTTTTATTTTAGGGCAAAAACCATATGGACTTTTTGGCCAACCCAGTATTTACTCAAGAGAAATGGAAACATATGTGTACTAAAAGATTTTTTACGTAAATATTAATAGTAGTTTCATCTGTAAGAGCCCGAAACTAGAAACAGCACAAATGCTGTCAATGAGTGGACTTACAGACACATCATGGTGCAGTCACACAATGAAATACTGCTCCGCAGTGGAAGAGCAACAAGCCGCTGACACGGCGTTGTGGGTGACTCTTACGGACGTTATGCTGGTGCGGGAAGAGTGTGTCTTACTGACCCCATTAAGGTCGTGTTTAGAACAAGCAGAACTGGAGCGATGGCGACTGAACTCACATCCACCATGGGCAGGAGCTGAGGGGAGCTGACTGCAGAACGGGACCAGGGAGCTTTGGGGGTGATGGGGCTACTCGAGGTCCTGACTGCAGGGCTGGTTATATGTATATAAATGTGTGTGTGCACATTTATGCATATATACACATTTATTTTCAAAATTCAGCAACTCATACACTCAGAATGGTTGCATTTTACTTTATGTAAATTGTGCTTCAAAAAAGTTGAAAAAAAATGATACCAACTAAGACCTTTGGCCAACAGGAAAGTTTTACCAAATCCCTAAATTCCTGAATTCAGATGTTCTGACTAGGATCCTCCAGCCTTATTTTAGGCATTCTGGGTTCAAAACAGAATAAATAAATTTAAAACTACTTTAAAAAATGGGGTTGTTGGAAGGTAAGTCACACTCGTGATACTTTTCATCACCCTTGTTTGACATGGATTTTGTGTCTTGGGGACTCCCTAATGTGGTCGGGTCCCTGCACCGAGCAGTGATTCTGGGACAGGGACCTGCGTGTTCAGTGTCGAGCACTCCCCCTGCTTTCCGCAAAGGCACGGTTGTCCTTCCGACTCCTGGGAGTACGACCAGGGGCTGGCTCTTCTTCCCGGGCCACTAAGTCCCTGTTTGTCAGCCCCTGTCTGCGGCACACACAGGACACTCGAGGCCATTTAGATAATTTCCGTGGGAAGAAAATCCTTATTATTTCAGTGACATAGTGACAGTCCTCTAAAAACTTTGTCTTGCTTCATCCAAGTAATTGATCCTCTGGCCCACTCCGGGGCTGGAGGTGTTGACGTGCTATGTTCTGGAGTGGCACTGCTGTTGAGGGTAGGGGACAGATACTTGTGGAGTGCCAGGGCTGTGCCGGGCTCGGGGCTCAGGACTTCACCGGCATCTGCATGTCAGGACGCTCCCAGAACCTCTGTCTTCCACCTGAGGTTCAGGTGGCTGAGACTCAGCTTGGGTGAGCGATGTGGCTTTTAAATTGGGAAATTGGATTCAAACCCGGGGGCTTACCCCCAAACCCATAATCTTCCTCCACATCTCGCTAAAAAATGACTATGATCATTGATCATGGCAACCCAGGAAACAGGCTCACTTTGATCAGATCTGAGATGCCATCTGGCCTGCATTTTCCACCGCGTGTGAGTGGCTGAGAGTCACAGCCGGGGACAGGCCACCGCCACAGCGCCATCCAACAACAGCCAGCAGGACTTGTCCCTGGGGTCCCTGAGTCTGGTCCGATATGGTTCCCCCTAATTTTGCAGAATGCGTGCCAGCCCACCTGGAAGGCGCCACGAGTGTCTCGTGGAAAGACCAACCACACATTCTCAGTGTTGCGAGAGCTTGTGTCGCCTCTTCTTGGTCCAGCATGTTTTACATGGGACTGAGCTCCTCCCCTTTATGCGGGAATTCAACCCTGTGCACCAGTATGTCACCAGACTCATGACTATTAAGAGCAAATTTGTCTTTCCTCCTCTTCCTGCTGCCCCGGTGATGGCTACCAGGTGGCCAGACCAGGCCAGGCCAGGCAGGTGTGTGCTTCTGCAAGGGCCACCTTGGTTCCGAGGGCTCCCGTGGGCAGGGCGGGCTGGGCTGGGCGGGGCCTGGGGCTGAGCAGGAGAAATGCTTTTGTGCGCCTTTGCGTCTGGGGGAAGGTTCATGGCCAGGTCAGCGCTCCAGCATTCTTTTCTGGGCCACAGGGGCAGAGGCAGAGGGGCCCCAGTGGGAGAAGCCCAGGCGGGCAGGTCTTGGGAGGCAGAGCTGCAGCTGCTGTGTTTGGTTTCCCTTTCGTCTCAGGGATTTAGATAAAAGAGCTGCTTTTATTGATTGGGGAGGCTGGGGGAGGGAGGGAGCTCTAGCAGTCAGCCTTTGCCTTTTTGTTTTTCTAAGCAAACATTTATTGAGCATTTACTGTGTGCCGGGCATCATGCATTACTGGGTTGGATCCACATGACAGCCATTTGACTGAGGAGGAGGAGGAGGCTAAGGCTCGGAAAGGTTAAGAGACCTGCCTGTGGTCACACAACTTAGAAATGGCAAAGCATGTGGGTCCCCCAGCCCTCTCTCATCTGGATGACCGCATTCGCCCCTCACAGCTCCTCTTTCTGGACTGCGCCCTCCTAATCATCAGCTACTCGGCCACCACAGTGGTCTTTCTAGAGCCCAGCCCTGCTGTGCAGGCGGCAGTGGCTTCCCTTTTCCCACAGTGCGAAGTTTGCACTGTGGTCTGAGCTCTGCTCATCCTTCCTGCAAGAGTCCCTCTGAGCTGGGCCCTTTGCACCCCGGCTCCCCTCCCCCACACCTTGCTGTCCCCAGATCACCTGAACCCAGGTTCCTACTGGTGTCTCAGAGCAGGTCTCAGGGCCCCCCTGCCAGTCACAGCTCCTCTGCCAGCTGCTCCTGGCCCCTGGCCTGCTTGGCCTCCCTGCTGCTTGCACAGGAACTGGCGCATGGTGGGTGTTCTGCTAATGCCTGTTGTATGGCTCGTATGGAGAAACCTGCCTTTTGCCCCTTTATTCTCAGTTCCTAAGGGCTTCATGGTGTCAGGACTCCACCAGACCCTTCCCCGGTTGGCAGGGGCCTCACCCCACAGCGAGGGCTGGACTGGGTGGCCTTTCCCTACCTGAAAGTAAAGTCACAGGGAGAAGATGGCTGGTGATTTGAGATGAAGGCCCTGCTGCTGGGCAGGCAGGCTTGCAGGCTGAGGCGGAAAAGGGAAGACGACCCGAGGACCACCTTCCAGAAGGGCAAACAGGGCCCAGTCCTGGGCCGAGGGTCTGGCTGGCTCTGGACAGAGCGATGCCAGGGTGAGATGCGGGAATGGCCAGGAATGGACGTCAGACCCGCCCAGGGGCACAGTGGAGGGCAGGTGAGGGACCTCTGGGAGCGCAGGTGTTACCTGGCAACAGGAAACCGGAGGGGCAGGGATTATCCAATTTGAGATCACAGAGGCAGAAATGCGTTGGATGCCATTTGCTAAAATGAATTAGGACCCAGCTGGGTGTTCAGGTTGCAAAACCCCGCAAAGAGGTATTACTGGGGGATCAGCGTTACCCACTCTCGTTAGTAAGCTGATAATGCTTCCATGGGAACCTTTCGCTGAGTCCTAGGGCGATCTCCCTGGGCCTCAGTTTCCTCCCCTGTGGCGTGGGGCCCTGGCGCAGTAGCTTTCTGGCCACACAGGTGGTGGTGTCCAGGGAAGCAATGAGGGGCCTGCCCGAGTCCGCATCTTTCCTGGGTCCTTGGCTTCAGCAGTCACTCTCCGGACAGGACAGCACACAGCCATGGGACGGTTATGTTTTGTTACAGGCTGCGCCAACTCTGAGTGTTGATGAGTTTCTGGGTGGGGACAAGTCCGCCGCCGTGCCTAACCTGCAGGCAGGGCGCAGGTGGGCTCATTCCAGTCCTGGCGACCCTCAGAGCAGGGCGGGGGTGGGGGTTGGTATTCTCACTTGTAAACTGGAATTAATGTGGCTCAGACAGCGCAGGTGACTGTCCCAAGGCCACATCGGTGAGTGGCGGGGGAGGGTGGACACCAGGCTTGGCTCCCTTGAGCATTCCTGCCCCGGGCCACTCTGCCAGCAGGACTTGCTCTGACCACGGGGGGCGGAACCAGGAGCCTCACAAGCCTGCGTCGTGGGACGAAGGGCTCGTCCATCCATCCTCTGTCCCTGCCCCTCCCGGCACACGTAGATCACACATGTCCCAGCCACGCTTCCTCATGTCCAGCCCTTGGTGACAGACTGGTAGTTTGTGGTGGGGATGGGCCCTCTATTCTTGGCCTGATGGCCCCAAGTGAGACTGGTGGCCCTGCCCCCTGCACGTCACACTTGCCCCGGAAGGCCCTTGGTGGAGCCAGCTCAGGGCGGTGTTGCTTTGTCTGTACTCAGTTCCCAAACTGGACGGTTTGGCAGAGACGAAAGAGACCCCTTTGGTGGTGACACTGGCCCGTGGGTGTCGCTTGCTGCTCAGGAAGCCGGTGCACACCCAAGGTTACACTGAAGAGCCCGGCTGACCTTCTTCACTGACGGACACTGGGGTCATCCAGAGCAATGGCTGGGCCTGGGGCCTGCTGACCACAGCTGTGTGAGCGCCAGCAGGTGGGACTGCAGAGCGGGGAAGGGCTCTGGCCTCGGGGTCAAGCGGCCTGGAGCTGGGGGTGCTGCTCTGCGCCCTGTGCCAGCCTACACCCTGTGCGAGCCTGAGCGAGGGGCTTAGGCTCAGTGCCGTCACCTGTGAAACAGGGAAGATGATGACAGTGTGATCGGCACTCACGGTGCGTGGCACGTGAGCCCTAGCGGGACCGGGGTCATGAGAAGCAGCCTGAGGTGCTGGAAGCGCTGTGGGTCACTGCTCTGGCTCTGGAGAAGCGGGTCGTCCCAGCCCCTCCTCCAGCAGCTGGGGGAGGCCGACTGGCCCGCTGACCCCGCTCGACAGGTTGCTCCAAGAGCCCCTCTGCCCGGCAGACGCATGGAGGTTGTGTTAAGGCCAGGCGTCCATTGTCCAATCAATCAGGCTAATCGGCCTGGCCCTCGATAAGGGTGGGGATCAGGTTTCAGGGAGATTTTCCTGGGATTACTTCCAGTAGCCGCTCAGTCTAGACAGGCCTCTCAGTTACAGGGGTGCAGACAAAGGCGAGGGTCGGGAGTGCCCCACCACGAGGCGGCCCCGCCCTGTGGGATGGGCCCCTCCCTGCCCTGCAGGCCCTGGTCTCTTCCTGGGGGTCAGGGCAGGGAAGGAATCAGCTAGCTGACGGGGACCCTGGCCCATTCAAGCTAGGGTCCTGAGCCCCTGTGGTGAGCCCGGGCAGGGCACGAGGCCCCATGGGAAGACGAGGCCACCATTGGTGCCACACTCGCAGGTGCTGGGAAGAGCACAGCTCACGCTCGGTCTCATTCCGTTCAGTCAGGCACAGGGAGGTGAAGCCCCACAGCTAGAAAGTGGTGGGGCTGGGGCACGAGTCGTGACCTGTCTCAGGGGGTTACCCTGGGAACATCGGGAGGGCTGTCCCAGTGCTGAGGGGACAGGCAGGGCAGTCTACGTGTGTGTCTCACTCCGGAGTCCCCAGCCTGGTCTTGCTAGTTCTTGCTCTGAGACCCAGGCAAGTCACTTTTGGATATCAGTTTTCTCATCTGGAAAATGGGCATGATATCTACTCTGCCAAATAGGGGTGCCGTGCGTGTCGCCGAGAGAATGTGTGTGGAATGGTCTGGGAAACTGTCGGGTGCGGTGCTGACGCCAGCCCCTGGCTCCTGCATGCTGCCTGCATGGAGCTGGCCGTGGTGAGGACAGTGGGTGAATCCGAGTCCCCCCTCTTCTAAGGTAGAATTGGCGAGTCTCATTTGCTCCCCTTCTCCATCTTCCTGATGCCTCCTGCCCCTGGGAAATGTGGGGAACAGCTCAAACCCACAGGGACAGGGAGCTGCAGGTATGGCCCCTCTTTCTAGTTTTCCTGTGACATATCCTGTCCTCACTGGCATCCTGGGGACATGCAGGTGTGACCCCGTCCACTCAGACGTTGCTGTGTCTGCCCCTCTAGGCTTTTGGAGCAGAGCCAAGAGGAAGTGTCCTTCGGGGCTGGAATGTAAACTTTGGTCATATACTTCTGTGCATGGGAGAGAGGGGATGATGAGACAGCCAGTCAGCCAGACGGACAGATACATAAAGCATATGCAGCTTTTCATGTTCTACCTTGGGTTTGAAACAGGCTCCATATCACTTTCTGGTTTCTACACCTTCCCTTGGGCCCTGCAACAAAGTTAAAGACTTGACCCAAGAGAACAAAGCACTGCTCATGTAATGGGTTAGCTTTCCCCAGAGCAGTAAATCCCAAAACCAAAATGGAATGATAAACAATAATAACAACAGCAAAACCTACAAGTTCAACAAGGTCCTCAAACCTTGCTCTTCTGTGTGAAAGGTTTCTGTCTCCAAGTGCTCTTTGTTTTGAGGGCCTCAGGTCAGAAATTGACCTTGTCCATGAGCCTGGAGGGCAGAGGCTGCACAGAAATGGCCTGGTGCAGGCTGATGCACACGTCCCTTCGCAGGGGCTGTGTAGCTGCCCACCCTGTAGGCCGAATTCCTCAGGTCAGAGTGTGTGGTGACCAAGGGAGGGTGGGGGTCTCTGTGGCAAGGGGTGCTGGGGAGACAGAGGGGCTCATGGAGTCCTGAGCCCCAGTGACCGGAGCCTGAGCCCAGCTTCACCGTCTGCCAGCTGTGTGACTTAGGCAAGTCAGTTAACCTCTCTGAGCCTCTGCTTTCTCATCTGTGAACTTGAGGAAGGATGGGACTTGCGTCATGAGGCTTGGAGGGTTTGTCTGAGATGGCGGGCATGAAAGGGCTTATGAAGAGGAAAACAGGCCTTCAGCAGGGTTCGCCCTTGGAGGCTGGGGTGAGGGGTGGAGGATGTAGGCTCTGGGGTGTTTGACATGCCCTGTGTGATCGGCCTTGGGTGCCTCAACTCATTTCCATTCTCACCAATGCATTAAAAATGCCACTGGGCTCAGAACAAATGCCAATTCAATTCTGTAATGGAGTTTTGAATCTCCACCAAGCCGTGCATGGCGGCTCCCAGCGAGATGAGCAGGATCATAATGAAATCAGCATGTGCTCACGGTCGTTGGCTGTGTTACTAGCATTTCTGGATGTGATAAACCCTAATCCCTTCCACGGTCCACGAGTGAGCGATGTAGCGAAGGAGAGTGGGGACACGCCCACGGCTGCAAGCCAGGGGCATGCGCTGCAGAGGAGGAAGCGGCAGCAGCTTGCCGCCGTCTCTCCGTAGAGCAAGAGTGGATCCTTTGACGGCGTGTGCCTCAGTTTCCTTAGTCTGCCAAACGCGATGTTCCTCTTCTGTCTACTCACTGGGCTGTTTTGAGGACCACACGGAAATAGATGCTGAAACGGTGCTGAATACATAGCATCTTGTACAGATGTGACTCATGGGAGAACACGGGGGTGTGTGGGCAACAGGTGATCTGCACATTTTTGTGGCTAAGTTTTAATCTTTTTTATCTTCACCTGAGGACATTTTCTCATTGCTTTTAGAGAGAGAGGAAGGGAGGGAAGAGAGAGAAAGAGAAACATTGATGTGAGAGGGAAACATGGACGGGTTGCCTCTCATAGGCCCCCCAACCAGGGATCGAACCCGCAACCCTGGCATGTGCCCTGACCGGGAATAGAACCCGTGACCTTTCCGTGTATGGGATGACGCTCCAGCCAACTGAGCCACACCAGCCAGGGCTGCAGCTAAATTTTAGGTTTCTGAGATCTGGGAGTGACTTGCCAAGTATTCCAACCAAGACGAGGGTTTACATTTCTACGAACCCACCTGCTGTGTTTTTCTGCGATTAATTACACATCCTTCTGTCTTCTTAAATAAGCGGATCAGACACCATGTAACCTTTTCTTGTTGACTTGGCCATTGCAAACATTATCAACAAGGATAGCTGTGTGAGGCCAAGCACTGGATGTGTGCTTTTCCTGTATGATCTCATTTAATCCTCATCACAAACCTAGGAGACAGATATTTATTCTGTTTTATGGTGGTGCACCGTGCCCCGATCACACAGCTGATAAGGAGTGAGGTAGAGGTCTGAGCCCCTGGAATCCACGGTCCTGTAGCATTGCCAGCGAGCCAATTAAAATTATTTGACTTTCCCCCTTCCTCCCTGTTTCCCTCCTGCCTTCCTCCTGCAGCAGCTCCCCGAGCGTCGGCGTGCTGGAGTGCGAAGCCTGGCACTTCCTCTCCTTCAATGAAACCAGACGCACTTGTCATAAACAACCCCTTCAGGGCTCTAGAAACGGACCAAAATCGTTTATTTCTGATAAGAATGTAAAATGGTACAGCTACTTTGGAGAAGAATTCAGCAGTTTCCTACAAGGTTAAATATAAATTACCATCCAGACCAGGAGCCACTCTTAGGTGTCTGCAGTAATGAGTTGTCGCAAACTTCATGGCTGAAAAAGACCCAGATGTATTAGCTTAGAGTCTGGGAGGTCAGAGGTCCGGCAGGGTGTCGCTGGGCTGAAGTCGAGGTGTCAGCAGGTGCGCTCCCCCAGGGCGCTTTAAAGGAGAAACTTCCAGCTCCTAGAGGCCGCCCGCGATTCCTTGGTTCCTGTGCTTTTTTCTCCATGTTCAAAGCCGGCGACAACAGACGGCTGAGTCCTTCTCACCGTGCATCACTCTGCCCCCTTCTTCTGCCCCTTCCGCTTTTAAGGATCCTTGTGAGTGTGCAGGGCCCCCTCAGATAATCCTGGATAATCTTGCATTCCTAACATCAGCTGGTTTGCAACCTTGTTTCCCCGTTGCCAGGTAGCACAGCACATTCATGGGTTCTGGGGGTCAGGGTGTTGTCGCCATGTAAGGTCATCCAGGGTGGTCTGGTTTTCTTAAAGTCAGCCGACGAGCAAGTCAGACATGTTTGGGAGCCTTCATTCCGCCTACCACACTACCCAGAACACATTTAAGTGTGCGTCCACGCAAAGACTTGTACGCGAATGTTCATGTCAGCGTGATACGCAATAGCCTCGAGCCGGCAACAGTCCCAATGTCCTGCAGTGGTTCATGGACAGACAAAGCACACTGTATCCTTCAGTGGAGGGCCGAGCAGTGATGAAGAGGGAGGAACTACTGATACATGTGACAACATGGTGAGCCCTCAGACATCGTGGTAGTGACGTGTGAGGGACAAAAGATAGGTTATGGAATTCCCTGTATGTGAAATTTCCAAAAGAGGCATATCTGCAGAGACGGGAGATGGGAATGGCTACAAACGGACACTGGGAAGTGGGCTGGCGTGACAGAAGCGTTTACACGGCTCCAGCATGGAATGCTGCCTGGCAGAGGTCAAAGGCAGTGTGAGAGAGGCGGCTGGGTGTGGTGACGGCCTCGGGGGGTGGAGAACTTGGTCCTACAGGGGGGACTGAGCCGATAAGAACCTGTGCGGAGGACACAGAGGCCGGTTTTCTCACTGTTAGAGGATGGGTCACAGATACGGAAAGGGGAAAGCTAGAACGAACCCAGTGTTGTTGGACCGGAATTGGGGATGTTGGCGTAAACTCGTGGTTTTCAGTGTAGATGAATAGAAATTAGCATGTGTGTGAATGTGACACAAATGTTGCTGAGCTCGTTCCATTAGGAGGGCCAAGAAGCAATGACACCTGTGTAGCAGAAGTGCACCAAGTTGCTTGGGTACTGGTTTCAAATACCGTTTTCCACTACCAGGGGCCCAAAGCCAGCTTGCAGGAGCTCCCACTGGCACAGCCGGGGACATTTGAGCATCAAAATATATATTGATAGTCATGGGTTAAAGCCCACTCAACAGAGAGCTACGATCCCTTCTGGTTTAAATAAGTAAATGAGGGAGAGGAGAAAGCCCCTTCTTATAGCAGAATGTCAACTGATCAGGAGCAACAGGGCAAGAAAGACCTCCATTTAGCAGTCGTTATAATAATGAGTTCAGGCCAAGCTAATGAATTAAAATGGTTTCACATTAAAAAGTAAAAAAAATAAAAACCAAAACCAAAACCAAAACTGGAATCGAAAGTTAAAAAAATTAAAGCCAGACTTTATTTCTATTTAAAAATGCTCAAGAGAATTGAAAAAGGCCCACAGAAGATCACACTGAGGCGGTGTCTTTCGGCTTCTCCATTACTAAGGCACGGATTTGACCCTTGTTAACGAAACTTCCCGACGGTTCTTCTCGTTGGGCCGCGGTGGGTCCCTCTGACTCCCGGAGTCTGTCATAAATGGCATCAGCTCATGCGCGACGAGAAATGCCACACCAGAGGTAGCCACGAAACGTCTGCAGATTCTACTCGAATACCCTTTCTGCATCGTTTCCCGAAACCAGGCCCAGCGATTACCGATGCGAGTTGTGAGCCTGATAAAGTGTCATCTGCAAAAGGCTGGTCTTAAATGCAGCTCTTTCAGAACAGAAACTAGCAAACACCCTGCAAGAGGAAGCACACGACAAAATTTTTTGAAAATGTTAAGTTTACAGGAATGGGTTTGCACGGGATGATGTGTGGGCCTTGCTTGTCGTGTGTTGTAATTCAGAGCCCCTCAGATACGTGGCGGTTTGTCCCTGCTCCGAGCGGTCACAGGCTGCTTTGTAAAAGCTTCTTTCCAAAGTTTCTGTTTTGTGTGGTCCTGCTTTCTTTCTCTCTGTGTGTCTCTGTTGCGTCTTCAGAAAGCAGGCGGGCCTGTGAGCAGGCCAGGCTGCCTGTGCCTCTCTGCACAGCCAGGTCTGAGTGGTCGTGTGCAAGCTGACGCAGGCATCGGTGGGCGGGCTTCCCCTGTCACTCTTCATGATGGTTGTAGAGCTTCAAACAGAGCAGACAAGGAAGCCTTTTCAATGGATGCTATGCAAGGGCCCAGGGCTGCAGTGTGGCTGGGGCTGGAGGGGCTATGAACGCGCTGTCTCCTGGAGGCCCGAGTGAGGCCCTTGGGGCTGAGAAACAGGTGCCTGTGTGGACAGGGGTGTGGCCATGAGGCCGCACTCCGCCCTCAGCAGAGGGACGGGCTGCTGTATTGTTGAGTGATTCCCAAATGCCCATCAGCCAGAATTCAGCTGGCCCAGGGTCCTCAGGTATGTTTTTAAAACCAGTATTCATTCCCACGGATCACAGCAGCCTCATCACACAGGCCTGGACTTGGTCTTCCCACCCCCACCCAGCGGTGGCCGTCGTCGTTGCTGCTGTAGGGCCCCCGGAGTCCTCGGTGCTGGCTGCCTCGGCCCTGCTCTGATTGGCAAGAGGAAAACCCAGTCAAAAGCGCCCGATGACCCAGGTGTCAGTGTAGAGACTGAGATGCCGGGATTGGCAAGGTGATGGCCCTCCGGCCCTGGGAGGAGGGTGTCTGGGTGACACAATGGGGTAAGCAGGTGAATGAGGGGGGAGGGTGTGAGCCTGGCCTGAATAGAAAGCCCAAACAGCGGTGGCACTTGTGAGCTTTCCTCAGAAATACCTTTGGCTTTGGTGTAGAGAGCATGCGCTAGACTAACACTGTTACCGCATCTACGAGAGGAGAGCATGCAGTTGGCAACTGGCTTTGTTGAGAGGAGCTGTCAGGCTGTGGTGATGGATGGGGGACCGTGGGGCAGTCCGCTCTGGTGTGTTTTGCTTGTTTTAAGGCCCCAGGAATCTTCCATGAACAGGCCAGCCTGTGCCCGTGGCGGGCCTCCTTCCCGAGCCCAATGGATCCACACGTCCTCAGACCTTTTAACTGGAGAACGAATCGGCTCTTCATCCAAAGAGGAATTCAGCACAATCACCATGGGGTGTGGGCATTTCAAGGCTGTTACGCAGGAGGATGAGGCAAGGACAGGAAGGCAGGCAGACCAAGACAGGGATGCTTACCTTCCCGGCAGCGACACGAGGCCCATGACTGGCTCTTGAGCAGCCCCTCTGCACCTGGGCCCTGGTTTCGCCCCCCGCCCCCCGGGAGTTCCCCACGGTCCATCCACCTGACTTGTGCCACTGGTTGATTCCAGGCTTGAACATCACCCCAGGCCCGTGCTCCATAGGACTTCACACAGAGGAGTTCTTGATCCATTCAGAAACAGGGAGAAACTATTTCATGAATGATTCCACAGAATTCTCCTAGAAAGTAAGAACTCCGTGAAGGTGGTTAGCAGAGAGGCCTTCTGAATTTGCAAAGCGATATCCATTTTCCAGATGATTCCAGACCAGGAGGCGGCTGAGTGATGCTGTTTGAAGGGGATGCCAGGCGGCCTCTGCTCCTGCCTGCACCCCCTCACCGGGCCCGACCCCTCCCTGGGTGTACAGCCAGGCCCTCTGCGGGCTACGGTGCCACAGGTCTGGCACTCAGGGGCCACAGTCCGTTGCCTGCAGATACTGAGTTGGCCACGTGCCCTAGACTGACTCCCCAGAGCCCTGAAGACATTATATTACCGCCCCTCTCTGCTATCACCAACTCAAACTGAGAAACAGCCCCAAACTGTGATGCTGAGATTAAAATAATTCCTTCGGAGATTTGTTGGTTGCACAGTTTAGGTAAGTTTCTTGACACTGAGCTTTTCTCGCTGATTCAGGGGCCTGCTTTGCTCCCAAGCTTGGGGAGTTTTGCATAGTAGCCTTTGCGGCTGTGGGCTTTGGACTCTGAAACCTGAGATTTGAACCCAGTTCTGTCTCTTCCGTGTGACTTTGGGTAAGTCATTTAACTTTCTCAGTGTCCTTGCTTTCAAAAAAGGGAGAATATCTTTCTCAGAGTTTCTGGGGCTCTAGGCTACCATTCCTGAGTACTCTGTATGCCAGCTGGGCATGCGTACCGTGCGGTTTAACCTCGCAGCAACCTCACAATGTGTGTGTGTGTGTGTGTGTGCGCGCGCGCGTGTGCGCGTGTGTGTGGGGCGGAGATATAATTGTTTCTCTTTTATAGATAAGTGACAGACTCAGGGAAACTAAGTGACCCACTGAAGATCACAGCTAGTAAGTGGCACAGCCTACTGATTCACTGGTCTGCTTTCTTAACCACTTTCTTAAGGCCCACCAAGCGTCCTGTCAGCAGTGACTGATATGAGCATACTTGTCTGTGCTTTGCACACAGTAGGTGCTTGGTACAAATGAGGAAATGAAGAGAGGGCGGTGCGTGATGTCTGCAAACCTGACCCTGAGGAGCCTGTCAGGGCCCAGGCATGAAGCTTGACTCCATGACCTTGGCAGGAAGGCAGCCAGGCAGGTGGTGTCCTCGGGGCCTGTTCCAGGGGGAGGCTGGGCAGGAGAGGCCCCTGTGGGCTGCCTGAGCAGGCTCCGCCTCTTTCTCCTGGGTGGGCAGGCAGCTCTGCAGTTTGAGCCCGGATCTGGATCCTGGAGGTGGACACTGTGTTGCTTAGAATTATGGGGTAAGTGCAGAGCAGAAAGGACGCTCTCTTAAAAGTGAAGGGCAGCATGAGTGTTGGGGCCAAAGGAGGATGGTTGGGAATTCCTAGTAAAACTTTACAGCTTCCGCTTTTTCCCTCCTCTCAATCTTCCCATGAAACCCGTGCGTCTGGGGGGCCGTCTCGGCTGAGTGAGGACAGGAGCCACCCATTGGCCCAGCCAGGGGAGGACTCTCTGGCTTCACTGGTGCCCAGCCATGGCCCTGGTGGACGGGGACCTGCCACCTGGCCCCCTGCTCCAGGCCCACGGGTGAAAAGCCACAGGTGTCTGTGGGAGCTGAGCTGGCACCGGCACCGCCCTCCAGCCCTGCCGGGCCACATCTGCGCAGAGGACGCTCAGCCGTTGTCCCTTTTACGCATATTGACTTAGTGGAGTGTAAACATGTTACAAGTTCACTTTCTCCTTTATAGGAGTCTATAAAAAGGCTCTTAAACTGGAGTCCTAGGGCTTCAGCGAGACAAACGTACAATGGGGCCTGGGGGCGGGCGCAGTCTGTCCCTTCGCCGTCAGCCCGGAGGTGTGAGCCCAGTAGGATGTGGCTTCGGCTTGGAGCCTGGCACTCTGGCTTGGCCGGCATGACCGCGGTGGACTTGCGCCAGCAGGCAGAGGCTTCTGGAGGCAGGGCTGCCCGAGGCCTGAAGGCTGTTTCGGTGAGTCCCTGGTGAAGGCTGGCTGGCGTGCGTGGCCCTCGGGGCTGTGAGATCAAGAGAGTTCCCCTTCCCTAGAAAGAATTCCCTGGGCCCGTGGAGGTACATGAGGGCTGGGGGTCTCTAAACAAGTGGGACCAATGAGAGGAAGTGTCCCGGGTCCCCAGTATGTGGCCAAGTGAGCTCAGCAGTCCTTTCTGGTGACTTGGGTCCTGGGTGGCCTGCAGGGGAGAGGGAGAGGAGGGGAGATCCTGCTGGGGAGGAGGGCACCTGGAGCTGGCCTTTGGAGCCCCGGAGCCCGCGGTGTGCCTTGTCCAAGCAAAACGCTCCCTTCAAAGAGTGAGCTGGCGCGCAGGCACTGCATCCTGTGGGTAAGCCCTGGGGTGGGGCAGTGCGCCGGCTTTGGGAAACTGCATCTGGGATGAGTGAATGAGGGGCCAAGGAGTTCTCTCCAAGGGCCTGGTGTGCTCGCCCTGCCATGCTCACTGAGCCCTGCTGGGGGCCATGGGTGTGGTTTTGAGCAGGGACAGAGGGCTGCTCCTGCACCCAGGTGCACACTGGGGCATCCACCTGACAGCCAGTGTCCTGTGCTGACGTGACCTCTGCAGGGGCTGGGCTCCTTCTGGAGGGGTTTGGCATCACAGCTGTGGCCTCCACCCGTTGTCTTCCCTATGGCACCTGGCCCCGGGGGACCCAGGGAGCGGGGCCAGGGCAGCCCCAGTGGCCAGCAGCAGCCTGTAATCCCACACGGCAACCACAGATTCGAGTGAGCCCCAGCCCGGCTGTCATGTCTGAGGGGAAGTGTTTAAAGCCAAGTGAAAGGCTTTTTTGGGCAGCACCACCACCCCTCCAGGTGCACATCCATCGGAGCACAGGACGAGGACAGGCCGCGCTCTGCACCTGAGCGGCAGGCTGGCTTTGACATCGGAGCTGGTCGTGTCCCTCCATCTTGCTGGAGCTCCCCAGGCTCCCAGAGACCATCTGGTCACTAACTGCAGAGTACTGGAGAGGAGGAGTTAAATACGCTGATGAATGGGAGGCCCCCAGCGCAGCACCAGGAACGCAGAAACGTCCGCTCCGTGGGTCACTCTGTCCACTGTCATGCGTATCAGCCATGGCCATTGTCACTATTGGGAGCATAGAAGCATTTGCTGGGGGAACCGCTCTGCCCGTGGCTTCAGCTCCACACACTGAATTGAATGGGATGTGGAGCTGGGGTCTCTCCGAAGGGCTCCACCGGCTGGTGTTCTGCAAAGCCGCCCGACGCAGCAGCCTGTAGCCCCATGTGGCTACTGAGCCCTTCGGATGGAACTAGGGAAAATGAGAAACTAAGTTTTTAATTGTATTTAATTTTAATTTAAATAGCCACCTGTGGCTAATGGCTGTCATATAGGACAGCAGAGTTCTAGAAGCTTCTCTCCCAACTGGACATCACCTGCTCCTCTCTGAGCTGTGGGAGCCCCAGACGGAGGGGCCGCCCATGACTCCAGCGCCCTCAGCCACTGGAATGGCTCATGGGACTGCCCACCGTCTGTCGGGGCTTCCTTGAACTTGGCCGATGTGGAGAAGAGCTGGCTACTTGCTAACACTGACCATTGCTGGACTTCAGTTATGACAGGCCCATGGCTTCCAACCTCCATGGGAATCAGAGTGGCAGCAAGGGAGACCTCACGGTTATTCAGCATCTCTCCCCAACACTGTGCTGCCAACTCTGTTTTACAGACCAGGAGACAGACACCCTCAATAAGTGGGGTGACTTGCTTAGCTCTGCATTTCCTGCCCATCCCTCAGACCCCCAAACAAAGGACCAGCCAGGTTCCATGCTGACACAATGCCAAAGTCAAGGTCACAGGCTTCAGAGCAGGGCTCTTTTGGCCCCGGCCCCTCTCTGTCCGGCCACCTCCATGGTGCTTCCCTGATTATGAGCCCCCTGCCTCTGTCCTGTTGTTTGTCCCCGGCAGTGGGTGGCCAGGGCAAGGGGTACCTGCCCACTTTTCAACTGTGGGAGTGAAGGCTCCAGGGGCTTGAGGGGCCTGCCCAGACCCCACGGGGCCCTGGCCTGTCCTCCGGGAGCCAGGATGGTGCTCAGGGGCTGGCTGTCTCTAAGGCTGATTCTCCTGCCACCCATGTCCTCCCTGTGTCCCTTGGACTTCCCGTGGCCACTCTGGGAGGACAAGGCACCCCTGTGGGGCACACCCACGTGGACTGGAGGTGGACAGGCCCAGAGTGGGGTGGCTGTGCCTCTGCAGGGCAGGGTGGGCTGGTGGGGGGCTGACAGCTGACAGCCTTAATAGGCACATTGTCCCCTTGCTGCCGAGAGTGCCGCCCGGCCACTTCCTCACACGCCGCGTGCTGGATGAGCTCATGTCTGCGGCCCAGGGCAGCCAGGCCTGGCTGTGGGGAGGCGGCCGGCCGGCGAGGCCCGGGCGGGCTGGGCCTGGCGGAGTCGTGAAGCGGAACGTTGTAATGAGCGACGCCGGCTGGATTTATGGGGCTGCGCACGTGGGCCTGGCCTTCCTGCGAGGGCCTCTGCATGGGAACACAAACAAGTCCTGGCCCAAGGGCGGCGCGACTGGGTCTTAACGAGAGCCCACTAATTACGGGAAGGCCCCGGCCAGTCCCCAGCCTGTGGAGGAGCAGAGCGGGGCTGGCCCCTGTGTCTGCTCAGGTTTTGCTGGGGTCCCCGGTCCCCACCAGGAAGCCCAGGCGTGCCTTTCTGGCTCCCTGGCACTGCAGAAGGCTCTTCCTCCTCTGTGAAATGGGATGGCGCCCCTCCGCAGGCCTCCGGGAGGCAGCAGACGGGGATGCACGGGTCGGCTTCAGTTACCCGTTCCCGGCTTTGGGTCCTGGTTCTGTCAGGTCCCTGCTGTGTGGCCTGGGCAGGTCACTTCCCCTTTCTGATCCAAGCTGCCTCACAGAGAGAGCAGGGGTGCTAATGTTCACTTTGCGGGGTCGTGGGAGGATTTGATGGGAGAACGTGAGCAAGCTCCTCCGTCCACCAAGTGCTCACAGCACTGCCGCTATCAGTGCTCAGTCCCGTCTCTGGTTGCGTTGTTACTGTCATTTGCCACCCGGGTGTGGAGGTGGCAGATGGCATCTCAGAGGCCCAGTAACATTCTGACTCTGCCCCTGTGCTGTGATGGACGAGGCAGCAGAGGGTTGGACTTGCGCCTCATCAGGGGCATGTTGGAAATTCACATGGGCCACCTGCCTGTCCTTGTGACCACAGGCCTCTTTCTGCCGGTGTGGGAGCCGGATGGGACCGGACTCAGGGCGTGCACTGCGCTGGCAGCAGAAGCCCGTGCTTCTGACCTGGGCGGGGGCTGTGAGAAGTGTCCTGACTCAGGCTTATGTGTGGCATCACCGGGACGTGCTGCTAGTCACCCCCCAAGGACACTGGCCCCGTGGTCAGTGCCTCTGCCTGTGAAGTTCATGCGCCAAGCTCACTGGCACAGAGGCAAGCACTTGCCGGCTGCCCTAACCCACAGTCTCTCCTGCAAACATTTTCCACGTTTTCCTTGTTTACTATTCCCGTGGATTCAGCCTCTCGACAGAAAGGTCCACCTCCACACCCTTTTCACATCGATAGCCAGAGAAAGCAGACGCACCATATGCTGTGAGGCCCAGGCTGTGGTCAGCAGTGCGGCAAGAGGGTGCCGAGCAGGGGCCTGGTGCCAACGTCAGGCTTCACTCTGAAGCCACCGTGTGCCCACATGAACGAGGGAGCCGGTGGGATGTTACCCCTGGCTGACTTCCGCAGGGCCGAACTGTTGGAGTGACCGCATTCTCCTTAACCTTCCTGCTGCCCTCCCCGACTCAGGCACCCTGCCTGGTGACTGGGCTCCGAGGTCCTGGCAGGCTCGGCTTGGCCAGTGACTCATGAGGCCGCTGAGAGAGAGCTCCTCTCCAGCCCTGGGGCCCTGGGTGAGGCGCTGAGGGTGCCACCAAGGGCAAAAGGCGTGGTCCCTGGCCTGGTGTCAGGCAGGCTCTCCTTTGCTTGCTCACTGCTGTTTGCCCAGAGCCTAGGACAGAGTCTGGCCCAGAAGGCTCAGGGAACATGTGCAAATGAACGACACATACCACCTGATGAGGTGACAGTGTGTCAGCACACGACAGTTGTCCAGGAAGCACAGTGCTGTGGCTGGTGGATGTGTAGCGTGCACCAAGAGCAGACCCGTAGCCTAGACAGCAGGGTAGTCAGGGAAGGCTTCTTGGAGGAAGTGGAAGGGAGGTCTAAAAGTGGAGACCTGAGGGGCTGGGCAGCGTTGCAAGGAAGTGGTGGCCGTATCGTGTTCCAGGCTGGGGAGCTGGCTTATGTGAAGGCCTGAAAGCAAGACGAGAGTGGCCCACACAGAGACAGAGCAGGGAGAAAGACGGGCAGAGAGGAAGGTGGCCCCAGAGACAGGACGGCAGGGGTGGGGCAGAAGCCAGACTGAGGGCAGGTAAGAGGCCGGAGAAGATGACCGGGTTTCCTTGAGTCCCAGGCCCATGAAGACCTCAGAAGGCAGCTTCTGAACTTCCACGGCCCCGTTTCTTACCCATTTTATAAAATGGAGACACAACATTGTCATCCCAGGGCATTGTGAGGGTTGAACTGGTGTTGTGTGTGTGTGTGTGTGTGTGTGTGTGTGTGTGTCTTACACACTGTAAAGGGCTGAGTGGGGTGAGGTGATGGTTTGGGGGTGTTGCCCCTGGGAAGCCATGAGGAGGCGCAAGAGGGTTCAGGCAAGGGCTCCTTGGGAAGGAAGGCCCCTTGGGTGTCATGTTAAAGGGAGACACCCACTTCCTTTCAGCTGTTTGGATTTGCCCATAGTTAAACCCTGAGGGGCAGTCAGCGGCAGGTGACAGATACATCGTGAGCACTTTGGTTAAGAGGCAGTTCTGCACGCTGGCCCAGCCCTGGGCCCGAGGCGGCGCCTCCCTCAGAGGATGTGCTGCAGGGCCCAGCGCGCTCTCCGCTGGGGTTCAGAGGCCGCCTGGAGGTGGGACTCGGTGGCCAGGTCCTACGTGGGACCTAATGAGGAGCTGCCGGGGTTCAATTACGCGCCCGGCCTGGGCTCTGCGCCCGCTGACTGACAGCTCATTACCCCGCTGCCATTTTGGGGCGGTGGAATTTAATCTCCCAGATGGGAAGCAAATCAATCTGCCCATCTGCCGCAGCTGTGCCTGTGCCTACTCCACTGTAATTTATTCTCGTCAGCTTAGGAAGCCTCGTTGCTCTTAGGTACAGAAATAGGGTTCCTAGCCAGCCTGGCCCGGGAGTGCTCAGGTGGACATACCGAGGGGGTCGAGCTGTGAGGGTCAGCAGGGAGGTGCCATCGGCCTGGCTCAGAGGAAGCCAGGTTCTCGCCCAGGAGGCTGGGCTCCTGGATGGGAAGGTTGTATGTGGGAAGGGGGCGTGTTGTGTGACATCCCATGTTGCTGGGATTGAGGTCACCTGCCCAAGGTCTCGGGACCGGCAAGGCACATACAGCTTGCTTACCTGCAGCCAGGGCCGTGTTATTCTGCACCATGGGCGTGGCTCTGGTTTCTGGGCTTTGGACACAGAAGGTTTGGAAGGTATCGCTCTGGGACCCAGGTTCCTGCCCTCTGTAAAGTGCGGTCATCACCAAAGCCAAGGCGGTGACCTTTGGGGACACGGGGACCGTCTGCAGGGCAGCCCGAGGCCTCTTCCCCAGTGAGCACATTATCTGCAGCGTGTGCGCCCGGGCGCATTGGGGGGCTCCCGTCCCCCGCTGAGAAAGTGGGGCCCCTGCAGGCTCTAGAAGGTGGTCTGGGTGCCCCCTCTGAGCATTCTCAAGGGGGCTGTTGGCAGATTCACATTCATAGGGCCAAACAGGCGAAGGGGGGCATCTCCCAGGGGGGATGTCAGCTGTTTCGTGGGAGAGTTTGTGATGATGCCGCTCAGATTGGAAGGTGTTTCTTTGCGTGTCACTCAGTTCTGCACTCTGCACACAGAGGGCTCCGGAGTCTCTTCAGGGGCACGTGAGTGAATGCGTGTGTGTGCACGTGAGCATGAGTGCGCGTGAGTGTGTGTGTGAGCATGGGTTTTCATGGGTATGGGAAAGTATGTATGTGTGTGTGGGTATGTGTGAGCATGGGTTTGCACAGGCATGGGAGGGCATGTGTGTGTATGTGAGCACAATGTGCATGGGTGTGGGAGGGGTGTGTGTGCATGTTTGTGGGTGTGTGTGCGTGAGCATGGGTGTGTGTGTGTGTGCGTGGGTGTATGTGCACGGCTGGGTGTTGGTGTGGGAGTCACTCTGGTGGGAGAAGAGGAGTGAGGAGGAAAGCGCCTTCTGTGGAGAGAATGTTTCTGAGACTCCTTCTCAGAGCTGACAAGGCAGCCCCCGCTGGTTGGTTTTTAGGGGTCAGGGAAAGACCACTGTATTTACATACCTTTGCTTTGGAGCATGGAGGGGTGGTGCTGGGGGCTGGGACTAATGAGCAGTTTTATTGCCTCACCGTCAGGAGGGTCATGTGATATTATTTTGATACGGGGCCCCCAAAAGCAAACACAACAGGCCAGGGGATAAATAGAAGAAAATAGAAGAAAAGGGGGCCTCACCCCTGGCCATTGAGCGTTTCCCTTTCTTCTCAGCCCAGGGTGTGCCCAGGACCTGCCTCCCGGGGCGGGTGCCTGCAGGCCACTCGCTCCTAGACGGCACCAAGGCCAGCTCCCGAGATAACATTGGCCCGTGGCGCCTGGCAGTGAAAATTAAACATAGACGTTGCTAATGAATAAATCGGCCAGGCCGCCCCCCAGCCACCACTGCCTCTGATGATAGGGAGAGCAGGACCAGCTCAGGGTGACTGACGGCAACGTGAGTGACAAACCAGGGAAGGAGAGGAGCGTCTGCCATGGGCACTGACCAACGAGCCCATCTCCCCTCCCAGAAAGGCCTCTGTGAGCACCGAGCCGCCTGGGCCCTGCATTGGGAGGGGCGAGACTGGTTGAGAGAGGGAAATTACTGCTCATCTCTGGCTTCTTCTCTGTTCTTTTCTTTTTTTGCCTTCTTTTCTGCCGGGACTAACTGTAGTTGTGACCAAACAGCCACCTGACTCTGAACAAGAGGAAGGAATTCTGCCCGATAAACCAACCCAGGATGGACAACCCCACACACAAGCTGGGGAGAGGGCTGGGGAGCAGAGGCCGGGGCAGTGGGGCTGGCCTGGCGGCCAGTGGCTGTACCACCTGGGTTCTCGGACAGGGGAATCCACCCCCCTACCACATATACGCTGGGGCTGAGATGCCTGGGGGCACCTTGCCACTGCCCTATCACCTTGCTCCCTCAGCCTAGAATGTTCCAGCCCTTCCTGCAAAGTCCAGCTCTAGGTTATCTGCCCCCAAGGAACCCCCGGAGCACTCTGAGCCGGAGCGTACACTCCTCTCTGAGTGCCCATTCAGCAGGCACATCTCTGGGTCCCCACTCTGCTGGCCGGAGGCTGTATCTCCCCTACCTTGCTAAGAGCCCCTGATCTGAGGCTGCATTCATAACCACGACCCAGTAAGTCCTTGTTGGCTACTGGATTGCTTTAAATACACTTTCTGTTCACCCCTCAGCCAGCAGGTTCTGTTTATGCTGCCAGGGCTGACCACACAGGACAGCTATCCGTGAATAGACAAGAGGCCCTGCCTCACCGGAGCAAAGTGCCGGGTGCATACCAAAGGAGAAGCCAGCCCCTGGGGCGCCCGAGTGGGAGAGCTGTTTGTAGTCAGGCTGCTGGGTTCAGATCCCAGCTCCACCACCGAGAGCTGTGTGACCTTGAAGAATATGCTTCACATCTCTGTTTGTAGTTTTCTGTCTATAAAATAGGGATCACGTGAACAACCTCCTAGAGCTGTTGTGAGAAGCAGAGGAAACCATGGGTGTGGAGGATGGGGCTGGGGGCGGGTGTGCGCACGAGCACACACACACAGTGGTGATTATGGTCGGCTTAGCTGTAGTTAGAGCCACGGTGCCATGTTAGATCTAGCACGTCATTCACAGGGGCTCCTGGAAAAGCTGGGCAGAGATTGTCTGGATTACTCAAGACAGAGCCCAGCTGCTGAGGGCAAGGACTGACTTTTAGAAACAAGTGTGCAGCGGGGATGGGAGTGGGTGGATGTTGTCTGCCCCGGGCTGTGGTGAAACCACAGGGGTGTGTGACCAGCAGTGGGGCTGGGGGACCCGGGTGCACTGGCAGTGCAACAGTGGGCTGAGCGCCCCTGCTGCGTAGCACTCACTGCAAGCCGCCTCAGACAGCTCACAGCAAAGGGGAGGGTGGGGGCAGACCGCAGGCTCCCCCCCCCCCGGCCCCACCCAAAGAATCCTTCCATTTTTGGTAAATTCTAACAACTGCAAACTTGTCTTTTGAATAGAGAGAGTCATGTGTGCGTTTCAAGCAGTTCTTTGCAGCTACACCAGTTTTTAAAGTAATGAGCTGTTTTCTTTTTTCCGTAAACATGAGGCTGACATAAGAGAAAAATTTTTGATTCCAGTTTTAAAACGAACTGGGTGGTTTGGAGATGATGGGAATCCCAGGCAGCTGGTTGGCTCTCTTTCCCTCGGTTTCATTGAAAAGAATTTCTTCAAGGAGCCCACAGCTCAGGGGCACGATGCACTTTGGATTATTGAAAGTTTAGAAATATTTAGGTGATTATGGTAAATAATTCACGCAAATCCTGACCAATGCAATTTATTCTTTTGTGCAAGCACAAGGACGAGCAGAAACCAGCCATCCTTTTTTTGTTTTGACTTCCCAATCCTCTCGGCGCCATCTAGTGGAGATCCGCGCTAGACACAGGATTTGCTTTTCTGCGCTTCCTTCTCCAGAGCTAAAGAAATGCCCCTCACTCACCCAGTGTCATCTGTGTTTCTGCCGCCAAGTTAGAAATACCACCAAGGCCAAGTGTACTCTCTCTGGTTGCTGGTTCGTGTACCCCAGGAGGCCTGTATCCCAGTGGTCAGCATCTCTGCATTCAAAGCTGATGGCCTGTGATTCGAGGTGGCATCGCTGACACACTTCTCCCAGGCTCAGTGTCCTCAGCTGTGAAGTGGCTCTAATAACAGGACCTGTCCGGTGGGGTTACCACAAGAACAAAATGAAACGATGTCCACAAGGGACTCAACACAGTGCCTGGCACACGGCAAAACACCAGATTCCTAATCAGGAAGTAAGCGTATGTAACCTAGACCCCGTAAAGATCCCAGGGGAAAAACTAGTCTTAACACCTCACACTTAGGAGAAACGTGGAAAGATCCTCAGTCCGAGTTGGAAGTAGCCGCGTTTTGTTGGAGAGCTGGCGGTGTGATGGCGCGGGGCTTCCGTTTCGGTTTCCTCAGATGCTGTGGAAAGGAGTGGCGAGCGTGACATTCACCCACAATGTGATGCCTGCCTCCTCCTGGGCCAAGTCCGCTTCAGAAGCAGGCATGTTCCTCTCTAAACACAGAAGCAGTCTCCTGTGCATCTCAGGCAAGTTTAAATGAAGGCAAAAGTGCATTTTGAAGCGAATAGTGTCTGTGCGTTGCTGAGTTTAGGCAATGAGTTCAGCTCCTCCAGTCCAGCTGGGATCCTTCTAAATAGCCCACATGCCTGAACTCCCACACCGGGGGAAGGCACAGAAAAGCTGGAGGCATGCCTTGGGGACTGTGGTGGTGGCTCCTTGCCCTCGGAAAGTTCCTGGTACTAGGGACCCCCAGCCTGCAGGAACAACAGGTCCCACACAGCCCTGGGGGAGGTCTCGAGGCTTCTGCAGCTCCATCAGGGGCCATGGGCCCAGCCATGAGCCAGAGACCGGCAGGCGGGGGTGGGTGGCAGGACAGAGTTGGGCTCTGGTACCAGCCTGCCACTTGCCGCCTGCTTTCGGTACATCTGCTTCCTCACCCCTGAAATGAGGGTAACACCTTTGCCCCAGTGTGCAAGGATGGGAGGAGAGACTTCACATCAACTCCCTCCACCGGCCATTAGGACCTGCAGATGCCACCCTCCCCGGCCCCACTGCAGTGGCCACTGCAACCCTCCAAGGGCGGGCTGTCCCACCCCAGGCAGCCCCCACCCACCCACTGTCCTGCGGAGAGAGAAACGGACTCAGGCCTCAAAGTCACAATAACTTGAAACGCACCAAACAACAGTTTAACATTTTACTAAATCAATTCACACAAATTCCAAATTGCAAATATAATTAAGGACAACAGACTCTTGTTTTGTCTTTTAAATCTTTCATTTTCAAATCCATCGTTAAGACAAAAAGTAAACAAAAATTAAGTCTGCGGCATATTCATGATTCTTCTTCAAGGACAAAAAAAAAAGGAGCATCATAGTAAAAAGAACGCCACGGGGTGTACAATAAAGCACCACGACACACGGTTACGACTCGGGCTTCCTGGGTTCTGCCTCCCGTAGTAGACGCTGCTCTCCCGCTGCTCTGCGTCAAGCAGGATTTCATTAAAATAAAACTATAAAATCTCCTAGGTTACACTAAAGTCAGACACAGTCTGGAACACAGTGCTTAACAACAGTAATGCCAACTATCAGTGCTAACGTAAAAACATTTTAGAAAGTCGAAAACAATTAAACTGGAAATCAAAACCTTATTTTCCCTAGATGAGCAAACCGAAAATGAAAGGGTTCCCGCCTCCCAGTTGGAGTGAAGGGGATTTTTTCTTTTCTTTCCTTTCTTTCACATTGGAGGCCGGGAGCGCGGGGTGGGCTGGCCCTGTCGTTCCTCAGCCTAGTTGGCGTCCAGCTTGGCCATTTCCTGCACGTAGATGCCTATACTCTCGCTGTCGAAGAGCACGAAGTACACTGTTTTGATGGAAGAGGACATTGTGGACACGAAGTAACTGGAGATGGCCTTCAGGATCAGCTGAGCTGCCGTCTGCTTCGGAAAACCGTTCCTGCAAGACAGAGGACAAGGGCTCACCAAGGGAGGCCGCGGCAGCCATGGGACCGCCCCTACCCACACACCCTCACCCTCCGGGGGGCTCTCCAGGCCACGAGTGCCGCAGTTTGTCCCATGCTGGGGCGGGTGGCTGCTTGGACGCAGGCATGAGAAAGCTCAGAGCCCACCAGACAAGAGCAGGACAAGTGGGCAGGGAACCACGACCTGCAGGGGAACGTGTTCTGTGGCATGTGGTGAGCGTTCCGTCCCCCAAGGCTCCCTGTGGGTGTCAGTGCCAGGGGCTGTGGGAGGCTGCAGCTTCTCCAGGAAGCTCTCAGCTCGTGCACACAAGTGACGGGCCACGCCCTTCACACTAGCCCTCGGCTGCATGGGTGCGAGGCTGCTGGCCAGGAACCGGCTCCCAGCACACGGACACTTGTACCAGCCAAGGGCCAGGGTGTCAGAGAGCTGTGGGTGCAGGGGAACAACTCCAGGCCCAGTGGGCTCTGCGTCTCAAGGGACAGCATGTGTCTCCAAGCCAGACTGGTGTGAATTCACATGCATCGCCATTTGAAGTAAGTGTCACGTAGCAATTTGGGGGGCAGGGTCTCAGAACTTAAGCAAGAATCTGAAAGTAGTGCTCCTTGTTTCATGGGAGCCCGAGGCTGTTCCTGGTCAAGGCTGCAGATGCAGGACCCAGGTGACCCAGGGGGACAGTGGCAGCTGGGTACCAGCTTGCCTAGTCTGGTGGAGATAATGTGGGCTTTGGAGCCACTGGTCTGGGATTCAAGTCTCTGAGCCCAGCTTATACATAAGGCTATCGAGGGTGAGAATCTGGGGCCAGTTTTCCTGAGGAGTTCTTTGTCCACCCGCAGAGCTAGTCTCCCATCTGCTCTGGGCCAGCGGGTCCGTTGGTGCCAAAGTGCCGGGCCCACTTGCCAGGCTCAGCTGGACTCTCCACCAGAGATCTGGGACCTGCCGCCAGGTGAGCGGTTTCCCAGAACATGCCTGGCTTCACTCGCTGAGGGCTGGGAGCTCTGACCACCTTGGCTGCTCCCCTGGGAGAGCCTCGTGTTCCTCTGCATCTGCACTCATGGCGCTGCGGGCACACCCGCACCCACACGGGAGAGAGCCATTCCCCTGACTTGCTTTTGATCCAGCAAGGATCAAAAAAACCTGATGACTCTCCCCTAGGAACTCCTGGAGGCTTTAGAAGTGGAGTTTATTCTTAGAAGATGGGTGTCACCCAGGACATGTTCCCAGCCTGTACAGGGGACTTCACGGGTGACGGGTGCAACCCAGAGTCCGCACACCTTCACACACAGGTGGCTCCTCCTCAGCCACCAGACACACCTGCAAGGCCACCAGCACACACAGGACTGCGGGGGAGGGCGGTGGGGTCAGAGGCTGCGGTGAGACAGCCTGATGGCGTGTCAGGCACGGCTTCCTTCCGGGGAGGCCCCGGGGACTCCGTCCACCACCAGAGTCGGGCTGACCAACAGACCAGGATGGAGGGTGGTGGGGACAGTGCAGGGCAAAGGGCTTTGCTGGGAGTGAGGCGGGGCACCAAGGTGGCAGGTCGTGCCCCGCATCCTTCCCTGCTCCGGGATCAGTGAGCTCAGTGTGGGAAGAAGCCGCCCACACCACACCTGGCACAGGCCACACCTGGCACGGTGCTCCGACTGCTGTCAGGAGCGGAGACGGAGGACAGGCCACCCGAACCAATGCAGGTCGTGGCATGCTGGGGGGAGTCAACTCAGTCTTTTGCTCTGGGGGCCGTCTCTCTGGTGAGCATGTTTCCCGGGGGGCAGGTGTGCAAGTGAGTGTCTTGGGGTGCATGGGGGTGAGGGGCTGCCCTTCCTACCCCTGGCCCCCTCCTGAGAGGGGGTCCAGCCGGCTTTGGAGAGCAGGGTGCAGGCACAGGGTCACTGCGTCGCTGGGACGGGCTGTTTTCAGTGTCTCAAAAAGAGCAAATGTTTGTTTTCCTGCTGTAAGTGCAGCTGCTGCCCAGAGGGCTGGTCAGGGCAGACAGGAAGGTGTGGGGAGGTCCAGAGGCTGCAGCGGCCCAGGGAGCCGGCTGGGCACTGGAAGCAGCCTGCTGGGGCCGTGGGAAGTCCAAGGGCTTCCGGACCAGGCAGAGCCGTCTGTGGACGTGACCTGGCTGGGGCGCAGGGGGTGAGAGGGCGAGGGGGCGCTGAGTGGAGCTGTAAGGAGAGGCTCCCCACATGGAAGCCAAGGTCATGCTCCGCCAGCTCCTGCCCTAGTGAGGGCGCCACCCTGCCCATCCCTGCCTCATAACTGCGCAGGTGAGCTGGGCTGAGGTGAGGGCCTCTGGGGCTTCCTGGAGGAGCAGTGCATTGTGGGCCTGATGTTCACAACCTGTCCCCTCAGGGGTTGCCAACAGGGAACATGGCCCTAGCCCCTTCTGCCCTCGCTGATGAGGCCTACCTAGGCGCCAAACCCACGCCAGTGACTCCCTCCCACGTCTGGCACTTCCCAACACAGCCTGTCTCCCACAGGTTCCACTTTCTGCCTGGGACCCTTGACGAGGGCCATGTGACTCTCAGCAATGGGGCGTCCTTCCTTGTTCTTACACCAGCAGGTTCCCGCACATGGGAGCCTGCCTCGGGACTGAGCGGGGCCTGTGGAAATGCAGACTCCGGGCCCCCATGCAGGGGGTCCAACTGGCGGGCGTGGGGCCACCCTTCTGCATGGAGAAGTCCAGCACGGACTTCACACTCCGAGCTTGCAGGCTGGGCCCAGAGGTGAAGAGCCTGCAGGCGGGGAGACAGGTAGGGATCGAGGCGTTGGAGCTGCCGTGGCCCTGTGTCAATGGAGCATGGGCTGGTCTGGCCTTGTCCTGCAAGGTGACTGTGGGGCGAGCGTGACTGTGATTTGCTTTGCAAGACATTTGCCAGGAAAATGTCTTGCTGGTGAATCCACCCTTGGTGCCAGACAGTCACAGCCGATATGAGAAACCCCGCCACAGGAGTGGGCGCACTGGACCGCCCGGGCACCCAGAAGGCATGAAGGTGGCGGCTTTCCTGCTGTTTTTGGGCAGGGCCCCAGTCTGGTTCCTAGTAGCCACAGTTGGAGTGTTTGTAACAGAACGGACTGCACAATAGATGTCCTCACAAGGGCGCTGTACGTGCAGCCCTGAGCCCTCGGGACGGGGCAGCAGCGGCACTCGCAGCTGCTGGAGCCGCACAGGATTCGAGTTCAGGTCCTGTCTCTGCGCCTTGTTTCTCTGCCTGGTGCAGCGGGGGCGGTGATCAAAGTACCTGTCACCTGAGGAGGTGCGGGGGCCGAACAAGATGATGCACCTCGTCCTCAGTCACTCGTGTTTCTGAAAGGTGGGTGGTCTTGGTCTTTCTAAAGGCTCACACAGTGGGAATCTGCCTCCCCCTGAGCCCATGACAGCTGTGACTGGCTGACGCCTGCTGTCACTGCAGTTACCCTGTGCTAACAATGTGCCACCAGGGCCCCAGGGGGCTGCTGTCGGGATTTGTGTGGCCCAGTCCTCTCAGAGGGCTGCTGGCCCAGACTGGTAGCATGGGGGGGGCAGGGGTGTGGGTTCCCTGGGTAGGTGCTGCCCAGCTTCTGGGGTGGGGCTGGGGGAAGCTGCTTGGCTGTGCCTTGGTTCCTTCTACCCCCATCTCAGCCTACAGCCTCTGTGATATTCACTCTGTCCTATGCTGCACCATGTCTGCCTTCTGGATGAGGCCAGCTGCCACCTCCTCTGAAATATAACAGAGCAATGGGAGCGAGGGCTTACACCTCAGGGTCAGATTCAGACCTGAATCCAACCTGCAAGGGGGTGTCGGCCTCTCAGCATGCCCTCCTCTACTGGAAAATGGGTACCTCGGGGGTGCATGTGGTGGGGACCACAGTGGTGGTGATGCGGACACTGCTGCCCCTGAGAGGGGCACCCCTCCCGCTCCCCGAGCCTGACGCAGCTGCAGTGGTTAGGGTTTGTGTCTTAAGTTCCTCTGCTGCCCAGTGCTCACACCTGCTCTGGGCTTATCTTGGACTTGGACCTTTTTCTTCTCAGCCTTGCCTTGTACAGACTGAGGAGGACAGGTGCCTGGCTTCCCTTGAAGTCACTCCAGTTACGCCCGGGACAGCCTTTCCTAAAGGTCTTGGTCCTCAGTGTCCCTAGACTAGTGCAAGGGGACCCCACGGGCTATCTCTTCCTGGTGACTTCTTGGGCCAGCCTGGTCAGTGGTGGCTGAGGACGGTATACATTGGTTGCTTGTCCCACCACCCCATCCGGGTGGCAGACATTTGGGTTAATAGGGCCCAAACTTCACAGAGGTTCCAGTTCTTCCACCTTTGCTGAGCCCGAGCTTTGTGCAGGGTGGCGCCAGGCATCCCTGCCCCAGTGAGCCTGCCCCCTGCAGCTGGGCTGGGTGGCACGGACGAACCCAGGCCCTGACCTGTGTTGAGCAGGCCCAGCAGGGGCCAGTGGGGAGAGGCTGTGCCCTGGGGCTGGGGCGAGTTAGGTGGATTTTCTGGAGGAGACAGATGGGCAGCGTGCCCGTGAAGGCTGCACAGGTGCAAACGTGCATTTTAGGTGGGGCCTGGCTTCCTTGCTGGGCCAGTCCAGCCGTCTCGGCTGTTTGGGAGATGGGGAGGGCTCGGTATCTTGGGAGCGGGGGTGATGTGGGGGAAAGGTCACCCTGTGTGGACACTCTTCTGCTGGGATTAGGTCCCCCCTCACACCGAGATCCTGGGGCCCTCCATTTTCCCACGTTCTGTCTTTGAGCCTGTCTGGAGTTGCCCCGGCCAGAGGCAAAGACAGGCCGTCAGGGTTCTCAGCTGAGAGCAGGGGACTACCAATGGGAGAAGTCAAAATCAGAAAGGGGTGATGATGGGCTCTCTGTCCCCCAAGGCCAGAGGGGGACCCAGGCAGCACAACCCTAACAGAGGCCTCTTACCTTCTCTCACTCAGGACTAGCGTGTTTGGGGTTAACAAGTGATTCTCCCTAATTCAGTTGGTCTGTGCTTTACATGTCTCTTCTCAGGCTCATGCCTGGGCAGGTCAGGGAACTCCAAGTGGGGTTCCAAGGTTCCCTGAAGCCCACGCACAGAGAGCGTGCAGGCAGTGGGGTGAGCCTCCAGCAGGATACGAGGAGGTGGGTCTGTGACCACCGGGGACAGGAGGCAGGGGTTCCATGCACCTAATGTTACGAGTGCTGAAACCAGGGGCCTCTAACCAGATTCTGGCCCTACCTGATGCAAGCTGTGTGACCACAAGTAAGTGACTTGACCCCTCTGAGTTTCCGGTTCTGCGCCTTTGAGTGGAATTAACAACAGTACGTCCCTCGAAGGGCTGCTGTGAGAGGATGCAGCTAAGGGTTTAGCACAGTGCCTGGGGCTGAATAAATACCATAAATGGTAGCTTGAAAAAGACAAACTGGCTTTCCTTTTAAGCTCATAAACCTAAGGAGAATTTAATCAAAGCCCCAGATGAAGCTACTCCCCAGGACCGCCCCTCCGGAGAGGGGTCGCTCCCTAATGTCAAACAGCTGAGTGAGTGGGGTGTCCATAAATATTGTGACCAGAAGGCCCAAGGACAGGATGTCCAGATGCCAGAAGTGGCTTCCCAAGGCTACACGCCCAGGTTTCATTTATGTCCAGTGGGCTTTGAGGCTGGCCTGGGGGCCAGTGGGCCGGAGGAAGGGCGTCTGGGGTTGTGGCCACCCTTCAGATGCCCAGGATGCTGAGCTAGGCTGAGAGAAAGTGAGGCCACTGTACCAACACATTTGCATTTATACCGTTTTAATTCCAGCACGACTCTTACGCCAGAGACACTGGATGCCACAAACAAGCCGTTTATTTCCCCTCCTAAAGCCCACTGTGATTTACGGGCCGGCTCTGCTGTAATCCCGGCTGCGCTCATGAAAGGGCAGCTGCTGCCTCGGCGCTGCGGGGCAAGGTCTGCCCGGCAGATGTGGGGCCGGGCGGCCGTGCACATGTGCTCACCTCAGGAATTCTGCCCTCTTAAAAGCCTTCAATTGATTATTTCTTAAAACTTTTTACTCCATGAAAAATGTAAATAAGTTTGTAATAACAGATGCTCTTTTATGAGAATTACTTTTATGCTGCAATTAGAAATTTCCCAATAGCCATGTGAAGGAGCGTGAAATTATTACCTCCAATAACAGCTCCTATTGCTTCTCTTTTTGGAAGCACCTTTCATCAGGGCAGATCAAAGTGCCTCTGAAGCACTAATTAACTGAACCTCAGAACCGCCTCTGAGGAAGGGCAGTCCCCAGAACCTCGCTGATAAGACAGGCCTGGGACAGAGAGGGCGATTCATTTACGGAGGTCACACAGCAGCACAGTGTCAAAGAACAGGCCTTCTGTGGAAGATGGGAAGGTTAGAGAAGCTGGCTATTTATGCTGTGATACAAAAAAAGCTTTTGATATTTAAAAAAAAGTCTTGAATTGGCTCTGGGACCAATGCTGGCACCTCCTTAGGGAGCCCAGGCTGCCTCTGCAGAGCCCTGACTTCCTCAGGTACTAGGAGGGGCTGGTGGCAGAAACCCAGCAGGCTCATGATGGGAAGCCCAGGTGCAGCCACCTGTGGGTACAGTCCTGGGCTGCGACCCCTCTAGGGTCCAAGATGCCCACAGCTGCAGCTCTGAAGGCCAGTTTCCCTTTGCTCAGGGCCCAGTCCAGAGGCCAGCAACTCAGCTCCTCCACAGGGGGGACCCTGAGATAGGGCGGGCAGCAGGGCCCCAGCAGGCCCCCTCCCTCACCTCCAGAGCAGGCCCAGGATGCCGCTGGAGGGATTGCTGTGCCTGTTTTACAGAGCAGGGGTTAACCATCACTGAGCTGGCTGGTGGCCGAGCCCAGACCCAAGTCCAGGCTGACCCCCACCACAGCGCAGTACTGCTCTGCTAGGCAGGGACCTGGCGACTGTTTGCTGACATCTGGGGTGTGCAGCCTGGGAGGTGGCGTGGTTGGGGTGGTGGTCGCCTTGCCCGCCCTACCAGCTGTTCAAAGATGACAGCCTTCCAGTACAGGCTCTCTGGCTTGTGTGTCTGTCTGAGGGGCAGCTGAGCCCACCTGGGGGTAATGCAGGGCCGGGAGGCAGGGTAGGCCTGGCCCTGTCTCACTCATGTAACTGCCCACTCAGTGCCAACAGGCCCCGTGGCCTCGTCAGCAGGGCAATGAGACAGGCAGAGCAAGCAGGTCTGGGAGGTGAAGGATGCCTGGGAATACAAAGGCGGGAGGCACAGGGCTTTGCCCAAAGGGCGCTGTGGTTTGGGGACACAGCTGGAACACAGCTGTAGGCTAGTTCCGGGAGGGGTGCTCCTTTAATTATACCCACTGCTTATCTATCCTCTCCACCCACCTGGACAGTCCCAGGCCACTCCGAGGTTACCTTCTGAGACATATCTGCTGTCACAGCAGTAGTTCTGTACTGTCCTCAGGCCCCCTGTCCCACTCCAGCTCTCCAGCTGTCCCTCACCACTGCTTAAGGTTTGCTCTCTCCCATTTCTTGCTCTGTTCCCCTAGATGAAGGCCAGTGCCCGAGAGCAGCCTCAGGTGACCTAGTCCACAGTCAGAGCCCCACAGTCACGGGCTCAGCATGCAGGGAAAGACACCCCTGAGTGCCATGGCCACAAGCTGGCGCCCTTACCTGCCACTGCCAATGGATGGGAACGCGATGGACTTCAGCTTCTTATCATCTGCCAGGGCCAAGCAGTTCTTCACTGTCTTTTCCAGAAGTTCCTCGCACTTGTCTGCACCCCAGACGGGACTGTTACAGTGGATCACAAACTTGGCGGGCAGGCCGTGTCCTGCACTCACAGCAGCTGGAGGGGACGAGACCGAAATGGTGAGTTCTGTCCCTCAGTAAAGCACACAGTACTAGACGCCAAACCCAGACCCACTCGGCAGTCACAGCACCTTCCTGAGCCCCTGTGGCCTGTGCCCAGGGAGGGCCAAGGCGGGATTCCAGTGCGAGCTCGAGCCGGAAACCGCTCATCAGCTAGCCTTCCTTCTCCCTCTGGAGAAGGCGACACCAAGACCCAGCCTTGGAAAGCTGGCGCAGGCTGCATGACCGCCAGGACTTTCAGCCAGGACTGTGGTAAGCCCTTGCCCTGCCCTCCCAGAAGGCGGGGGCCTTCAGCATCTGACTTCGCTGAATGTGTCGGAATGCTTGCAGCCTCAAAGTAACTGCCTTTTGGGGTCTCTAACCCCCTTTCCACAAGTGCATTCATGTGCCTATATAATTATGATGTATTTATAACCCCCCCAGACACAGTTTGGTACAAACTTATGAGGAAAGCAACCCGACTAGCATGTCTGCTGCCCTGTTCTTCTCCCTAACTGCTTAGTTCTGACAGATGAGACCGTTTCTAGGAAGGGACTGTTTCCTTTCCCTAGAAGCACATTTCCGCAGCCAGCCCCGCTCTCCATCTCTGACCCTTGTCCGAGTCCGAGACCCTGGCCGTGGGCCTGCTACCCAGCAGGAAGTGGGACAAGCCGGCCCGGTGTCCCCTGAGTGCATTTCAGGATTCCCGTCCCCAGCGATGCGATGCAGAGGTGCGTCTGGTCCAAGGGCTGGTGGGTGCTGCCTGCCCTGCTCTGGCACGGGGTACACCGACCCCCGCACCACCGCCACGGAAGACACCCAAACATGTGGTTTGACCAAGCGTTTCCTGAGCCCGTTTTGTGAGGAACCCAGGCAGTACTACCCACGAGGTGTGGCGTGTTAAGGCTGTGTCACTAGCAGACCCTGTGAAACAGTGCTTTGTGGGCGGTGCCTCAGGGTGCAGTAGAAACAGCTCTGAGCTGAGTCGGGGGTCTGAGTGTGTGTGTTCGCACTGCTCACTGACGGGCTCATGAAGCCTGGGCTGAAGTGCCATCCTACAGCAGTCTAAGCCTGAGGGCTAATTCACTGGTCCGTCCCCGTGAGACATCACCACTAAACTGTGCGTGAGAAAAGATCGCAAAAAATGCGTTAACAGTGACTATCTTCAGACAGTGGAGCGGGGTGTGCTGTATCTTTATATTTTAAAATCTCTTCTAAAATCTTAAAATCAAGCCCAAAGTGTGCTTTTGTTACTAGAACAAGCAAATGCGTCCTTAGCCTGCTAAATCTAGTGCATGGCAGTACCAGGGCCAACAAGTAGGCCCGCCCCGGAGCGCCACTACGCAGGGCCCAGGCTGGCTCACAGTGCCGGGAACCGGCTGCGGAAAGGCCCAGAGCCCTTGGTGGGGTAGCTTATGCTGTGTGTGTCTTCCCTTGTTCCAGGGGGCGCTGGCTGGAAGAGCTGGGTAACTACGTCCCCACGCAATGCCATGTCCCTTGTCGGCAAAACAACGGGCAGAGCGGAGGTCAAAGGCACACAGCCTCGAGGGGATGACACCCTCCCATCCCCACCAGCCCTGTGACTGGCCCGGGCTGGCAGGTCATAAGGGCTTGGGGGGAAAGGGCTTGTGCGGATATGGCATAGTAATTGTTGATGCCCGTGTTTAATTCAGATTCATTAAAAACAGGATTTGAAGACAGAATGGCACTGGGACCATCCAGTAAGAAGGGAAACCAGAGCCCCAAAAAGAAAGGGGATGCCTATCCCCGCCCAGCTGCAGGCAGAGCCCGGCCTCACCCACTGTCTGGACTCGCAGGCCCTCGGCGGCTTTCTGTCCACCTGGAATTCCGAAATCCTCTGCCTCTGTAGTTCTCAGCCCTTTTCTCCCCACCCCCACATCAGAGTGCCCCGTATCAGGAAAGGTGTAATTGGCAAGTGAGAAATGTGTTTATATTTTCCCCATTGAAAGCACAGATGGCTGAATACAAATGACTTATTTGCATCTCTCACCAGCGGTTTTGCAGATGGCTCAGCATCACTCTCTCTTTCTCAGATCTTAACGTTTGCCAAACTCGGCTTCCGTAATTCCTTAAAATTTGAGGTCTAGACTTCAAACATTTAGAAGCTATTTTAAGTAATAAAGAAAAAAACTGGAAAGGCTATGTTCACCACCCTGAAGCTCCAGTGACAATTTGCCTGTGACAAAAGTTTAAGTTGTTAGGCCAGCAGGCCCTGCCTCCAGCTCAGAGACACATCTGCGTTGCCATCTCTGAATTCCAAGTTGTCTCATAAACTGGTTTCCCTGATTCCGCATGCGCCACACCCAGATATGCCCTGAGCTTCCTGACCTTACCTCCAGCTACTTCCAAAGGCCCGTTCTTTTTCCGGAGCTCCAGAACAGCTTCCACAAACTCCTTGCCACCTTTCTTCTCCAGCGTGTTTCCTAGACAAGGACAGGGCGCGGTCAGGTTGCCACCCCGGAGTCTCAGGGCACACACACACACTCAGCATGTCAGGTGACTACGCACGTTGTGATCTGACCAGCTAACTTTCCATATGGCTGCAGAACAGGAGCTAAGCCTCAGCTGAGTCGCACGAGTGAGATTTAGAAGGGATTCACCATTGACCAGTCACCACTCGGGCGCTGCAGACCCTTATTTGGGGCTGACTCAAGGTGATCCCGGAGGGGCCAGAGATGCGAGAGGGACGGGAGGTGCCTGTTCTTGGCGAGCACGCCTGTGCTGCATGCTGTATTTCAGTGTGAAAAACCAGATGGTGCTGGCTTCCAAGGCAGTATGATACTGCCCCTGGATTTTCTTCTGTCTCTGGGAGAACCCCCAAATAAGGAGGTTTCAGGAAAGGCATACCATGCTCCCATCAAGAAGCTGGCTCCCCTCCTGGCCGCAGGCCCAGAGAAAGCGCTCAGAGCTGGCCACCTTTGGACCAGCATTATCATCATGCTTAGTTCCTATTTTGCAGCTTTGATATATATGAATACAAAAAATAATAATGGCCTCAGACAGAATTTTCTTCATCACGCTTACGATTCAGAATCATTTTAGGTAAAGGAGAACAACACCAGAAGCAGAGCTTAAAGATGAACTCGTGTCACAGAAAGGCTTGGAAAGGAGGGTGGCCTACTGGTCAGGGCCAGGTTTGTTCTTTCAGCCCAGTGGTGGCAGGAAGCACCTTTTCTTGTGCATCAGGGTGCTTGACAATTTCTGCTATGAAAGTCAAGCTCTCCAGTGAGATCCCAACACTGATAAGGTCTGTGGGTTGCATGTCTCATGTGGGATGTCAAGCAGTGACCAAAATGACAGACAACATCACCCTTTAAAGTTTGGCCAGAATGGAGTCTCATTCTTCCTTAAGCTCTGATTCCTCAGTTTTGCACATTTTAAAGTACTTTTCCTCACAAGAGGACAAAAATACTCCCCTTAAGATTCACCATGTATCTGGGAAAATTCAAGGTATGCCTGGCAGATTCTGGGATGGGCCAGTCAGGGTGCATGGGAACACACCAGCCCTGTAACGACCAGGGCTGACTTCCTTAGAGAAACCTGCCTCATTTTGCACATTTGCTCTGGAGGGCTGCACTGACCCCAGGAAGTGTCTAGAAGGAAAATCAGACGCCTGGGCACTGTTACCAGTAAGACAGCCCCAGGCTAATGGCAGGCACTGACCTGTGAGCCCCCGGCTGCAGGAAGCCCGGGCTGTGTGCGCAAACATGACCGGCAGGCTGTCACCCACAGGGGCCCTCAGCTCTCTGGGGGGAGGCCTGGCTTTCCGAGTGACTGACTTGGGATCCTTGAGGTGGGACTCAGCCTCCCTCCTCATCAGCCCAGACTGCCCCCCTGCCTTTCCATCTTGGAAAGGAATGGAGTAGGCATTTAAGTGGCAGAGGTGGCAACGGCTGTGTGTTTCTGACACAGTTTAGCATCAGAGACAGTGGCTGAATGGGCTTAAGAAAGCAGGTTCGGGTCTCAGGGCTCCGAGCTCTACCCACCAGCAAGTGGAGGCTTTGAGGATACAACCAGGTGAGGCCTGCGTGCAGTTTCACCTGTGATATCTGAGCAACTGAGAAAAAGGAACCTGCTGGGTCCCAAATGCGGCTGCCCAGCTGCACCTGGTGTAGCCGTCCCTCCTAGCCCAGCCCGAGGGAGGGAAGGAGACTCGTGTTCTAGCAGGACCATCGCAGGTCCTCGCTCTCCATCCCGGCTGCTCCTGGAGAGAGCCGGGAAATTTGGAAGGGAAAATAAAATCAGTACTGTGTTAATTAATACTACCAACTCCTTCCAGAAACACAAAGCATTTAAGAAAATGGGCTGATGTATAATTAAAGGTGTTTTATCTTAGGAAGAGCGTTTACTTTAAAATTTTTACTTATAATTAAATCTTGCTTTAATTAGAAGTGAAATTTGCAAGTTAAAATACACTTAATGCATTTCCCCAACTTACAAACTGAACCCTGGACTGCAGGCAACGCACCCAGTCAGGACGTGACTCCTACACACACACACGTATGCACATGTTCATGTAGACGCACGTGTACTTTTTAACAAGAAACAGGCCCGTTTCAACTTATTGTCAACACTCTTAATGTGAGACTCTTGCTTTTCAGGCTTCCCTTCAGGGTTAATCATAAGCAATCGGCTTCCTTGCCCCCAAGCATAAACACGTGTTACGCCCGTGAGAATAAGAACGTTATTTCATGCTTAGAAAGCAGGCACAGGTGTCAGTGTTCAAAACAGCCTGAGCAGAAATTTAGGCTTGGGCAGATGTCAGGCTCAGCCTGTGGTCTATTTCACTGTTAGAAAGAACTTCTGATGGGTCGAGTTAATCACTGGGGCTACGCATTCCTGCACTCGCATTCCTTCTTCCAGCAGTCTCAGGGCTCGGAATTCACACCAAATGGGAGAAGTGGAGTGGCTGCGCGCTAGCTTCCTCGCTTCCCCTCTCGCACCCCCAAGTGGGAGCTGGAACCAATTGAGAGCACGCACGAATCTGGTTGGTCATTGGTTTGGCATCGTAAAGCGAGTCCAGGTTCAGTACTCGTTTGGACTGGTTCTCTGAGAAAAAGCACTGAGGTGGACTTTGGAAGGCCTGGGTTCCGGTTCTGGCAGTCTTTCCTCCTCAGCCACTCAGGTTGTCTGGACCTGCTGAGGTTTTTGCCCAGCTGTGACAGTGTCAGTGTGTGAGGAGACCCTGGGCAAGCTCTTGGACCCAGGTTCCTTACATGTCACCAAGGCTAGTGTATGTTCACCTCGGGCACAGCAGTAGGTTGGGGTCAAGCACTGGCATCATCATTATTTGGGAAGGACGGGGCTCTAGAGGGTGGGGGTGGCATGGCTGCCTGCCTGGGCCTCTGCAGAGCCTCCGGCTCCAGCCTGTAGCGTGGCCAGCCCTGCCACACACAGGCCGCCCGGGCCCAGGTGGGATGCTCAGACCGGGAAGTTTCCTAATTTCCATTTCACCAAAAGCCCTGGTGGGCAGGGTGAATCTGGGCCTCAGTCACTCCTGGCTGAAAGATAAAACCATGGCTGTCCGTTTATATTCCTCCAAGTAAGTATTTCTCTCCCACTAAGTTTTCATTTGGTTAAGAAAGGAAGTATCTTTCAAACTGCCTGACTTAGGTACTCTTAAATCCCCCCAAAATCTGGTCAAAGGGGAGTTTAATTACCTACAGCCTGGTTTCACTTTGGCCTGGCGGATTTGATGAATCCTGACTTTCTACCCGTGTCTGAAATTCAAAATGCCCAGGACACCAATCAGCCCAAATCACAGGGCTGGAGCAGACGGGGAACAGCAGGCTTTGCCAGTGACAGGAAGCAGAGCTGCGCGGCCAGACTGCTCACCTGCCGCCCCTCCTATGTCTGGGACACTCATGAAAATCCCGAGAGCCTCATCCTTCACGATAACCTCACCTCTGCCCTTATTACGAACATCTCCATTCCCCCCGGAAGCTGGTGCCTGAATCTGCCTCAGAATGCTCCTCTCGGGGCCCACACATCTACTGTAAAAATCATAGACACACGAGAGCGAGACCACAGGTCGGCACCAGTCATGAGCCAGGCACGAAACAAGGTGCTCTGCTTATTATTTAACATAATTGTCATTGTTGTGCTTACTTTTAAGATAGGGAACCCGAGGCACCAGGGAGCTAAGTGACTTGCCCAGGCCCCATAGCCAGTACAAGGTGAGGTCAGGATGCAAGCCCCCCGTACGTAGCCCAACACTGTTTTTTCTCTTGAGAGATGTCTCATTACCGATGTCTCATTACGTAAGCGCCCCAGCACATTTTTAAAGCAGGGCACTACCTGACCTGCTGCAGCAGCAAGGCGGCAGCCACGGCTCCGCACCCTGAGTGCCTGAGTGCTCTCAGCCTCACCCTGCCCCCAGCTATTTAGCACCAGCAGCCAAGCGATGATGTGCGCCAGCTGCTGGGGAGAGGAACAGGCTCTCTGGGTCTAGGAGAGGGTTTTTCAAGAGCTGTCTAAGGACACCACATCGGAATGAGGATATTTTTGTTTCCGGAGGCTCTGAGAACCCTGGGTGTGGGCAAGTGTTCTTTCTGAGTGTGGGTAAGTGCCCCAGGGGGCACCTCAGCCTTGAAGGCCACTTTCGGGAGTGTGCTCTGATGCAGAGAGAGAGGCAGGGGCTGGTTTGCAGCCATCCCTGCGTGTGTCTGGTCCACAGAGGGCACAGAAGTGGTCTGGGATGCCACTCAGACGGGCTGGGTGCGGGCTGGGTGCATCGCCCTTGCGGCCTAGGTCCTGTGTGAACCCAGGCTCCATCAAAGCTGCACCTCGTGAAGCAAGGTGGAGAAATGAGGCTGCTGAACCAGTTTCCAAACCAGAAGCGTGCCCATTTGTGAGCTGCATGAGGCCCCTGGCTGACAGCTAGCTGTAGTTCTCATGTTCACAACCCGGGGACGGGAGACTTTGGGAAGGTCAGGACAGCTGGAAGTGTGAAATGAATGCAGCCCTGCATAGCTGTCCAAGGGTCAAGCTGTCTGCGGCGGCCGACTGACCATGCACACACACACTCGGCAGCACCCAGCTAGGCATTACCTACTTCACCACCGATGTAGAAGTCAGTGTTTGTCGGGTGAACGACAGCATCACTGTCGATCGAGGCAATGTCAGCCTGTACAACTTGCAACTATAACAGGTAAACAAATGTATATCAACTGTGTTGGACTGAGACCCACGCACAGGCACATTCACTAACGCCCCATGGCAGGGCTGGCCTACCTGGTCGGTTCCAACATAGCAGCCCAAGGGGCACAGTCCACGGAGTGTGCGCACACGTGGATGGGGGTGAGGAGGAGGAATATCAAATGTGACATGTTGAAATTAACATTTGAATGACAAGTCCCAAAAAAAGAGAAACACACACATGAGATCATTACAAAGGTTAAAAGAAATAACAAAACAACGAATGCCCCGTTTCACTTCGCAAAAGCCTGTAAAACCGGATCCCCACGGAAAAGGTTGCTAAAACATGGCGTCTGTTTAAAAAAAAGTGGACGATCAGGCCAACCAAAACAATGAGTTTCTCCATTCTGTCAGCGGCAGTCAGCTTTCCGGGTTTGGTGTTCAGACTACCTTCAAAGGACATCTCTTGAACACCAAGAAAACAGTACAGGTATGCAGAGAGGATTACCTTTATCTTTCCCCTTCAATGAGTATAAATGTTTCTCCAGGCCTACCTCACTCTAGGTAGTGTTATTTTTAGGTATTTTATGTATAATAGGACAGAATACTTGCTTTTCCCAGCTTGTGTCTTTTTTTAAAGAGGGTGTATGATGAAGGCAGCTGGAAAACAAGTTCAAGTAGGGCCCTGCTGAGTCCCAGGTCCCAGACTTCCGCCCCCTCCTGGGCCCAGTTTGTGCGGGCTGGGCCTGGGCTCCGGAACACGCCTCTCTCGGCGCAGTCAGAAACTCTGCTGACTTCCAAAGGCAGCCCCGGGTGGGAGCTGAGGGCGCACAGAATGTAGCTAAGCCAGCACGGGCATGAGGCTGTCTGGGTGTGGACACGTGCCAGCCTGCTGCCCCCGGCAAGGCTCACAGCCAACATGACAGGGGCCTTTCTGGTGCCCCTGAACTCACTGCTCCACTGAGCAAAGATGAAGCCACAAAGTGGGACGCTCTGAGCAGAGAGACCCCGTGGCTCGAGGGGCGGAGCTTTCCTCTGCAGGAACGCTCTTGGAAATACCGCTCTTCTTTTTAGTATGATCCTCTACCCAAGTCATTTGTGATGGTGACACTCAGTCACACACTGTTTTCAGTTGTAAAAACAAGTTGAAGTGACAATAGGTGGTACATTTGGGGACAACCAATTGGCTGGTGGATTAAAATCAGTTTAACTGTATCCTGATGCAGCTTGTCCCCCTTTTCAGGGGCTTTCGAGCTTTGAGTGTCACTGTAAGGCTTAAATGGAGAAACTATCATTTTGGAGTTACCTGAGATTTTTCCGTTCTTAAAAAAAATAAACACATTTTTAAAATACTCCCCCCAAGTAACCAGCAGTCAGTGTGATCATTATGGAAGAGAATTTAGATGGTGGTAGGTTTATAATCAAGGGGAAGAAAGCAGCCAATTGCACTCAATGAAACCCCATCCAATCATTTCCATATGGAATGGTCCAGAGTAAGCAGACATTCAGTGTCTGCACCCCAATGTTCGTCTTGGATTTGGGAATTTGGCTTGACCATCTGGAGTTTGAGAAGATGAAGAGCCTAAATTCTGGGTTCCATAACTTTTCATCTGACAGCTGGTGGTGCCAAACCCCATTCCCAATTACCTAGGTCATCTTTAAGGTCAATGTCAGCATTGGTAGGATTGATTATGGCCTCCACCTCAAAGCCGGCTAAATTACTGATTTCACTGTGAATAAGGTTCAGCTGAAAAGAAAAGCATGGGGTGGGAAATAACAGGACAGCCGGGAAGTCACAGAGAAGTGAGCCTTGGGACACAGATGAAGGGCAGTGAACCCTTCAAGTGCACTGGGCACAAAGGGGAACTGGCTAAAACGAATCTAACAAAGGACTCAGATGTCACTCAGATGCTGAAAGGGCACACGCTAGCCTGAGGGTCCAGAGCCCATTGGGTGATGCTTCGACAAAAGAGCGGCACAAGTCACCCTGGACTGGTGGATCCATATCCCTAAAGGGACTTGTGATGTGGGGGCTACAGAGAGGCAGCTGCCAGGCAGGCCCTAGGATCAGGACACGCAGGGCGCTGGGTGTGACCACCCTGTCCTCTGAGCTCTGGGAGGTGCAGAAGTCCCAGCTGGTCTGGGCAAACCCTGGTAGCTCTGCTGTTCTCCAAGTGGCAATGGGTCTTCAAGGCTGTCCCCCATCACCATGACTACTGGCTGGCTGGCCCCCTGCCCTGCTCAGGGGTGGCAAGGAGGAGAACCGTCTGTTGCTCAGTAATTTGATGTGTCCTTCAGTCATGTGATGCTGACAGCGCTGACGGCCTGGTGGAACCCAGGAAGGAAACAGCAGGTCTCTAGCAAGTCACTGTCTTTTGAATGGTTTTTACCTTATTGGTGAAGTTACTCTGAGGCCCAATGAGTCGAGCACTTTCCTTGAATGAGTCTTATGAGTACCCAACCAAATGGCTCTTTTTAAACAGTGACTAAATGCTCCCTCCCCACTGTTCCCATAGCAACCCTCAGTATGAGAGGAATCCCAAGTTCTAGGTTCAGCTGTGAGAGGGACAAAGAGAACTGGAATTAGCTGGCTCAGGACTCCTACCCTGTGTGTACCCTTCCCCTTCCTGTTCTTGGGTACCAGCGCCTGCAGCAAAAGTAGCTCACTCTCTCTTTCTCAAGATGCTCATTCTTCAGTGACATGAATTCCTAACAGCTGCAGCAAAGAGCAACGCCTGTGAGCACTGAGCAGCTGGTGCCCCAGACAGACTGAGACCCAGGCTGGGCGAGCAGACTGCAGCCCGCTGGGCCCGGCAGGGCAGGAGCCTTTGTCTGGGCCCTCACCCCAAGGACACTTGGCAGGGACCCTCTTAGCAACGGAGCTCCAAGTCACTGAATTTCTGGGGCCAAACATTTTGTTGAAAACAAAACCAAACATTCCATAAGCCTCAGGAATATAAACCCACATTTCTGATTCTGAGAAGCAGACGGGATTCTCAAAAAAGGAACCGGCTTAGACTAAAAGTCATCATCCTTTGTGAGAAAGCAGTTGTGGAAGTAAATTTGGTCACATGGCCAGGGAAGGACTCTGGGAGGCCCTGGTATATAGCAGTGGTCCAAATTTTTAGTTTGGACTGGAAGAGAAAGAAGAACAAGTTTTCTCCGCTTGGACTTTCCACACTATGGTACCCAACCCCGCGGGATGATTTCAGGGCCGCCCACATCCCTAAGCTCTCCAAAGCACAGGGCCCTGGCACCAGGGAAGAGGCCAGGAGAGAGACCAGCATCAGGCCAGGTGCTAACGGCCCCACTTGGGGAGAGTATGGTGACACGGGCAGGGCAGGGTCTTAGGGTAAGGTGGGCGAACATTCAGGGTTCAGGACAAGGTAAGAGGTTAGTTTACGACATCATGTCAGTATTCCATTTAACTTTAAGCAAATGCTACTTATAAAAGCTCAAATTAGGCCAACACTCTGTTCCCCCAACCACTGAAAGAAAAAACCAAAGAACCTTTCATGGTGTGCAAGTGGCAGGAAGTTGGTGGGGAAGGAGGAGGAGAAAAAACCCACACTTCACTTGGTGTGCTGTGGATGAAATGAGCATACATCTATGAGATTCCTTTTCTGTTTGCAGAAAAACTACACATGCAAATCCTTCAATTCCACACTATTTTGTTCTAAGTGCATAGGTGCTTTTGGATTTGCATTCAGAAATGCCTCACTGGAAAAATCACCTCTTTCCACGGGCTCTGATTCAACTCACTGGGGAGACCCTGCAGCCGGCCTTGGACTCTGCCTGGGGAGGGACGGGCCCCCGGGGGGACCGGAGGGCTGTGTGGCTTCACTGAAGGGAGGCAGTGGTTACAAACAGGACTCCCAATCCTCAGAGGATTCCCTCCTGACCAGAAGCAGCCCGGCTCTCAGGGGCACAGACCGCTGCACCTCACTACCCCAGCATTGGGCATGCCCAGCTAATCAAGGGCTGGTCTCTCACCTACACTTTGACTTTCCAACTATGCTCTGCTGTGTGCTAGGCTCGGCAAAGTCCTTGGCATGAGGGACTAAGCCACAAAACAATTTTGCTGCTATTAAATATGTACCAATATGTATTTTTTTAAAAAACCCTCTTAACTATGAAGCATGTGCTTGGGGAGGGGGTCTGTGTGTGGGAGTTTGCTTGGGAGAGGCATGGGGAGGGGACAAACTGCTTCAGGCACTAGGGAAAGACTAAGGGGTAACCAGCCTGGCTTGGGCAGGCTGCAGCAGCAGGCAGACACTGCAGTGAGATGAGCGTGAACAAATATGGTAGCCACCCTGAGCAGGAGAAGATCCATGAGCTCGGACTACAGATGGGCCACGCATGCAAGTCTGAAAAGTATGCGCCATCCTGTAGATACACAGACCTGGCAGGCGCACGAGAGATAGCCAGTCCTGGGAGGTCCCAGGGTCTCCAGCACCACCAACCAGGGACAAATCCGACTGGGCCTCTCAGCCAAAGGGGCAGGTGGCTGTCTGAAGCATACGACAGAGCGAGGGTGCTTGAGGGATGGGAGATCAGATTTCTGGAGAACTGTGGGAATTCCCAAGTTTAGTGCACTTTCTGGGAGGGAAGAGGGTCATTAAGATTTTAGAATTCTTAGAATAGAGACTCCTTCTTTGTCTTAGCATTGGGAAAGATGGGAAACTGTTTTAAAGCATAGCTTGGGGGGGCATAAAATACCTGTGGAGACTGCTGGCCACTGGAGAGAGTGACCAAAGAGTATGGGCAGTTACAGAGCAGAAGGGGGTCCCGCCTGGCTGCAGAGTTGGGAGGAGGGGACGGAGCTGAGTGTCCTTCAGGATCCCTTCCACCCCTGGGGCCTGACCACCCCAACTGCCACTGGCTCTGCTGCAGCCACCTCTGATGTCCACAGCACCCGGTTGTCCCTCTAAAGTCTTTATGCCCACATTAGCCCCTGTGCTCACTCGTGACGTGAACTTGTTTGAGTACGAGCTCCCTGGAGGCAGAGGGGTGCTGCCTCCTGACCCGAGGGCCATGCAAGGCCTGAGATGGTGCTTGGGTTTCTGGTGGGCACAGAGATAGAGCGGAACTGACACCCGACACCACGACATTACTCTGAGATGAAGTGAACATCCTCCTTCCCTGCGGGCAGGGCTGAGGGAAATGGCAGTTCAGGAACTGGGCCGTGGCCCTGCCGTGGACCCGAGGTGTCCAGAGCCAAGCTGGCCACCCTGGAAGGGAGGTTGGCACCCACTATTTGGGAATCACCAGGAGGTGGCCTCCTATGATAGGGAAGGAGCTGGTGGCCTGGAGCTACTGGATAGACATCCAGCATGCCTTGATATGGCCTACTTGTCTGCAGGAAATAGTACAATCCTACTTTTTTACATAATCTGATCAGAAATTCAATTTTAGAAAATAAAAATTATTGTTAAAGATTCTATAGCATGTTTAGCCTGTAACAGTCAATTTTTGGTGTCTCTCATTCCCTCATGATGGACAAGGAAGGAGAAGCCTGCAGGTCATATTTCCTTGTGGAGTCACATGAAATGCAACTCCTCTTCTGTCCCTAAAGTCTACTTAAACTAAGGAGGACGGAAAGGGCAATGTCTCCCATTGAACTGATTCTAATTCCTCGCAGAGAACCATGTTCTCTGTGGCCCACTCGAGGGCCCACTCTCCTAAGCTTGCCCTGGGATGAAAGGACTCCTTCATCGGTACTGTGCCGTCTACCTTACACGCAGCCCGGCCTGAATTTCCCTGGAAGCTTCAGGTCTAGCAGTGGCATCTGCTGTGTTTCAGGCTAGAATGTGTCACATAAATATAAGGACACGTGGGCACTGCTGGAGGCCCAGAAGCCGAGTCACCACTCTCAGGAGCTGATCGATCATCAGCCACAGGTGACGGGGTGACAGCACCCCCTCCTCATTGCTGCTGCAAGAGCTCCTTGTCTCCTCACAGTTTCCCAGCCCCAGGAGCAGGGTGTCTGGACCAGAGGGAGAAAACCCACAGAACCCGCCCTGCCGGTAGTGGCCGATGTGCTGTGGCTGCCACCCTGATAGCCAGGGAGACAGGAAGACTCGTTCATCCCTCCTGACACTGCCTTCCCAGCTGCTTCAAATAACACTGACCCTGCCAGGAGGCCTAAGTCAATGACCACCGCTGACACAGATTTATGGAAATACACACCGGAAGTATTTTTGGTAAATAAAATCATCAAGTTTTTATATGTCTAACAAGGGCCTGCAAATCTCCATTGAACTGCAAAAGAAAAACTCTCAGCTGATTCAGATTCTGAACACGGTTCCGCAATGTGTGTGAACACTGGGTGAAATTGTAGCGTAGTAAGGGCGATGACTTCTGAGACTTCAGTATGTGAAATTCCTCATCAACAACAAGGAGATCCCAGCCTCCTGAGTGCAGCCGGCTGCTCCTGTGAGTAGCTTAGCAACCATGCCTTATGCAGCTGCAGGGAGCAGTGTCGCCTCTCTCCACCCGGGCCTGCTTGCAATATTCGAGCCTTGGTCTCATCATCGCGGGTGGAAAAACAAAAGACTCATTGGATTGCACGGCTTCACCATCCAGTCATCGTTCTCAAGGACCCTTTTTGAAACATTTCCTAAAATCCAAGTCCAAATTAACGTGCATAATAACATTTTAAAAGGCTGCGGTGCTTGGTGTAGGACAGCCTTTGCTGCCTCCCTTCCAGGGCTCACAGGCAGCAGAGCCCAGGCAAGAGCCTCATCCCAAGATCCAGAAGGGCATCTCCATTTGTAGGGCTGAATGCTGCAGTTTTGGAAATATTTGTGCTCATCCAGCAAAGGGTGTGGAGTTCCGATCTGAGGTTGACTTTGGGGGAGCCCACAGGCGGTAGGTAGCAAGAAGAACACTGGAAATGGATAGGCCAGGGGCAGGGCACCCGGGGGCAGGGCTGGGGAAGGAGTGACGGAGAAGGTGACTCCAGGGGACTGAACTGTCCTATCTGCTCAACGGGCTTCCAAGTCCTGTCCAGTTGTCTGCATTGGGATCTGAGGCACAAGGAGCTAGTCCTAATTAGCAGGGGTTTCCACACTGTCACTCAAACCCAAGCAATTTGATGACAGGGCACACTGACTTTCAATGCATTACCCGAAGGATGTGTTAAAGGGTGTGCGAGGAGGCCCAGGTGGTTGCCTTCACTGCTGAGTTGATATTGTTTAAATAAAAAATATTTTAAACCAGAACTTTCAAGGCCCCAGACCTTAAGATGACAACTAGTGCTGCTCAGTTTTTTTCTTGGAGAAATGCACACAAAATACAGATGATGGTTATAAAATGCAAACTGTAATGGTTATTTGCCGGAACACAGAGGCCACCACTGGAACTGCATCATGAAGCCCGAGTGCCATTAGCGACAGGAGGGGGCGGGGGGACAAGGAGCACTTGCAATGAATGACGTGCGCAGGAGGACTGTCACTGAGATGCAAAAGAAAATTGACAGTGAGGTTTTAAAAATGATGCAGCGTCAGAACCAAGTTGTTGACTACATTCAAACTAAACACAATTTACATAGAAGGCCAAATTCATGCCTTTAACTTTTTAACATGCAGGATTAAAAACATTAAGAAAAGCTTAATTTGCTCTCTCTCCACCCCCATTTTTAGTGTCATCAGAAAAGGATTAATTTGCTCTCATTCTCAGGTCTTAAAAGCCTCTGCATCATTTTTATTTTCAACAGAAGTGAATCATCTCTTACAAAACCATGATGTCCTGGCAAAGTTGCATCACTGGGGCAGCTGAAAATATACTGCCCACAGTTAACAAAACCAAACAATTGGCTTGAGGAGTCGTCAGGTGGCTCCGTGTACTCCTTACGTACCTCTAGAAACAAGCCCGTCCCCTAGGTCAGGGGCTCTACCTTCAGTGCCCAGCAGAACACGTGGGCTGCCTGCTAGATCTCTCCTTTTCCAGGACCCAGTTTTAACTTCTGGCTGTTTCTCTGGTCAGTGCTATATGATGACCAGGCGATACCACATAAGCAGCTCCTTCTGAAGGCTGAACGGGGTGTCCCGACCCCCCACAGGAGTCCTTCCCTCCTTTGTACCACCACATCCTCTTCCCGCCTGCCAGCCTCCTCCCGGCACTCACGGAGGCCACTCTGAAAGCCCTCCACCCCCACTCTTGCCACCCACCCCCCACGAGGACAGGAGTGGCCTCTGCAATCCTCAGGTCTTCCTGCCAGTGGAGGTGGCCTGTGCCCCTCCTTCCCAGGGCCCAAGAGCAGGCCAAGGTTGCACATCTACCTACCTTCTGGCCGAGGAAGAGGCTCTTGGTGGAGAGAACTGTGAAGCCGTCGGCGGGCGTGCCCTCGGTCGTGCTGTCGGCACTGGCTGCCTTGCTGACTTCTCCCTGCTTCTTCTTACACAAACGGAGGAGTCAGTACGCGGCCCCCACAGGCAGAGCCTCACGCATCTGGGCGTGTTTGACTAGGACGCAGCTCACGGGCCTTGCCCATAGCACTCAGGAGAAAACAGGAAACTAAATTGCCAGCACCCCTCAGTTTTTCTCAAAGTAGGGGCTACACACTTATTTTGAAGTACAAGTATTCTATGAAAAATGTTAACTTGTATTTTCAGCACTTTATAGTCTAAAAAAATTAGCTATCAAAGGCAAAACTTTACACTGATAATTTAGAACAGACCTATTTCCATAGATTTAGACCAAGTACATGTCTCTTAATTAAGAGTTTCCCCTTTCTAGGTGGCTGTACACTATGCAAGTTTGAAGAGAAAAACAAATTGTTCTAGGTCATTAGTTCTCAAAGAGCCAAAAAACAGACTGAGGACCACAGTCTTCCTACTTTCCCCAGCCCCGGGAGTAAGACTCCCTGACTCCCCTTTAGTAAAACCAGCCTTGGAGAAGGATCCATGGGGAGTGTCTTGGTGAGCCCACCGTCTGCCTGGAGACCCCAGTCCCCGTCGTGGGCATGGATCCCAGCATATTCAGCATCATTCAGTCTGAAGGCATGTACCCTGGGGGTCCCAAGAGCCTTTCCAGACTTATGTTGCATGGAGAAGTTTCATCAGCTTCCAGATCCTCGACTTTCTCATGTACTTTTCCTAAAATTGACCTGCCCTAAGAGTGACTTAAGCCCGTGGCCAAGGATTCATGCTGGGTTGCCTTGCACAACCACCCTTCTTCCACTTCCCAGATCACATATTTGCATGGCACACCCGGGAGGAGGAGTGCAAGTCTTTCCCAGTCTTTTACATATTTTGGCTAAGGATGAGGCTTGTGCTTAAAAAAAAAAAGGATATTTTGAGTCATTTGGGGATTTTCTGCATCCACCTATATTGTAGAGTGATGACAGTGGTAACAATGGCAAGTTTTGTTTAGACACTAAACCCTTTCCTTGCCCCAATTATTGCCAAGAAGTACATCACTCCTGAGGGAGGGTCCAGTGGGAACAAATCAAGAAAGTAGAACGTCTCTGCTGGAGTCACCTCCAGTCGTCACAGCGGGTTGGCCTGAGGGTCAACCCACCCACTGATGTGCCAACAGCAATCAAGGCTCGACTGCAACAGGATGACACCTGCTACCCACACCAGGGACACCTGGCTCAGGTGACAAAGGAGATGGTGCCACTGGGCCCCACAAGACAGCTACTACCTAAGGCCACTCTGTCAAGACTGGGAGGTTTAGCAGATCTACTTAACACACAGAAACACACACAGGGAGACAGCCAACATAAGGAAACAAGCATGTCCCAAATGACTAAATAGGAGAATACTCCAGAAAAAGAGCTAAATGAAATGGAGGCAAGTAATCACCAGACACAGAGTTCAAAACACTGGTTATAAGGCTGTTCAATGAACTTAGGCCAAAAATAGATGAACTCAGTGAGAACTTAAAGAGATAGAAACCATAAAAAAGAACAAGTTAAAAACGAATACAAAAACTGAAATGAATTCATGAGATGGACTCAACAGCATATTATGTGAAGCAGAGGATCATATCAGCAATCTGGAGGACAAGGTAGCAGAAAACAACCAATCAGAACAGCAAAAAGAATTAAAGAAAAATAAGGATAATTTAAGGCAGCAGCCCCCAACCTTTTTGGCACCAGGTATCAGTTTCGTGGAAGGCAATTTTCCATGTACCAGGCTGGGGTGTGGGGGAACAGGAAGCAGAGCTCAGGCAGTAATGCGAACGAAGCTTCGTTCATTCACCTGCTGCTCACCTCCTGCTGTTCGGCCTGGTTCCTAACAGGTCATGGATCGGTACTGGTTTATGGCCCAGGGGTTGGGGATCCCTGGTTTAAGGGACCTCTTGGACAACATCAAGCATACCAACATTTGCATCACAGGGGTACACATACAAGGAGAGAGCAAGGAATTGAAATTTTGATGTGAAAGAATAATGGTTGATGGAAACAGACACACAAGTCCAGGAATCGGAGTCCCAAATAAGATGAACCCAAAGAGGCCCACATCAAGACACATCATAATGAAAATGCCAAAGATAAAATATAAAGAGAGAATAATAAAAGTAGCAAGAGAAAAGCAATTAGTGACATACAGGGGAGCTCCCATAAGACTATTATTTATTTCTCAACAGAAACATTTCAGGCCAGAAGGGACTGGCATGAAATATTCAAAGTGATGAAAAGCAAGGACCTACAATAAGATCACTCTATCCATTTAGAATCAAAAGAGAGCGATAGAGAGTAAAGAGGTTCCCAGATGGTAAAAAAACCAAGACTTCATCACCACTAAATGAGTGTTACAAGAAATGTTAAAGGGATTTCTTTAAGAAGAAAAGATAAAAAATATGAATAAGAAAATACAGGAAAGAGAAAAATTCTCACAAAGGCAAACACATAATAAAAGAAGTGGATCAACCTACTATAAAGCTAGTACAAAGGTTAAACGGCAAAAGTAGGAAGATCATGTGTAATTATAACAATAAATTGATATACACACGAAGTAAAAAATAATCACAAAAACATAATCACGGAGGGATTGAATAAAACTTGTGGTGCTTATATTGTGTTTCAACTTAAGCAACCAACAACTTAAAATATAGTGCTATAAACACAGCTTTGTGTATAAGAAGTACATGGTAACCACAAGTCAAAAATCCACAAGAGATAATATTAAAAAGGGATAAAGGAATCCATATAAAACACTATAGAAAGTTATCAACATACAACAGAATAGAGCACGAGAATAAGAATCAGATTAAAGAGAACCACAAAAACAATAAAAAATAATAAAATGGCAATAACTACACACCTATCAATAATTACTTTAAGTGTAAATGGACTAGATGCTGTAATCAAAAGACACAGGGTGGCTGAATGAATAGAAAGACAAGACACATGCACATGCTGCCTGCAAGAGAACCACTTCAGATCAACACACACACAAACTAAAAACAAGGAGATGAAAAAAGGTATTTCATGCAAATGAAAATGAAAAAAAGAAAAAGCTGGGGCACCCATGCTTATATCAGAGAAAACAGACTCTAAAACAGGGGCTATAACAAGAGACAAAAGAGGGCATTTCAAATCAATCCAAAAAGAGGACAAAACTCATAAACATCTATGCACCCAATCTAGGGGCACCTGCAGAAAGAGAGAAAATATGGACAAACATAAAGGGAGAGATCAATAGTAAGACAGTCTTACTAGGGGACTTTAGTGCCCTATTGACATCAATGGATAAACCATACAGACAGAAAATCAACACGGAAACAGTGACCTTAAAAGACTCATTAGGCCAGATGGACTTAATTGATATTCTTTAGGACATGTCATCCAGAAGCAGCAGAACATACATTTTTCTTAACTGTACATAGAACATTTTCCAGGATAGACCACACATTAGGCCACAAAACAAGCCTTGATAAATTTAAGATTAAAATCATACCAAGCATCTTTGCTAATCACAAGGGAATGAAACTAGAAATCAGTTACAAAAAGAAAACAAAAACACACAAACACATAGAGGTTAAATAACATGCTACTAAACAGTGAACAGGTCAACAATCAGACCAAAGAAGAAATCAAAAGATACCTTGAGACAAATGAAAATGAAAACAGAATGACCCAAAAACCTATGGGACACAGTGAAAGCAATTCTAAGAGGGAAATTTAGAGCAATGCAGGCCTACTTCAAGGATTAAGGGAAAAAACTCAAGCAATTAATCTTTCATGAAAGGAACTAGAAAAAGAAAAACAAAGCCCAATATGAGTATAAGGAAGGAAACAATAAAGATCACAACAGAAATAAATGAAATAGAGTCTTAAAAAATAATAGAAAAGATCAATGAAACTAAGCTGGTCCTTTTTATTTTTAAGATTTTATTTATTTTTAGAGAGAGGGGAAAGGAGGAAGAAAGAGAGGGAAACATCAATGTCTGGTTGCTTTTCGAGCACCCCTTACTGGGGACCTGGCCTGCAACCCAGGCATGTGCCGTGCATGGGAATTGAACCAGCCACCCTTTGGTTTACAGGCTGGCACTCAATCCACTGAGCCACACCAGCCAGGGTTGACACTGTTCTTATAATATTTTTTTGAATGTCTCCTCACGCAAGGGAAACAAAGGAAAAAATAAACGGGCTGCATCAAACTAAAGAGTTTTGCACAGTAAAGGAAACCATCAACAAAGTGAAAAGATGACGAACTGAATGGAAGGAGATATCTGCCAGTGATATAAGGAACTTATATAACTTAGCAATAAAAACCCACAAACAATCCAATTAAAAAATTGACAGAGGACCTGAATAGACATTTCTCCAAAGAGGACATAGAGATGGCCAACAGACATGAACAGATGCTCAACATTACTAATCATCAGGGAAATGCAAATTAAAATCATGATGAAATATCACCTTATACCCGTCAGAATGGCTACCATCAATAAACCTACAAACAACAAGTGTTGGCAAGGATGTGGAGAAAAGGGAACCCTTGCACACTGTTAATTGGATTGTAAATTGGTTTAGCCACTAAAAAAAACAGCATGAGGTTCTTCAAAAAATTAAAACTAGAACTACCATATGACCCAGCAATTCCACTTCTGGGAAGAAATCTGAAACACTAATTAATGTACAAGAAATATGCATCCCTATGTTCACTGCAGCATTATTTATAATAGCCAAAATATAGAAGCAGCCCAAGTGCCCATCAACAGATGACTGAATGAAGAAGATGTGGTGCAGATACTCGATGGAATCCTGCTCAGCCATAAAGAAGAATGGAATCTTGATACTGGGAACAACATGGGTGAACCTAAAGGACGTTATACTAAGTGAAATAAGTGAGACACGGAAAGACAGATATCATATGATTTCACTTATATGTGGAATCTAATAAACAAAACAGAAACAAACTCATAGATACAGAGAATAAATTGACGGCTGCCAGATTGCGGGGCCGGGGGAGGGATGGCTAAAAAAGGTGAAGGGATTAAGAAGTACAAACTGCCAGTTATAAAAACAGTCATAGGGATGTACAGTTTAGCATAGGGGATATGGTCAATAATATTCCAATTTCTATGATTGGTACTAGACTTATGGAGGTGATCATTTCATAGGTTATATAAATGGCTAAGCACTATGTTGTACACCTGAAACTAATGTAATATTGTATGTCAACTGTAATTGAAAATTTTTTTAAAAAGAAAGCAGGGGGTGGGAAATATTACAGATGGCCATTTTTCCTGCAGGACGAATCTGGGCAGTAGACTCAGGGCAAGGCCTGTACCCTGTCCTTTTGTCCATTTAGAATTCAAATTCATCGACATATTAACATTTTTACTAACATTGATAAATATGACTGATTTTGCTGAATTCTTTAACAATAAGGACTGCTTTGGCATGTAGGTTACATAGCTAACCTGGAACATTTTCCACAAATTAAATTAGCTAAATCTGAAGCTCCAAAGTTTTAACATAAATGAGAAGACAAAAAAGCATTTTATCAAGAAATATGATAGCAGAGAAGATATATTAAAATTATTACTATTTGGGTTTTCCTCATAGTTTAAGTGTATCAGATTTGACACATGAAAGAAAAACAGGTATAATCAACAATTACATGGTAAATCTTGGTAAAGCTGTTTTGATATACTTCCCAGGAAACTAGAAAGGGAAAGGCTGGATGACAAATCCTTTTGCAAGTCAGATGTTTCTAATTCTGTGCTTTCAACAAAACTGAAGAAATACAAATTGAGTGAACAGCTGATAGATCATTAAGGAACAGACTGATGTAGTTAACAGTAATGTACCAATGCTGGTTTCTAAGTTGTGACTAATGTACCAGGTTTATGTAAGATGTTAACAAGGAAATTGGGTGAGGGACACTCAGAAACTCTCTGTACTGTCTTTGTAACTTTTCTGTAGTTTAAAACGATTCTACAATAAAACATTTATTAAAACAAATTGATGACAGATTACTATGTGATCGTTGGCATGTAACTCAAAAAGAGTTCAGGGGGTTGAGTAATGTTGCTCTTACAAAATCTTCTCCATTCCTATTTAATTATTTTTCTGAACAAGATTTTCCAGGGACTTATGCCTATAAATATAACAACATAGGGAGCTGAATCCTATTTCATTTTAGCAATAAGTAACACTCATCTTACAATACTTGAGTTCATTGAAAAACTGTCTCCATCTATGCCACACAGTGCCAAGAAAATTTCACTTTTTCCTTAAGTTATTAAAATTTGTAATGTATTTGTCAGTTTGATCAATTGTATATTATTAATAAATGTGATCATTCTTCAAGTCTATAAAATCCATAACCTTTAGTGCTTTTATGGAATTTTTAAAAAATTTTGAATTTATATACATCATTTTTGTTGTGAAGATCAGTAAAACACTAGAAGCATAAAAGTGTGTTACATTAGGATAAAATTTGTGGGGCAAGGAAATAAGGGCCCAAGGAGAAGCGTAATGTCAAATTCCCAACTATTAAAAAAAAACCTGTTTATGTATTTTTTTAAATGATGATGGTATATCAAATCATCATGGCATTTAGATTTCTTTGAACACATTTAAATGAGTGATGAAAGTTTTCTTTTTAAATGTCAATTTTATCACATACCAAAAATTATACCCTTTGTAGATACTTAAATGTATTACGAAAAGTGTAGCTGTCAATTCTGAACATGTGAGACACAAGGGTTTCCAGAACTACCTGAGGAGGTGAGAAGCCCTGACTGCAGAGCTCCGGGCATCTGGGCCTCGGGTGGTTTTACCGAGAGGAGCCCGAGAGCTTCCTCGTGTTCAGACACACAAGTCGGCACTGCCGGTGAGGGCAGGTGATGAGGCTTAGCCCGTGAGAATTAATGCTGATGATTTTCAGCAGTATATGCAGAGGTGGGCAAAGTAGGAAAAAGACACCAGGCTACAGTTATTACAAAGCTTTATTTACTCAAAAGAATGTCGCAATGGCAAAAAAAAAATCTGCTTTTGCCCACCCTATATGTGTGTGTGTACACACACACACAACGGAATATTATTCATCCATAAAAAAAAAAAGAAAATCCTGCCAGGAAGCCCAGAGAATTGCAAATAAGGTAATGCCAAAGAAACCCACCACGACGCATGTTATAATTAGAATGGCAAAAGTGAAATACAAGGATAGAATCTTAAAAACAACAAGCGAAAACAACTTGTTACATACAAAGGAGTCCCCAAAAGAGTATAAGCATATGTGTAAGCAGAAACTGCAAGTCTTAAGGGAGTGGCACAATATATTCAAAGTGCTAAAGTAAAAAAACAAAACAACAACAACCAAAAACCCTTTCTAACCAAGAATACTCTACCACCCAGCAAAGCTGTCCTTCAAAATTGAAGGGGAGGCAGAGAAGTTAACCACTAAACCAGCCTTACAAAAAAATGTTAATAGAACTTCTTTAAGCTGAAAAGAAAGAGTGCTAATTAGTAGCAGAAAAAGATATGAAAGTATAAATCTCACTGGTAAAGATAAATGTATAGTAAAAGTGGTGTATTAATCACTAATAAAGCCAAAGCCCATTATAGATGTACACAAAAGGGAAAGGTACAACCTAATCATACCACTAAAAATGTCATCAAATCACAAAGAGAGCAAGAGAATGAGAAAGAAACAGAGGAACCACAAAAAGCCAAAAAACAAGACAGCAATAAGTACATACCTACCAATAACTACTTTAAATGCAAATGAACTAAATTCTCCAAACAAAAGACTGAGAGCGGCTGAATGAATAAAAACACAAGACCCATCTATATGCTGCCTACAAGAAAGCTACCTGAGATTCAAGGACACACATAGGCTGAAAGTGAAGGGACAGAAAAAGATCTTCCATGCAAGTGGAAACCAAAAGAAAGCTGTGATAGCTATACTTGCATCAGACGAAATGGACTTTAAAACCAAGACCGCAACAGCAGACAAGGAAGGCCATTATATAATGATAAAAGGGCTGATCCAACGAGAGGATATAACATTTGTAAATATTTATGCAGACAACACAGGAACACATAAATATATAAAGCAAATATTAACGGATCTAAAGGGAAGTATTCTAAATAGAAAGTAATACAATAATAGGAGACATCAGAGCCCCATTTTCATCAATGATCATATTATCCAGACAGAAAGTTAATTGGGAAACATCAGCCTTAAATGACACGTTACACCAGAAGGAATTAACAGACACGTACAGAATCCTCCATCCAAAGCAACAGAACACACACTCCTCTCAAGCACACACGAAACTTTCTCCAGGACGGACCATGTGTTCGGCCACCAAACAAGCCTTGATAAGTCTAAGAAGATTGAAATCGTATCAAGCATCTTTTCTGACTACAGTGGTCAGGAAAATGGAAGTAGAAATCAATGACAAGAATTCTGATAAATACACAAATATGTGGAGGTTAAACAACATGTTAGTAAGCCAATGGGTCAAAGAATAAATCAAAAGGGAAATAAAAACTTTGAGAAAAATGAGAATGGAAATACAACATGCTAAAACTTATAAAAGAAAGCAAAAGAAGGTCTAAGAGGAAAGTTTTAATGATAATAAATTCCACATCAAAAAACAAAAACCAAGAAAAATCTCAAATAACCTAACTTCATAACACCCCAAGGACCTAGAAGAAGAACAGAGCCCAAAGTTAACTGAAGGAAGGAAATAAAGATCAGAATAGAAATAAATGAAACATACTAAAAACAATGGAAAAGCTCAATGAAACTAAGAGCTGACATTTGAAAAAATACACAAAATGGACAAAGTTTTGGCTAGATTCACCAAGAAATAAAGAGAAATCAAATAAAATCAGAAATTAAAGAGGAAACATTACACCTGATAGCACAGAAATACAAAGAATAAAAAGAGACTAAAAATATAGTTATGTGCCAGAAAATAGACACCTAGACGAAACAGATAAATTCCTACAAATATTCAATCTACCAACACCGAATCATGAAGAAACAGAACATGTGAACAGACTAATTACTGGTAAAAACATTGAGTCAATCATGAAAAACCTCCAGACACAAAAGTCCAGGCCAGGAGACTTCACTGGTGATTTCTACCAAAGATTTAAAGAAGAATTAATACAAATCCTTCTGAAATGCTTCCAAAATATAGAAGAGGAGGGAATACTTCCAAACTCATTTTACGAGGCAGCAATACCCTAATAACAAAACCAGGCAAAAGATGCCATAGGAAAAGAAAATTACAGGCTAATATACCCGATGCAAAAATCTTTAACGAAATATTAGCAAACCAAATTCAAGAATACATTAAAAGGATCATATATCACGATCAAGTGGAATTTATTCCAGGGAAGCAAGGGTGGTTCAACATTCACAAATCAATCATGTGATACCCCGTATTCACAAATGAAGGATAAAAATCATATTATGATCTTTAGAAGGAGGAAAGTAGAAGGAGGAGGAGGAAAATTATTTGACAAAATTCAACATTCATTTATGATAAAAGCTCTCACCAAAGTGAGTACAGAGGGAATGTGCCTCAACATAATAAAGGCCACATATGACAAGTCCACGGTTAACATCATACTCAGTAACAAAAAGCTGAAAGCTTTTCCTCTAAGAGCAAGAACAAGACAAGAATGCCTGTTCTTGCTACTTTTATCTAACATAGTACTGGAAGTCCTAGCTACAAAAATTAGGCAAGAAAAAGAAATAAAAGGCACCCAAATCAAGAAAGAAAGAAAGAAAGAAAGAAGAAAGGAAGGAAGGAAGGAAGGCAAGCAAGCAAGCAAGCTGGGTATTTTCAGATGCCATGACAATACATTTAGAAAACCCTAAAGACTGTACCAAAAAACCTGTTAAAACTAGTCAACAAATTCAGTAAAGTTGCAGAATACAAAATCAATACACAAAAATCAGTTTTGTTTCTATACATTAATAATGAGCTATCAGAAAAATTATAAAAACTATTCCATTTACAATACATCAAAAAGAATAAAATACCTAGAAATAAATTTAACCAAGGAGATGAAAGACCTCTACCCTGGAAACTGTAAGACATTGGTGAAAGAAATTGAAGACACAAATAAATGGAATGATATTCTATGCTCATGAACTGGCAGAATTAGTATTGTTAAAACCCATACTACCCAAAGCAATCTACAGATTCAATACAATTCCTAATAAAATTCCAATGGGTATTTATTGGCATTTTTCACAGAAACCAAACAATCAATCCTGAAATTTGTGGGGAACCACAAAAGACCCTAAATAGCCAAAGCAATCTTGAGAAATAAGAACTGGGGGAATCATGCTCCTGGTATCAAACTATATCACAAAGCTGTAGTAACCAAAATGGTACGGGATTAGCACCAAAACAGACACATAGATCAATGGAACAGAACAGAGAGCCCAGAAATAAATCCATGAATACACGGTCACTTAATTTTTGACGAAGGCACCAAAAATATGCAATGGGGAAAGAATAGTCTCTTCAACAAATGGTGTTGGGGAAACTAGATATCCACATGCAAATGTATGAAACTGGACCCCTATCTGACACCATGCGCAATAATCAACTCAAAATGGGTTAAAGGTTTGAATGAAGACCTGCAATCCTAAAACTTTAGGAGAAAACATAATAGGTAAGCTTCTAGACTTTGGTCTTGACAGTGACTTTTTTGGATTTGACACCAAAAGTGAAGGCAGCAAAAGCAAAAATAAACATGTGGGACTCCATCAAACTTTTTAAAAGCTTCTGCTCAGCAAAGGAATCCATAAGCAAAATAAAAAAGCAACCTATGGAAGCAGAGAAAGTATTTGCAAATCACATACCTGATAAGGGATTAATATCCAGTATATACAAAGAACTCATAAAACTCAATAGCAAAAAACCAAACACCCAGTTTAGAAATATGGACAAAGGACCTGAATAGATCTTTTCTCCAAAGAATACATACAGATGGCCAGGTACAGGAAGAAGTGCTCCACATCACTCAGAGTCAGGAAGGTGAAGTGAAAACCTGAGTAAGATACCACGAGACAAGAGATGACAAGTGCTGGTGAGGATGCGGAGAAAGGGGACCTTTTGGTGGAAATGTGAATTGGTACGACTACTACAAAAATTAATATGAAGTTTCCTTAAAAAATTAAAAATAGAACTACTATATGATCCAACAGTTCCACCTCTGGGTATGTACTGGAAGAAAACAAAAACACGAACTGGAAAGGATACATGCACCCCCGTGTTACAACAGCCGAGATTTGGGAACAACCTGGGCGTCCATCGATGGATAAGTGGATAAAGAAAGTGTGATCCATCTCTGTTACACAGGATGTATTTCACAAATACAGGGTGGGGCAAACATAGGTTTATAGCTGTCTGTATGGAAAATAATACAATGATAATAAATAACAATTCAAGAATAAAATATACATGATGGAATATTTTTCAGCCAAAAAAAAATACTGCCATTTGCAACAACATGGATGGACCTCGAGGGCATTATGCTAAGTGAAATAAGTCATATGGAGAAACACAAATACCATATGTTCTCACTTATATGTGGAATCTAAAAAAAGCCCAACAACAAAAACTAAGCTAACAGTTCAGAGAACAGATTGGTGGTTGACAGAGGTGGGGGTGGGTGAATTAGCTGAAGCAGGTTAAAAGGCATAAACTTCTAGTTATAAGTCCATCAGTCATAGGGATGTGATGTACAACATGATGACTACAGTGGGTAACAATGAATTGCATATTGGAAAGCTGCTAAGAGATCAGATCCTGAAAGTTCTCACCACAAGAAAAAAACTTTATCACCATGAATGGTGATGGATGCTAACTAGACTTATGGGCTCATTTCCCAATACAGTAAGCCCTCATGTAACGCCATCAACAGGTTCTGGGAAAACTGTTGAAATGACATGCGAACAATTTTGCCATAGGCTAGTCTATATATAATCAAGAATTCAGTTCCCAAGGCATCTCTCAGCGTTACAACAAAACATTATTCAAGTATTAACTGTGTATACAAATATCAAGTCATTATGTTGTACACCTAAAACAAATATAATCTTATGTGTCAATTATGTATCAACAAATATAATTTTGTGTCAATGAAAAAGAACTCACCTATAATATAAAAAGAACTGTAAGTCATTAAAAGGGACAGATAACCCAATTTTTAAAAAAATGCATGAAACACTTGCACAAGAGAAAATATTCAAAGGACCAAAATTTACCTGAAAACATGCTAAAGCTACTCGGTCATCAGGACAATACACACCCACCAGAATGGCTAAAAGTGAAGTCTCCAAGTACCCTGCTTGGGCAACAATGTAGAACTGGAACTCCCATACACTGCACTGGACTGTACACTTCACTGCCCCCTGGGAAACTGTTTGGCCCTGTTCCCTAAAGCTGAACACACGAATACCCAAGACATCACAATCCCACTCAAAGGCATACTTCCAACACAATGCAAAGTGTGCACACGGAAGGCCTTGTTCTTTTGCAGTAGGAGCCTCAAATTGGAAACAAATCTCTCTCAACGACAGAATAAGCACATTGTGGTAAATTCAAACAATGAAATGTACGGACTTGGTGCTGTCTGCTACTTACAGCAACCTAGATGAACCTCTCAAACACTGTTAAGTGAGAGATCAGAACAAAAAAGCAAAATATACACCCTTGCAGAAGTGAATTTACTGTGAAAATAATAAAGGTCCCCTAAGTTGTGCAGATCCCATCTAAGGCCCTACATCTAATTTTACATTTATAGTTTTGTATTTTACTTAAATGGGGTCCTCAATTGTTTCGGCCTCACACCCCCGTGAACCCCTTCTCTCCTCATGCTGTACAGAAACAAGAACGGCAGCGGGAGACACATCCGTAACATAGAACATGAGGACCGCAGTTAACACTGCTGTATGGAACACATGAAAGCTGTTAAGAGAGTAGATCCTAAGAGTTCTCATCACAGGGAAAACCACATTTTTTTCCTCTTTTTAAAAAGTGGTTTCCTCTGAATCTGGTATTTTACATATTGAAACCTTATCTTGAGAAGGATCATGGGCTCTCTGACTGCAAAAGGCATCCACTATAGGCATGTGAGGGACCCTGCATGCAAATTCTGTCCGGTTCTCTCTGCAAGGAGCCACGCATGCTCCACCTCGGGGCCCTTGCTGCTCCTCTTCCCAGACCTGTCTCCTCCCAGGCACCTGAATGCCCGACACCTCACTCTGTCAGGTCTCCATTCAAGTGTCACCTTACCGACAAGGCTCACCTGAGCACCCGCGTTCAATCACACTGCCCGTGCCGTCACTCCACTTTAATTCCGTCCTTGCATCTGCTCTCCTCCCACAGCCTTCTCTGATGACTCTGCCCCCTCATGAGACCAAAGCTCCCTGCTCTACCCCACTGCCCAGAACTGTAATGATGAGCACATGCGGACTGAAGCAATACCAATCACATGATTGCATCTTCTTTCACCAACCCAGTGTTACGAGTTGAAAGAATGAGTGGGCTTTTGAAATTTCTTAATGGGATAAAATGCTCTATACATAAGCAATAGTCATCAAAGTTAAAAAATACACTATCTGCCTCAGCAAGTTCACCTTGAGGACTTCATCCTACAGACACTCTGGCACATGAGCACAGAGGCCCACACGCAGTGACATCCCTGTGGTGCTGTGCACCAGAGTGAATGACAGAAACAACTGAAGTCCATGCGTGCAGATCTGGGTGCACTGGTCTTGCATACTGTGTAAGTAACTAGAGTCACCCAGGAAACACTAAAGCAGCTCAACGAGCAGATACCGAAGCACTGCCAAGTTCGTAACTGCAGCAGCTAACACTTGGGCAACACTGCTGTAAGCACTTCACGTGAATTCTCCTCGAAGCGGACCGACCACCCATTTTACAGATGAGAACACTGAGTTAGATACCAGAGAGGTCAAGTCATTTCCCAAGTCAGGTCACTTCCCAAGGCCACCTAGCCAGGAAATGGCAGAACTGGAATGCAAAGCCAGGTGAGCGGGCATCCTCAGCCACTGTGGAACACTGCCAAAACAGTGGGTAACATGTTGCAGTGGAATGGGGCAGGGTTTGCACATCTAATGTGCTTTTCATGCATAGCCTTTCTGAAAGGATACATAAAAATTGATTATAGAAACCTGTCTGGGAGGAAGTGGGGTGGACTGGTGGGAGTAAGATTTTATCACTGTGTACTCTTGCACCACCCAAATTCCTACACCTATTACCTAGTCAAAAACACATTATGCAAATATTCATGGAGTCACTAAATTCTAAGTCTGGGATGGACCCATCATTTTATTGGAGAGGGTGTAAACCCAGGCACAGACTTGCCTGAGGCCACCCACATAGGAAGTGGGAGCCCTAAGGCACTGCCAGGGCTCCGGGCTCCGGGCTCCAGCCCCCGGTGGGCTCTGCTGCCTTCCCCTCTCTCTCAGCATTTCCACTGTAGCTGACTCAGCTGTCACAACTGGAGACTTTCAGAAACTCCCAACAACATGGAATTGGGGGGAAATTATGATTGGGAATTTGAGTGTTGACACTTGAAAAATACCAACTCCCTTCCACTGCAAGTACTTTAGCATGTTACGAAGGCTCTCTCTGGCTGTCTCTGGAAAGGTTATTTTCAGAACATTCCACTTAAACCTGGAGATCCAGGGTTCTCCGCTCTTTCTGGGAGCTGACACCACAATTTACATTAAACAAATGTTTTGAAAATTAGCTGTTCACGGTTCCAATTTCAGCTTCCCCCAGGGTTTAATGTTAGCCAAACACTCGTACAGTAAGCAGACAATGTGATTCATTGTGTGGAAGAAAAACAGACCACCGTAACAGACTTCCTGCTTTTGTAATCAAGGGAAAAGTGGAGTGTTCGAGAGATTATTGACATGTGGTTATTAGAAACACGGTTCCAAATATAGCTACTAGGAGCAAAAGACACACACACATGACCCCCTCTATACTTCCAGTCCAAAAAGAAAGAAAAAGCCTTCCTAGTGTTCGGTCAGTTGGAAAGTTCAGAAAGTCATGGGCGAAACCACTAGCGATCGAAGTGACGGGGAGCACGGCTCAGCCTGGGGTTGCCGAACACACTGCAGTCTGCTGCGCAAACACCGATGAGCAGCAGGCCTGCAGGAACGAGGGCCGAGGCTCGGGCCACAGCCGGAGGACAGCCAGGCAGAGGGACGAGGTTCTGTCCTGCTGGTGCCCAGTGCCCAGCAGCAAGGGCCCTGCTCTGTGGGCAGCCAGCTCCCTAGGGCCTGTTCTCAAAGAGATGATGGACTTTGCACCTTCTTCTTCTTCTGTAACATCTGAAAGGGGTCGCACAGGCACTTTTCCCTGCCTTCCCCATCCTGCTCCTCCCCCAGCTGGAGGAATGTTGAAAGGGGGAAAAGAAACCGTCTAGCCTGCTAATTTTATAGTTAGCAGGAATGAGAATGGAGCATTCTGTGATTTTTCCGCCTGGCTCCAAGCCTCCTCCAGGACTTGTGAGCTAGGTGGAGTGCAAGCGTCTGGAAATGGATTTACAGGATGCTCTTCAATATCGGGTTTCTCTCTTAAAGAGCTGGGGCCGGGTGGGGTGAGATGGGGCGAGTGAGGCGGGTGGTCTGTTGGAAAGAGGAATTTAGACTCCGATGTTTTCAGGGAAGCATTTATTTGCACACAGAAGGATGTACAAAAAAGTATAGCCTTTTCCACCTCAACTACAGAAGACCTGCCAAGAGTGTGGAAGGGAGGTTAGAGGTCAGGGAAGGTGCCCCCATGTGGTGAAAGCCAGTCTGGCTGAGGCACAGACATACCAGGGACCTGATCTTTGGACAGGATCAGATGAGGGGACACGCTGGGACAGCGACAGGTGTGTGGCTCTGGGTCAGGGCCCCTATAGCTGTCCTGGGAGGTGTCCTCACCATTTCACGCTGGTGAGAGGCTTTGGGCTCCAGGAGGAAGAATGTCCTGACCAGCATCATTAGACCCGACGAATCATTTCCAAGGAGTTCTTATTGAGGGGCTTACAAAATAGTAAGGTCACCTTCTGCCAGAGGTGACTGTCCCCTAGTCTGGCTGGAGGCTGGAAGGCTGACTCTGGAGGGGGCGCTGCAGGGCCAGGCAGTCCCACTCACCCAGACAGAGTTTCAGCTGCACTGGACCTAGTCTGCTGGCCCTGGAGGCCACTGTGACGGCTGCTGGAGGCACAGCCCAGTGATGAAGGGACGCACTAACGAAAGGGTTTCTCTCACCACAAAAAGATCAGCACCCACGACCTAGTCTCAGTCCAAGTTGGGTCTAGTAGGAAGGGGCCTGAATAACACACCTGTTTTGCTCCTTAACGAGGGAATCATTCTAAAAAACAAACTGTCTTGGACTGTCCTGGCCGGCACATGGTCAGGAGGACATGCAGCCATGACAACACAACTTCGATTCTGAGAGCGCCAGGGGAAGGGGGCAGCTGGCACCTCTGGGCAGGACTCAACTGTCGCTGTCCACACCACAGGGAAGCTCCAATGCACACAACTCACCTTCCACAGGTGTGAGTGTCCCCTTGAAAGACCAGGCATGAGGCCCTTTGACCCCAATTCGCCTAGCCCCCTCCCTGCATCCCCCTTGCCTGCAGGAATCCAGTCCCCAAAATGTGTCCAGACTCTGGCCACTTGAGCAGGACCAGACCCTCTGTAACTGGTTCCCACATGTCCCTCTGTAGTGCTGCACCCCGTCAGTGGGATGACCTCTGAGCAGGAGGGGGCCCCTCCCGACCCACCTGTCTGCACTGCCCTCCCCCACCCCACATGCTCCTGCCAAATCACGTACCTTGGATTTCCGGGCCCCCTTCTTGCCTCCTGTCTTCTTAGATGCAGGCTTCTTCTGGGATGGAGACTTGGCCTTTTTGGCTGGGGGCGGTGTGATGATGGCTTCCAGCTTCCCTTTGGATCCTCGTTTCTTCGCTAGCAACTCCGGGTGGATGTTTGGCAACACCCCGCCACTGGCTATGGTGACTCCTTTTAGCAGCTTGCAGGAAAACCAAAGTAGCAAATGGTGACCCATACCACCCTGCCCCTGACCTTCAAGACATCAGCCCTGCCCATCCAGGCTTTCCACTTTGGTTGGTAGAGCACCTCCCTCCATGGCATCTACAAGGATGCGGATGGGACCCAGGCTCACTACATGGGAACAAGTCCTCAGAGTCCCTCACTTGGGGGGTAATTTCGATGATCTCTTTCCTCTACAGAGCACCAAACACCTTGTTTCATGCCTGTCCCCCACCCCCACTAAGGCCTTCAGAGGAAGCTGCTGTGAGGGGGTGGGGCTGCTGCTAACAGTCCACAACGCAGTCCACACCTCTGACAGCCAGCCAAACACCAACGCCCCCTGCACAGACGGCTGTCTCTTGCACAGCATGACTGGCTGCTCGGGGGCCTGGGGTGGGGCAGTTATGAGAGCCCCTTACCTGATTCAGCTCTTCATCATTGGCCACAGCCAGCAGGATGTGTCGGGGCGTGACCCGCCCCTTCTTGTTGTCTCTCGCCGCATTGCCAGCCAGCTCCAGAATCTCCGCTGGGGGGAACAGAGGGGAAGAGCACACGGTCGCGTTAGGGCATCAGAGGACCACCTGCATCCTCCTGACCCCCAATCACGGTGCTGGGAATGGCACAGGCATTGGTTCCCGAAGCAGCCCCCTGAGAGGCAAGATGCAGGTGGCCTGTGTGGCACACTTTGAGTCAAGTCACAGAGGAACTGAATCAAACGCCTGGTCCAACCCCTTTGTTTTGGAGATGAAGACACTGAGGATTTGAGAGGAGAAGAGACCAGCCAAAGATGCCTCAGTAAGAAGTGGCAGAGCTGAGATCTGAACTTCTCTGCCAGCACAGGGCTGCCTGCGGTCGGCATCCAGATGTCGCCAGGACCAACCCTCAGGAGCCAATGGTGTGGCCCCTGAGAGTGAACCGTGTAGGCGTGGGACTGACTGCTGGGTCTCACGTGGGTTTACGGGGCTTCAGGGGGAGGTGGCATATGACAGGTGCTTAGGCAGCCTCTGTCCATCGAGTGCATGCTGACCGCCTGCACACTTGGGCTCAGACTGGAGAGAGATGACTGGACTCTACAAAGTCAACGTTGTAAAAATATGTTTAAAAAGAAAGAGGTGGGGCGCATGTAGTAGATTGAAAAGAGGCTGAAGAGACACACTAACCAAATACAATCTGTAAGTCTTGCATGGGATCCTGATTACAAAAAAAGCTAGAAAACTCATTTTGGAGATAGCCGAGGAGATCAGAATGTGGACTGGCTGCTAGACACTAGGGAATTACTAATCTTCTCAGGTGTGATAATGGTATCACCGCTCCGCAGCGAACATCTTGTTCTGAAGAGATACATGCTGAAGTATTTAGGAGTGAAATGTTCTCATGTCTGCAATTCACTCTCAAATAACTCTGAAAAATTCTACAGCGGGAAGTGATGGTGGTGGAATTTTAACAGCCATTAAATCTAGTTGAGGATATAAGGGTATTCCTCTTCCAGCATTCTATAAATTTGATATTGCTCAAAATAAAGAAAAAGAAAGCTAGAGGGATCTGAGCCCAACCTGTGGCTGGCTAGGTTAGGGATTCTTTACTTGCCTTCTGGAACAGGCTCTCCCTCACCAGACAAGACACCACAGCACCAAAGACGAGGAAATCAGGGAGGCCCCTGGTCTCCTCCTTGGCAGCACAGTTCTCTTGGAAACTATCAACCTCATCACCTCATTTCTTCACGAGAAACAGAGACGCTCTCAATATGCACGTGACACCCCCCCACCTCTGCAATGCTGCCCATGCCACGGTCCTGTCACGGTGTCCTTCTAGCCCACGCTTCTGGGCTCAACTCGAGTCTGACCTCCTCCTGGCACTACAGAACTTCCAGCAGTTTAGGTTATGTTGGGAACACTAGATGTCTCTGGCAAGTCACAACTTGGAAACATTATAAAATAACTAGGGGTAAAATTTCCAGCTACATGAAAACCACGTATTTAAAATTCACAATATTACATGGTATTCATTGTGAAGAGGTATTAACAGCTGCACCCAGTGCAAAAACTGCTTGGTGTGTGAGGCTGAAAAGCTGCTTGGCTACTCCTGCAAACTCGCCTGTTGGTGGGGAAGAAAAATCAGTCACACCTGCAACAGCAGGAATTCATTTATCAGTAATTACAGCACTGACGACGCAGGACAACCGAGGCACCTGCCTGCTTGATGCTCCCTGGTGAGAGCCCCTCACCTTGGATTTCACATGTGACAGTGACTAGAGAGAGGCCCCGGGGAAAGGGGGAGAGCATCAGTATGTCTCCCATGACCACCTATTACTCTCAACAGAGCTGTTCCCCATGTTCCCCTTGTCCAGGGACGGGGAATGGCCCACCTAGCAGTTTCACTGAAGCTTCCCTCCAAGTGCTCCTGGCAGTGTGAGCCTATGCCCAGCACAGGTGGACCTACCTCAGCCAAGTAGAGAAGGGTGCTTGGGGTGCTTAAATGACCCTAGGCCTCAGGAGCAGTGAATGCAGAAATTGCTTCATTCTCCCCCATGCCCGGTGGAGGTGGCATATCTGCAGTGCTACAGTCCTGACCATGGCCTGGGCGCGGGAGCAGAAGCACAGCTGAGGGTAAAGGCACAGGAAGGAGGGCCGGTCACAGCTGCTGCTGGGCGGAAGCCTGTGCAGCAGGAAGGCTGCAGAGGGACAGCTGCAGTGGGAGCGGTTGCCCTCTTGACTGGCTCCTGCACCCCCCTCCCCTGTCAGTGTCTGTGGAGTGCTAAGAATGCTCTACCTGGCCTCCTCCAAAAGAGGCAGAGAAACACTCACAGTGGTGCCCCAAGCCCACCTCTTTGGCAAGAAGATCGTTTGAAATTACGGTTTCTCAGGAAAGCAGAGGGGCCTGTTTCCTCTTCCTGCCTGGAGTGTTAGTGAAAGGCTTGCCCCAACAAAAGGCACAGTGGCCGTTGGTGGGGGAGGAGAGGAGGGATGTGGTCTTTTTATTTTTGGAGCATTGCTCTGTTTGTGCAGGGAGATGGTGACAATGACTGCAAAGACCTGGAGCATGTGAGGGGTCACCAGAACTCAGTGTGCTTGGCCCCCTGATTTGGGTAGGGGATGGGAAGTACACAACACAGGGAAATAAAGTGATGGAGTGACCTATAGGTAGCACCCATGCTGAGAGATCTGAAGATCAACTCTCCAGGAATTCCCCCAGACTTCCATGAGCTTTCCCCCACCCACCCTGAACTCTCGCTTTGTGGCTGAAACGTCCACTGGCCTGAACTCAGTTACCACTAATGAAGCAGTGGACTCAGGGTTGCCAGACCGGATCCACCTGTGAGTGACAATGAGGTGGAGTGGAGTGGCATAAGAAGGGTTTCAGCCCCTTGTAAAGAGCTGAGTAAGGGCGTCATTCTGCTGCCTTCCTCACCAAAGACCCAGAAAATCCAGGACCTGATCCTTTTTGCAAAACTCCAGCTCACCTTTGAACTCAGCCCTGTGGGACGGGAGGGAAGCAGTGCCAAATGAGGATAATAATGAGGGGCAGAGATCCACACCCCACCTAGAGCGGAGCAAAAACCTTATCTTCCATTTCCTCCTGCACATTTGCCAGAGGACGTTACCATAGTAACCCCTTCATCAAGGGACACAAAAGACAGAGCACCTCAGAGACACACCTTTGTGAGAAGTGCGTGCCCAGCCGCACCCTGGCACTGCAACAGGCAGAGGGCTGGGCATTTTACAACAGCCAACAAAGATGGAGGAGAAATCTGACCGCTAACAAAAGCAAGGATCCAGGGCATGTGCTCACCCCTGGCCGACTATTCAGTAAAACCCACCCTTTCAGCCTCAGTCTGACTTTAGAAGCCCAATGCTAGAAAGCTTCTGGCATTCCCTTCCTGGCAACCCTTCCTGGCTGAGAGAGGGCTGCCCACTTCAGGGGACAGAGGAGGTGCAAAATGACAGCAACTGGATTAGGTGAAACAGTCCCGTCTGCCTTCTAGGAGAGAGCTGCCCGCTGCTGAGCGATGGGACAGGGTGCACACCACCAGAGGACACTTCCTGATTAAGTTTCCCTCCTAGTAAGTGATCCGGGCTTTGCAAATGATAGCGAGGGCTCAGTCATGGAAGCCCAGGCTCAGGGCTAGACGTGGGTCCCTGCCACCGCACCCTGAGCCCTCGGGGATGGGGGTCCTGCCCTTGGTGCAGCTTGTGCTTGGGAAGGTTTTATACATCTCTAGAAAAAAAAAACATGTTTTAAACCTCTAGCTGGTTCAAGAGAAAAGGAATCTGAGAAAGAGAACCAGGACAGCACCAGATCTGCAGACGCAAATCCTATTCTCCACAGTTTCCAGAGCTCAATGCTTGCATCCTCCCTTGGAGGGAGTTTTCAGGAGCCACAGCTCCCGGGGCGGGGCGGGGGGGGGGGGGGGGTTGCTGTAACCAAAACAAACGGAATCCATAAGAAACCACTGGAGGAAACTGCAGAGAGAAAGTTAGGATAAGAAACACACCCCTTACCAGGTTCTCCATCCCTCAAGCCAAGTCTTCCAGGCCGGTGACAGTCTCATTTTATTACTTGGCAGAGATTGGGGCCAACGCTCTTGGGGTCAGCTCTGGAGAGAACCCTAAGTGTGGTAAGGTTCCCTAATGATAAACACTGTGAAGGGGACATGCTGAAAGAACAACATTGGCCAGCTCATGTGCTATTTTTTAAAGATTTTTTTTTTTTTGCTTATTTGTTTGAAGATCTAATTTGCAAGATACCCCAGCATCTCTGGCTCCCAGCCCAGTCTCTGGCAAGTAGTGAGCCACTGGCTCCATCCTTTGTGCTGGACTGGACCAGCCAGGCAACCTTATTCTCCCCTTAGCACAGCACGCCCCGCAAAGGCACCCCTGGGCCCAGTGTTCCCCAGCCTCACTGAGCATGATCGTTTTAAGGCCACTTGACAAAATTCTCACAGCCTTGAGCAACAGCATAATTTGGCAGCCTTTCCAGCTCCAGACCAGCTGTCTGAACGTGAATACCTCTGACAGGTCTACTTTCCAAGTTCATCCAGAGACCAAAGGCTTACAGCTTTTTTCTTCCCCCTCCAAACATCTTGAACTGAACCGTATCTGCTGTGCTGAAGCATTCTGTCTGTCTTCCTTCAGGGAGATGAAGTCATGGTTTGCAGAATCAGACTCCTAACAGCTAACAGGTGATGTGCGGAGGCTGCGCCAACTTCTAAACACAAACCTTGCAAAGGACAGAGTCGGGGGCTTCTACAGAGCTGTTTGAAGCGTCTCCTCTAACAAAAGAAAGATTGAGAGTAACAACCAGAAATCAAAGACAAGCAAATGTTCACGTAATCCCAAGGAGAAAACAGATATTTGCTGCAAAGCCAACAACATGACAAGGAATCTGTTTATTGTAATTTCTTTGCAGTCACCAGGCTTCCATCAGCAGTTCACTGAGTTCAGAGTTGTTTTACACCGTCCCCGAAGGCCTAACCCAATCGACCCCAATCGGAGTGCGTGGCTAAGAGTTTCCTGCGTCCTGCCTGCCCCAGTTTCCTCCAATTCCCTCCGAGGCCCGAGGCCACTGGTGCACATCCCGCCTTTCCAGCTGAGTGGCAGGGTCTGAAGCCTGACCAGCCATCAACCTGGCGCTCCAGACCCCACTTGTGGGCCAGAGCGAAGCTCTCCAGTCTGCCTGTCCCAGGGGCCTCAAGGAGCCAGGGATTCCACGGAGAGAAGAAAGCCTACAGCAGCACCTGAAGGCGACGTTTTCCGTGCAGAGGGTGAGGATGAGTCATCCTGCTGCGCTTCTGCAGATGCTCCAACTCTGACACGAACTTGTCCACTGCTGTTAGGCCCACATTACAGACCCCTCCTAAGGGCCAGGGGTCCAAGGGGCAGCAACGTGGTCCAGGGTCTAACCTTCCCCACAAACTCTCCCAATGAGAAACACAGCTTCAGTGCGGCATTTCCAAAGTCAGCTCATTGGTTTTTATATTTCAAAGTAAAAAAAAATTTTTTTTGCATGATACAGATTAACAAAGAGGAGATAGTATGATTCTCGGAAAACATTACTTTTGCTGACACAGCCCAGTGCATGAATACCTTCCCTCCCGGAGAGCCTTCCTCTACCTCCTTCAAACCTCAAGAGCACCTGTGCAGGCCACCTCCCGGGTCTGTGTGTGACAGAGGGCAGGCGCCACAGCACACCGACATTAGAGCTGGGGTCTGCTGTCACACAGCCTGGGCGTATGTCCCAGCTCCTGCACCGAGCTGCGACTCGTCCAGACGACACCTGAGCCTTGGTTCCCACTCCATAAAAAGGGGGTGGTACCTGAGGTCACCTCTACTAGGCTTGTGAGGATTAAAGAGTCACCAAGTTACATGCTGAGAACACTGGGTGCATGTAAGCTACTATGACTGAGGCTACAACCACACACTTGACCTTTTAAAAGTATGGCAGGCTTGATTTCTAGGGGAAGAAAACTAGATTTTCTTTTCCTCAGTTTCCTTCCTCTAACAGAGTAACTGGCTGGCCAGCTGGATAGATGGATGGATGTGCATGAGAGCCAAGCATAGGAGGAGAACAGCAATGTATTTCAAAAACCTGGTGTTTCCTCCCCCAATAGTTTACTCTTTGCTGTTATACTTAACAGTTTACATGTGTTTGAAAAATGCACTTGAACCTGATTAACCTCGGTGCTGCCAGATTGCCTTGATAGAACACAGCACCCAGGGTGGCCCCACAGGCAGTCTCTGCCGTGGGATGGGCTCTGGGGCTTCGGTCTGACCCCAGCGGGGTGTGCTGGGGCAGAGGCAGGGCCCAAGTCGCCACTCAGGCAGCACAAGTCAGGGCCCAGGAAGGAAGGTGGGAGGCGGAGGTGCTGGGAAGGCCTGGAGAAACCCTCTCTAACCCGGGCCCTCTGCCCCACCAGTCACTTGCTTTCAAGGACTCTATGTTAAAATACAAGGAAATGGTTAATAGTATGTTTGTTTTCATATGGAAAATCACAGCCATTTGTTCTTAATTCGTCTCAGGAAGGGGTGAGCAATCAGAGATGTCTGCTGAAATGAAACGATTTGAAAAGTGTAATGTAAAGAGGAAACTCACTTAAAGGGCCCTGACATGGTGCCATTTCCCAGATGGACGTTTAGGGGCGAACAGTTGCAGAGCAGTGCGCACCGTGGCGGGCTGCCGCCGTCATCCGTGCTCACGCACCCTTCACCCCGTGCGGCACGGCTCTGCCTCCTGGAAGTGGGTCGGGGACTAGGTCAGAGGGGACATTTTGCTCTACTCTTGTGTGCTGTTTGAGTTTATCTTGTGCACAGTCTATGTTTCAAATGTAAACTGAAAACACAGTGTAAATGAGAAGAGGCAGCCATGCGCCGTGCCACTCCATTGGCCTGCTCAGCTACGGTCTCAAACACCCTCCTGCCCCGACGTCTGTCCCAGCTTGCTTCACCCTGTTTCTTTAAAAACAGTCCTGAGCATATGAAGACTTTTCAGGTTCTTTCCTAATTTTTAAAAAATTCTCACTCAAGGACATGTTTATTGATTTTAGAAAGAGGGGAAGGGAGGGAGAGAGAGAGAGAAACATGATTACCTGCCTCTCGAACAGGCTTCATCTGGGGATCAAACCCGCAACTCAGGTATGTACTCTGACCAGGAATCGAACCCGCAACCTTCTGGTGTACAGGACAACACTCCAACCAACTAAGCCACCAGCCAGGGCTCAGGTTCTTTCCAAGACTGATTGTTTTTAGAACAATCTGAGTGTGTCATAGTCAGAGAAGCCCCAACAGGGACTGCCACCCCTGGGGTCACCTGTACCAGGCTGGCCCAGGCCCTGTCTGCACAAGTGCTTTCCCAATGCTAAGGGTCACTCATCTAAGGATTTGTCCAAGCTCTGTCACCCAGGACTTCCCTTCCCCTTCGCTAAGGGGACAATTAAAGGACATCAGGCAAAGAGCTCTGGTCTTTGCCCGATGCTCTTTGGCCCCATGTCCCATGGTCCCACGGTCCACCCTCAGTACCTGAGCCATACGACCCCTCAACACCTGACCAGCACTGCCCTCCCCTCTCTGAGACTCTGTGGCTCCTCATGGCAGCCCTCAGGCCACCTCTGGCCACGAGTGCTGTCCCAGGACCTCACTTGCCCTGCTGCTGCTACAGCCAGCACCTCTGACACTGAGCAGCCACCCCTCCCCTCCAGTCAGCACACGGCATTCCAGTAGACATCACCCCTCTTGTGCCCTCACCCGTCTCATGCTGCAAGCCCTCGACATTCCTCCTCCCTGTCAGTGACTACTTGTCTTTCTGGGCCCATCCCTGCAGGACCCCTGTCCTCTTCACCCATGCCAGGACACAGCATGGTGTCCAGCCTTTACAGAGCCATGCCATGTGCCCTTTGGTGGTCACCTGAGACTCTCAGGGCTTGCCCCCTCAGGAATCCAGGGCTCCTTGGCCAGGCTGCAGCTCCATCAAGGACAGGAGCCAGCCTCGGAACCTGGGCATGCACCATCCTCCTGAGATGCCCACTGAAGACAAAGGAGACGCAAAAGGGGCCGAGTGACCCTGAGTCCCAGTTCTCCCCTCTGCCTGCTAAGGTTTCAGTGCCAGTGGAAAGCCAGCAGGAAATGCTCTTCTAGAGACAGGTGACAGTGCTGAGGAGTGACCCTGGGGAAGTGAACTGAACTCTCGGAGCCTCAATTTCCTCCTAAGCAAAACAGGTGGTTTGAGGACTCCGTGAGTTACCACATGGGAAGCACTCGGCCAGTGCCTGGCACATGGTTAGTGCTCAATAGATGGCAGACGTCTTATTAAACTGCTCTGCCTTTTCTCAGCACTCAAGACACCATCACAATTGCAAGCCACAGTCTGAGTCCAGAAGAGACTGCCTTGGCCTGGGGTGTGGGTGGGAGTCCAAAGGAACAAGCGAACAAAAAGCAGCGGTGCTCAGGCTTAGTGTGCTCATTTTCTGAATGGACAGCAGACACTGACTGTCAATGGTCAAGGTCAAGACCTGGGTTTACAAGAGGCAGCAGACCAGTGTGCACCAGAGGCCAGCTCAGCTGCCAGTCACCATAGGGGGCATCTGCCGGGGCAGTGACAGCCAGGGGAGCCAGCAGATGGGCCTCTTCCAGAGGCCCTAGACTTCCAAGGGGTTGCTCCAGGCGAGACATGCAAGCCCTGGCAGGGAATGGGCCTCCGTCCAGAAAGAGGCCATTCATAAATGTCGTCTATAAAGGCCATCCTACAAATGTCCTCCTCTAGACAAATGGGGGTCTTGTCAATCCTGTGTAAGGACACCTCAGTGTCAGGCGCTGTCACCAGCCTCTGAAGTACCAGGAAACACATGCTTTCTGGCCACAAGATGGAAGGCACTTGCTTAAAAAGTAGGGAGGTGGGTGGGAAAGGAAGGTGGAGAGGGAGAGGGGGAGAAAGGTGGGAGCCAGGGTCAGAGAGGCAGGCTGGCTGAGCAGCCTGGGTTACTGGAGGGTTTTTGTCACCTTCTTGGCAACCAGAACCAGAGGGGGCGGTGGGAAGAGACGGCGAGTGGAGGGAGGCTGGCCGTCGTTAACATCCTTTGGGTCCGTGTTCCTGCCAGCACTCATACATAGCTCTGAGGAGTGGCTTCTTACTTTCGTATCTTCTTTTGGGTGGACTAGGCAGAGACGCCCTTTCGGACAGGAAAAGAAAGCTAGAAGACTATACATAAGTTTTATCAGTTGCTGACATTTTAACAGAAAAATATTGGGAGAGAAGATATGTGTAGACTTCCTATCCATTTCCTTCTTCTCTCAAGTAAGTAAGCAGTTCTTTTAAAGCTACTCTTGATGGTCACACAGGGGGACCCTGGGATGCTGTTATCTCAATCAGCTGGGTGGTGCCTGGCAGCCTCTGCTTTTCAAGACAGAGCTGAGACCAGTTCCGTGGCTCTTGAGGCAGAAGTGAGAGATCAGCCCTAGAAACACTCCAACACCTGTTTGCCGCCGACTGCCGCCCTCCCACGTGCCTCTCTGCAGGCAGGTCCGGTCCCCTGCACCCTCTTGGTAGTCTTAATGACACTTCATTTAAAAACCCAGGATCTAGTTCAGCTCTCACCCTCATCAGCTTCCTTGGGAGCACTGACATTAGTAACATTCCCTCCTCCTGAAACTCCTCCTCTAACTGATCTTAGCCTTCAATTAAAAAGCCCATTATGCTTTTTCTGTACAATGGCTCTAGTAGCGTTTTAGTTGTCTTTAACTTCACCTGAAACAATTCTGTTAGATTGTATGGTGACAGCCATTATATCAGCACGCGTTTTTTAAAAAACTTACCAAAACTGAATTTTTGTGCAGCCATTTTAAATACAGAAGATGGAAGAAAACACACAACATTTTTGGCGTATTATGCTTTATCATTTCAAGAAAAGCAAAACCATAACTGAAGCGCAAAAAAAGATTTAAAGATTTGTGCAGTGTATGGAGAAGGTGCTATGACTGATCAAACATGTCAAAAGTGGTTTGCGAGTTTCTTGGTACTCTTGACATTTTGGCCAAATAATTCTTTGCTGTGCAGCTGTCGTATGCACTGGAAGATGTTCAGCAACACCCTTGGCCTCTACCCACTAGAAGCCAATAGCGGGAGAGAGCTGACACACTCAAAATATCCAAATCAATGAAGTTATTGGTGAAAATGAAAAATTTGTCTTTTATTTTATGGAAAAAATGTAAAGGACTTTTTGGCCAACCCAGTACTTGCTGAGCAGCTGCGGAGGGTCAGTCCTCGTGCGGGGAGCTGAGTACATGGCGGTGAGGGAGGGGTGGAGACAGCACAGGCCCAGCCCCTGGGTCACTAATACGGCCTGTGATACGTCTGGCCCTCACAGACACTCGACACAAATCTGCTGAAGTCAACGGTGACTCCTTCGACCCCCAGCACCCACTTGGCACCTTGCACCTGGTCAGAGCCGGTGATCTCTCACATGGGTCATCACGGACAAGTGCACCAGACACGCGGCATTCAGGCAGCGATGAAAGGGAAGTGCACGAACACTCTCCAGGGCACTGGCCTGGTTTCATGTATTCGAGCACCCAGGGCCCACGGCAGGCAGTGTCAGCCCAGGGAAAGCAGCCCCGCGATGGCCCGGGACCCAGGCAGGCCTCACCTCACAGTCTCAAGTCAGGACTCAGCGTTGGTCGAGGAGACTGGGGTGCTGTGGGGAGGGCAGGGGCAGGTCAGTGATCCTCAGATTCTCCCAACCAAGGTCTGGGCTCAAATATAAATGTCAGTCTCCACATACCACATGTACCCATTATCCTGACTCACTATTGTTTGAGATTTCATTTTCTAAATCTCTTTTTAAATGAAAAGGGGAAAGAAGACTATCTTTAGGAAGATGTATGACATTTAAGAAACTAATAACCATGACTGTCCCCTCAGAGGGGGACTGGGTGAGCAAAAGAGCAGGGAGGCAGATGCGTGTCTCAGTGTAGGTACCTTGGGAACATATGAATTTTACCCCTGGTATTATTAAATACGTTCCATTGGTACTTATTAAAGAAAGTGATTACTTTCCACAAAAGTAAAATGACAATGGAAGACCTACCAGATATAAGAAACGTATTATTAACTACATAATAAGACAGACCAATGAAATAGAAAAGAAAGTCCCAAAATAGCTTTCATTATATCTAGAAATTTCATGTATGGCAAAGGTAGCATTTCAGATCACCGGGGAAAAATGGATTATTCGGTTCACTGTGTTGAGATAAGTGCGTAACCATGTGGAACAAAATTGAGTGGATCCCTATCTCATACTATGTATCAAGTTAAATTCTAAGTGAATCAAAGTAAGAGTGTGAAAAGAATCAAACTATTAAAAATCTCAGCAAAAGCATGAAGGAATTCCTTTGTAATAGGCTTTCTGAACAATGATTCAAAAATAGACTCATCAAAACTTCAGATATTAATATTATTCAGATAAATTTGGCAATTTCTCAATGTATAAGGGTGGGCAAAAGTAGGTTTATAGTCGTATGTGAAAGAGTTTATTCTTGTATTATTACTAATTATTGCATTATTTCCTATACAAATTATAAAGCTACTTTTGCCCACTCCTGTAATATGTACATCAAGTCATTGCATTGTACAGTTTAACTGTACAAATACAATTATATTTGTCAATTATCCCTTAGTTGAAAAAAATTATTCAGACAAATATATAACTATATATTTAAGCAAAACTTTGAAAATGAAGAGAAAACAAGAGATTGTAAAGAATAACCAAGCAGAGTCAAAAAAGAACCAAAAAAACTTCTAGAAATGAAAACTATCAAAACTGAAATTAAAAATTCAGTGGCTGAATAGTAGATAAGATACAGCTGAAGAGAGAATTAAACTGGGAGATAGTTCTAAATGATCGATCAAAAGTAATTATCCAGGCTTCTGGTCAAGACGACAGTGTAGGTAAATACAGTACTCACACCCTCCCACAACCACATCAAAAATACAACTGAACTACAGAACAACCATCATTCAGAACGGCCTGAAATCTAGCTGAACAGAAGTGCCACAACTAAGGATTTAAAGAAGCCACATTGTGATTGGTAGAGGGGTGGAGACACAGGACGGGCTGGTCCCACAACCACATGTGGTAGATAAAAATCAGGAGGTATATCTCGGCTGTGAAGCCCCCCCCCCCCCCCCGGCCACCGAGGAGCGAGGGGACCACGCCCCACATCAGGCCTCTCACCCCAGGGTTCCAGGGCCAGGAAGAAAAGTCCTCATAGCTTCTGGCTGAGGAAACCAGCAGGGATTGTGGCTAAGACAAAGGGCTTCTGGAGTCCCAGGCACTTCCTCTTAAAGGGCCTGAGCACAGACTTACTTGGACTTACTCCCTCTGAGTTCCAGTGCTGGGCAGCAGCTCAAAGGCAACAGGGACATACGGTGAGAAAATGAAGTGTCTAGTATCAAGACAAGAGCTGGAGGGGCCTCTTTCTCCCAGACAGAAGTGCTGGCAGAGACCATTGTTTCCTGAGCCCTCCCCTCACAGCTGGGAGGCAGGTGCCATGTCTGAGACTCCATTAACCCTGCTATCACTGTTCAACCACCCTGGTGATGCCGAGACCCCACCCCACCAACTTTGGGGCCCACTCAAGATGTTTCCAGTGGCTTTTCCATACAAATGGCCTGTCTTGGATCATGCTTCAGACTTTCCTAAAGTGTCTCCAACAAGCAGCATCTGGCCTCAGCATGTCCCATGCTTCTCACTAAGTAGCCCCAGGCCTGGCACTAACAGCAGCTGGCCTTGGTTTGCAGCTTGTCCTCTCCTGGGCACCTCCAAGCCCAGCACACGTAGCAGCCACCTGCAGATTGCTTTGTGGCTCATGTGGGTGGCCCTGGACAGAACATAGGTCGTGGCTGATCTTGGCCTATACCTCCTGGAAGGCCCCAGAACTGGCACACCCAGCAGACAGCTTCAGATCATGTCCAAGTACCACCCAACCACCTTCACAAGTGACACACTCAAGGGGCAAACTCAGCAGACACCAGAGCCCTGCTGAAATAAATTGTGCTCAGTGGGGTGGGCCCATCCATAGCAGATCCTCCATGGTGGCCAGAGCCAGTCTTTGCAGCCAGTGTGCTTGGGGGTAAATCCCTCCCATTGAGATGTCAACTGTAATCAAGGCTCAACTACAATGGGAGGGTATACACAGCCTGCATGAGGGGCACACTTGAGATGCCCAGCTTGGGTGAATGGCGAGGCTGTACCACTAGACTCTACAGGACATCTATTACGTTAGGCCTCTCAATCAAGCCTGGGAGATGTAGCAGCTCTACCTAATACACAGAAACAAACACAGGGAAGCAGCCAAAATGAGAAGACAAAGAAATATGTCCCAAATGAAAGAACAGAACAAAACTGAAAAAAAACTAAACAAAGTAGAGATAGGCAATCTACTAGATGCAGAGGTCAACAATGGTTATAAGGATGCTCAAAGAACTTAAAGAAAAAGTAAGTAAACTTAGAACTTCAACAGCATAAAAAAACCATGGAAACCATAAAAAGGAATCAATCAGAAATAAAGGACACAATATGGGAATGATGAATAATTTACAGAGAATCAACAGTACAGTAGATGACGCTGAGAATCAAAACAACCATTTGGAAAATACTGAAGCAAAAACATCCAATCAGAACAGCAAAAAGCAACATTCCCCCCAAAATGAGAAGAGTGTAAGAAGCCTCTGGGCCAACTTCAAGTGTACCAACATTTGCATAATGGGGGAGCTGAAAGTAGAAGAGAAAAGAAATTGAAAACCTATTTAAAAAACTAATGTCAGAAACTTACCTAACCTGGTGAAGCAAACAGACTCACAAGTCCAGGAAGTGCAGAGAGTCCCAAACAAGATGAACCCAAAGGGGCCCACACCAAGACACATCATAATTAAAATGGTGAAGGTTAAAGACAAAGAGAATCTTAAAAGCAGCAAGAGAAAAGCAGTTAGTTACCTACAAGGGAGCTCCCATAAGACTATCAGCTGATTTCTCAAAAGAAGCTTTGCAGGCCAGAAGGGATTGGCAAGAAATAGTCAATGGTGAAAACAAAGACCTATAGTGAAGATTATCCAGCAAAGCTATCATTTAGAATTGAAGGACACTCAAAGAGCTTCCCACACGAGAACAAGCTAAAGGAGTTCACTACCACCAAACCAATATTATGTGAACTATTAAAGGGTCAAGAAGAAATGTCAAAGCACCTGGTGCTAAACTGCTGCTTTGTCAAGCACTCCTTGAATGTCCATCACTATAGAGTCATCTACTGCCCTGGGAAACTGAAGGAGGATGGACAGTGTAGTGTATGTGGAAAGCACCTCCATCATTACTTCATGATTTGCTTTGACACTGATGATTTTCTGTGATCAGCTACCAGTGAAGATCATCAATAGCAGATATTAGTAAAACAACTACATTAAAATCTAACTCTTTCATTCATGTATACATACACACGAAAGGCATTCAGTGCCAGCTGTTATATCTCTGGGTAGTGGAATTATAGTGAGTTTTAGCTTCTTAAGTTTCAAGCACAAATTACTTGTATAACCACAAAAAAGAATGTGCATTTAAATATAGTGTACACACACTTGGTATCCAGCACACTGGAGTTTTAATTTCAGTGTTTCCAACTTTTTTGTAGTTGCAACCCTCTGGCTCATGAAAACCCTTAGTCCTCCCTTTCCTGTGGTTTTTTATTTTTAAAAGAAAATGAAGTTGGTGAAGGGCTCTGCAGAACAATGAGCACCAATGGGTGCTGAGAACCCCAGGCAAGCATGAATGTCCAAGAAGGTGCTAGCAAGGGTCAGCTGGGTTCTGGCCCAAAGTGTTAGTTAGTTTGACATAGAGGTGGTCACACAAACTAGCATGAGACAAAGGAACTCAGAGGGCCTGGGAGCATCAAGGAGCCAGCCTAACTGTCCTCCTCCTTCTTCCTGCCCTATTTTTAGCTGTGTGAGTACAGGACACACTTGGGTGTCCTGGATAGCAAGGTGGTAAAGAGGCCAGGCAAGTGACAGAGCCAGCTGCAGGCTCTGCCTCACTTACAGATGGGGGTGGGATGGTGTGGGGCCCAATGACTAACACCAAAGGGACATGACACATCGGACCCGAGGTACAGATCAGAAATCAAACAAGCTAAAACTTGGGATGAGGATGCTCCTTTTATTAGCCAAACCCAAGTATATTTTTAACAACCACCCTTTTTCTTGGGGTTTTATTGCAGGAATCAGCTAGGTGCAAGGGCTGGGCTTCATCTAGTCTGTAAAGTAGCCATAAGGTCACTGAGGGGACCCTACTTGTTCCCCAGGTCAGGGGCCGGCCCTGTAAACTTCACCAGTCAGTGAAGTACACACAGGCAGCTTTGGGCAGGACTGCCAGCTGTGACAGGATGCCAGGGGCCCACTAGAAGGCTGCGGAGGTTCTGGTCACTGACAAGACAGGAGAGGGAAGACCAAGGTCTGAACCAAGGGGGAGGGCGAGGGGCAGGGCCTGGGAAATGGGAAAGGAAGAGGGGATTAAGAATCCCCAAATCCTGATGTCATCATCATTTGTGGATTAGATCCAAAGAGAACAGCCTTGTCCAGTGAGAGGTGGAAATGTACAAACTGCTGTGACACTAGGTTTTTAAACAGACCACGGCTTAGGTGTCCCAGTCAGCAGACCTCTCACAGCGGTCACCACAGGAAGACTTGTGTTTACTGCAAGGTGTCAGACACTCAGCACAGAGAACCAGGGCCTTCTAATGTTGAGAAATCCTTTGAGAGCGGATTTGATTTCTGCAAACAGGCCTAAGTCCTAGGAAGTAAATTGGTAGATTAAGGTGAGTGACCAGGCTGTGCAACAGTGTTTCTGGACCAAAAACAGAGAATGAGATGTCATCGCACATCTTTTTGGATCTGATGAACAGGAGCCAGACTTGTCCTCTCAGGGGCTGAGTAAAATGGCTCTAAAGGCACTTGCTCCCAAATGTAGTTCCTTGGGCAGGAACTTTGGTCATGTATCTCTGTGTCCAGCACAGGCCTGAGCAGCGGTAGGCCCTCTATGAGCAGTGCCTGAGCGACTCAGTTTGGCAGAATAAATGCACAGCCTCCGCACGTCACTACCCCACTTAGCAAATACTGAAGCACCTTCCATGTGCTGGGCCCTAGATGGAGAAGGAAGACCCAGGTTCCTTATCTACGAGTCAGGCTTGGTGTCTCAGTGTCACAACAAGCCAGACCAAAGTTCATTCTCTACAGTGGCTCTTGATTTCATTTTTTCATTGGCACTACTCATAGTGCCATTCTGCATGGGCTTAACACAACAGTGTCCCCTATGCCGTACTGTGCACGGAGTTTAAAGGTGTTCCTTGGAAGGCTTTTCTGATGTAAGCTGGGAACTACAACATGCCTCAGTTCCTCCCCTGGGAGATTCAAGGTGACACCAGCCTGTTAAAGTCTCTGAAAAGTCCTGCAGTAAAGAAAGCTCTCTCTCAAACTAAAATAGGTGGTTCCCAAACAAAAACAAGTTCCTTTACTGAGGAACTCATCAAAGTCATTCATACATCCATCTCCAAAGTGGGAGTGTGAATCTCACTGTCTCCTCACGTCAGCCACAGAGCCCTACTTTCGGTGGACTCCTTTCGATTTCACCAAACACTGGGGTCCTGCTGAACACAATATGGGCCATGCTCAGAGTGGCTTGGACCTGTGACTTGAGAATGTCAGATCACAAATGCGCTTGCTCTTTCCTCCCAGTCCCCCGGACTGTGAGACTCAAGTACGTTTAACTTATCCTTTAGATCTGCTTATTCCCTTGCCAGTCTGTGGGCCTGTATGTCCCCTGCCATCAGTGGAAATTCCATTGGGGCAAAAGCCATGTCACGTGTTCTTAGGTCATATCCCCCAACCCTTCCAGCACTGTGCAGTGCTGTGCAAGGCACAAGGGAGAGGCTCCAAAGGGATGAATGAAAGTTGAGTTCCCTTTAAGTATCGATTAAGAAAAAAATACCATAGTACTATGGGGGCAAAGATGATGCCTCAAAGAAATTGCCTCAATTACTCCATGCTACTTATTTGTATCTACCATTTACTGAGGGTTTACTATGGATACCAGCTAAACTCATGTGATGCAGGATTAACCTGCACAGCAACCCCAAATGACATCAGCTGCCCTAGGCTGGCAAGTCAAGGGCTAAGTGGGTAGAGAATGGCATGAAGCCCAGACAGCATGGGCCCCAAGAAGACAGCGGACGACATCACATTCTTGAAGAGCTCAGGGGGTGTCCAGCAGGGCTGCAAAGCCAGGCGCGCAGAGATCTGGGGAAGGAGCTGTCTGCTCTCCAGACCCAAGCCTGTTCCAGATGTTGACTTTTCCTTTTAAGTTCAGTGGATGATTGGGCTTTGGACCCAAGAAAAGAAACAGACACCAGTTTCAAGTTTCAGAGCCAGACGCAAGCCCCTGACAGCCTCCCTGCACCAACCAGGGGCGTTTGCTTGGTCCCTCGCCCCTGAAAACGTGCTCTTCACAGGGACTGTGTAACTGGTGGTGCCGCCTGCAGGGCCACTGCCTGTTCAGATGCTCTGGTGCTCGTCTGGCCTCAGCTCTGCCCTCATACCGGCCCAGGGCTAGGTATGCTCGGCTCCTGGCTTACTGAAAAATCCTTTGAGGTTTCCATGAGTGTGCCAGGAGCTCAGGACAAAAGTGGCTTTTGACACCAGACAGAAGAGTCTGGTAACAGGGCATCTTGTTAGTGAGTCTGATACAGGCTTTAGGAAGAGGAGTCACATGGCAGCTTGAAACCAACCAGAGGTAGGCCTGACACTGCTGAGACATTCTGCAGGAACCTGGTGAGGCTCCTGTCACCATCCCTAAGGGAAGTGGGCAACCACAGCAGGATGACGAGGGACTCCTTCCTGTCTCTGCTTTAACCCTAATGTAACGGCACATGGGCACACTGTGCCGCCACGGAAAAGCCCGTCACAAATGTGCATCCTCTCATTTCAGCCTTATAACCCCGTGAGACAGTGACTGTTATCCCCACTTTACAGACAACAAAACCACAGCTCAGAGGTGTAAGTGATTGGTCTAAAGCCACAACTAAGAAATGGCAGCTCTGATACCAAGTGCCACACTCTTAACCATCAAGCTCCACTGCCTCACCTGATTTCCACCGAACGGCACGACATGCCAAGTGCTTCCCAGGGCGATGTCAGCACCACCCCCAACCAGAGCCACCCAGGCCTAGGCGGGCCCTGTAGCTCAGCAGTCCTATCAGCATCACCTGCGCATCCAGGCCACCCCACCCTCCACCCCTATGTCTCCACAGGATCCTTCTGAAGGCAGGAGGCCTGGCCCAGTCACTTCAAAATGGCCTCGTGCTGCACACCCCATCACCACACCTGCCGTTGTCCATGCCACATGGGAGGGTGTGGGTCTCACAGACAGGAAAACAATCCCTCCATAGCGCCCTTCAGGTGACAGCTAGACAAGCAGGGCACTCTGGTTATCTGGTTAACAAGCATCCTCCAGGAAACGTTTTCCCACACCTATTCACGGCACACGCGGCCCTGCATCGTCCCCTTCTTTCTCTTCCCTGCCCTTGGACAGAAAGCTCTTTGGGTTGGGGATAGGTCTTGTTCTGGCTGATATCCCAGTGCTGGACACATCACAACTCTCAGCGAGGACGTGCTAAACGGTGGTACTTCCCTCACACGCCTGTGCTAGAGCACAAAGTCTGGGTCCCATCACTGACCAGGCCCTGAGCTGCTTAAGGGCTGGTGTTCTCCTTGCATATCTTCCCCCTTCCCGGAAGAGGCTGGCTGCCACTCAGCAGGTGCATCCAGCAGAGGAGAACAGATGACAGAGCCCTCTTCCAGCTCTCGCAGGGCTGGCCGGCACCATTTTCTTCTCCAGGTCTCAGCGGATGTGTCCTCCTCAAAGAAGCCTTCTTGAGTCGGTTCCTCTCCAGGCCCCCAGTCACCCAGGCACCCCATGGCCTGTTGATGGCCTCCACGGCACTCCTCAGACTCGGTTACCCTCTGGGTTGGGTGGTGCTTTCTGCCCCCATCGTTCCTGTGCTCTCATACAGAGCCCAGCGTGGTGCCTGGCACACAGTAAGTGCTTAATAAGCATGTGGAATGAAGGGGGAAGGGTCTTCAGTGAAACAAAAGCCAAGAGCAGAAGAGAAGAGAGCTGGTCCACCTTTCCTTTTTACTCAAGGACCAAACCAAAGTTCTGAGTGAGCAGGTGCCCAGGACTTCCAAACCTCTGCATGCTTTCCTGTCCCAGCCCCAGGGTTCCGGGCAGGTCACCTCCGGAGAGCCATCAGTGTGGGTGTGCAGCCCTGTTCTAAGGGGCGGAATGGAGCAGCAGAGTTTTTACTGGACGTGGCCCCAGAGCTCAGCTCCCATCCCATCACCAGGCAATGGGACACAAGTGACTACAGCAGCGACTGAGCACAGCACTAACATCTCCCGAGGTGCCCATCATGTGGACCAGGCACTATGCTAGGGTCTAGTATTAGGAACAGTCATGCCAGTCACTCAGCACCAAATGTGGCCAGAGAAAATGGGTCGGATTCAGCTAACTACAGCTCTGTGGAAGGCCTTGGCATTAACTTAAAAATATATATAACAGGGGTTAATTTGGCTAATTCCAGAGTAAGGATTTGCCAAAAGCTACTTTTCTGGCTCTAGTAACGGGCTTCCCTGACCATTCCCACTTCCCTGTGACCTGTGGTAGGTGGACAGGTGTGGGTACAGACAGGGTCAAGGTCTCTGGCTGCCATGAGAACGGACCAGCTGACCATGACCTCATGAGCACTGTGCTCAGTTTCAGAGCCAGCCAGGCACAGACAAGGAAAACCTACAAGTCTGATGTGTGGCACAGACACTTGTTGCTTCAGATATGATGAAGCAACGGTATCCCCTGCCCTGCACCCTGTAAACAAAAGAGAGAAATCTTTATAGAAGAAATGAAACTGACGCTGTACTCGACCTAATGACAGTGTCTATGATAACTCCAGTGATAGGGGCACTGTGTCAATTGGGAGCCAGGAAACACTGGCTGGCTGGATTTACATATCGCATCAGCCTTCCCATTACGGTCAAAGCCCCTTTGGTCTCCCGGCAGCCTGGAGTTGGTGGAGCGGGACTCTTGTGTCCATTTGAGTTGTAAGGAAACTGGGGTCCAGAGAGGTTAAGTGACTCACCCTGGATCACACAGCATGTAAACTGCCAAGCCGGAACTAGAAAACGTCCTCTGATTTGATTTCTGTCTAGTGACTTCTCCCCAGGTCTCCCTGGATGACTGCCATAGTGTGTCACATAAATTCTGGGCCTCTGTTTCTTTATCTATACAGTGAGAAGGATCAGGCCTAGCTCACGCTACCAGGCACGCTACCTGTTAGAGTCTCTGACAGGCAGAGATCAAAAGTCCCAGAATATGTGCAAACACCTCACAACTATAACACACCAATTATGACTGCATTTTTCATGGGGGAGCCTTTGGTCTTTCCTAATTGAGAGACTCAGGAGAGTAATAAGTGACCTAGCTCTTCTGCTGCCTAATGATAAACTTTGGAAGAGGCACCTTGTTTTGCTAAAATCAAGGGTGCCCCTCCTGCTGCCTACGCTGATGGTGTACAGAGCAGTAAGTGGTAAAAGCATGATGACAGGACAGCAGGATATGGGACCCCCCCAAGTCCTCACTGGTTATATGCAACCCAGGAAAGTCCTTTCATGCTTTGAGGCTGGTTTTCTCATCACTAAAAGTGGGGGTGGTATCCCTGTCCAGCTGGCCTCAAAATTTCTATGGAGCCTCCAATGAGCCCAATAGAATTTTATCTGTGAAAAGGCCCAAGGACTCCCTGGAGAGATGGCTGATTCCAAGATGGGGGCAGGGAAGGTCTAGGGTGAAACCCAAATATCTCATGGTGTTAGAAAGCAAGTAAATGTACAGAAATGGAGGGAAATGTGGCAAAAGGGCACCAGAACCAGCTTGAAGGTCAAGTTTGAGACAATTTGAGCATCATAATGAGTAATGACATGATAGTGCATAATCCACTAAATTAAAAAAAAAAATCAGTGAACCAACATTGACAGTATAGAAAATAAAAAGAACATAAGGAAAGCTCTTCTTTACAGAAGAATGCCAATTAATAAATGCAAGAGAAATGACAGAAATAGAAAATTCGGCCCTGGCTGGTGTGGCTCAGTGGATGAGCACCAGCCTGTGAACTGAAAGGCCTCTGGTTTGATGCCCAGTCAGGGCACACATCTGGGTTGCAGGCCAGGTCCGCAGTTGGGGGCGTGTGAGGGCAACCACACACTCATGTTTCTCTCCCTCTCTTTCTCCCTCCTTTCCCTTCTCTCTAAAAATAAATAAATAAAATCTTTAAAAGAAATTCACCATTTTCCAACCACCATAGAAGATCATCAGAGAACACTAAAGCTGCCGGGTAAAAGCCTGTGACTCGGGATAGGCAGAGATCCACAGACACCACCATAATCAAACGACCAAACTGAACGTCACCAGTGACAGCACAGAGCCCTGTCAGGTGCCTGCTGACCAGGGAGGGACTCAACATCACTTATACAATCCCCACTACAGTGTCTAACCCAAATCCAAGTGTGAGACCAACCAGACTAAACTCTGCAAAAGGACCTGCACTCTTCAAAACAGACCATGTCAAAAAAAGAAAGGGAAAAAAGTCCACGCCATGAAAAAATTTTTAAAAAGCTGAGGAAGTGTTTTAAGATTATGTGAGACTAGAGAAACAAGATAGCCAAACGCAATAATGCAAGGTATGACCATGAAAGGGATCTTGGATTGGGCAAGAAAGCCAAATAAACCTACAAAGGACATTGTTAAGACAAGTGAGGGAATTTCAAAATAAACCATCAAATATGTGACAGCCAAAAATAAATGTGTGTGTATGTGCGCACACCTGCCCACCCACGGGGTGGGGCGACAAAGTGTTAACTGGTGGATCTGGATGAAAGTGGTCACTGTACTATTCTTGTAACTTTTCCATAGGTTTGAAGTTTCAAAAGAAAAGAAACCAGAAAGGCCCTTGAAAAGCTGTCAGAACTGCCAGAGGTGTCCCAGTTGACTCGGCACTCACCTGTCAGGTACTCCAGGACGGCGGCCATGTACACGGGCGCCCCCACTCCAATCCTGTACTTGGGGTGACCTTTCTTGATGTACCGCAGCATCCGCCCCACAGGGAAGATGACTCCAGCCTTGGCGGACCGGGAGGTTTTGGTAGACTTCTTCTTCCCGCCCCGGCTCGACATGGCGGTAGCCCTGGAGCTGGATCAGTCAGCACACTGAGGAGGAAGGAAGCACACCATCAGGAAGCGCCATCTGCCCTTCCCCTGGAAGAAACGTGCTGCCCACAGACGCCAATGCCTGCAGCCGCCGAGCCCAGCTGATGATCTCCACTGAAGTGCGGAGGCCCCTGAACACAGAAAGGCTTAGCTTTTCACATTGTATATCATGACATCAATTTTATCAGCCACTTCCATTTAAAGGTTACTCTGACAGTGGCCTTTATGCCGCATGATGTAAAAGAAAATGGGATTTCTTAGCATGTTCTATACATTTGTTTAATAATTGCATTTTCATACAGTGAGACCAGGGCTGGTAAATTTGCTGAAGTCTACATAAAAGAAAAGAAAACTATGTCACCTGCCCCTAGAATGAAGCTTTACAGCCCGATACCTAAGTTCTTTGACAAAGGCAGCGTCTGGTCCTTCATCTGCGAGAAGCAGGAACAGCTCACAGGAGCTCAGTGAGTAACCAGGTTGGAATGAGAGGCCCTCAGGACACTTCCAGTCTGCTGGCCAGGCCTGCCCTTAAAGAAGCATTTTTCTGTCCCAACTCCTTCTCCCAATCCCCATCCAAAATGTCACTCAGTCCAGAAGATGCCCCTGTTCAACACCTCTGAGGGGTCCTCTCCTCTCCACCCCAGCTGTGACTGACCTGGTCATCACTATCTAAACTAAATGATGGAAAATGTCTCCTGAAAAGGTCTCCCACCCCCGCCCCCCTCTCCTCCACTCCACCTGCCCTCTACCAGCAGGGTTTCCTGTGTACACACAAATCTGAACCCGCCGTGGCCTTAAAGTGTTCCCTGGCTGCCACCACGCCCAAGATAAAACCAGGGCCCTTGGCCTGTCATGCAGAGCCCTAGAAATCTAGGCCTGGCACACGCTTTCTGCCCTCTGCCCCCGCCCGAGTGCTCAATCCAGATGCTCCGCCCTCTGGGGTCCCATGTGCTTCACACAACAGCCTGACCGGCACATGCCCCCCGCCCCCGTCTCTCCCACGAGACTGCAAGCTCTCTCATCTTCCCCTGGCTGTGCTCCTAGTGTAGCACCGCACAGTAAGGTCTCAAACGTTTGTTGAAAGCATTCCAGCCACCTTGCATTCGCTTCAGGAACCATGCTGGGGCATGGAGGTGCCCCATGCGGTGCACAGGGCAGTGTAGTCCCTGTTCTCACAGAGTGAGGTGGGGAAGGGAGATGGAGAGTCCTAGAGTCATTCAAGTGGTAATGGTGGAAGGCCAGTGCAGGGTGCTGGAAGAGGGGCTGCGAAGAGCCCTCTGCCCACTCTTGGGCACCAGGTAAGCCTTCCCAAGAGGACAATTATACCCTGCTTCCCAAGAGGACAATTATACCCTGACCACCGAACCAAATGGGCAGGTATGCCATTTACTGCTAAACCAAGGTTAGGCTCCGTGGTGTGTGGACTCCTCCAGCTCCAACAACCCATGCCTCTGACCGTGGAGGCCACTGACTTGTAAGTCCTTCTTACTCTGATGCCCAACCCTATACTGGAGACATACCTAACATCAGTGTCGCCAACCTGCAAGATCATCTCAAACTGGCTGCTGGGAAGAAGGGGCCAAAACAGCAGAGAGCAGCATGCCTGGGCACTGTGGGGCAGCCGTGCTGACAGGCCCAACAGAATTAAAGGGCTCAAGTCCTGGCCCTTGCAGGTGCTGGAGGGAGCTAAGCAGCCCCTGGGAGGAGAATCCTGTATTTAATCCTGTATCTTACCCCGTCTAGGGGCACCAAGTCTTAACTGGTCACTGGGCACTCAAGAGACCCGGAAGGGTCTGAATTTTTCTAAAACAGTTAATTGGCCTCATTTTAAAACACCCCCTGCAAATAGAAGCCTGTGCTCACTCTGTGCAGGAAGCGGCATGTGAACACATGTGCGCACACGTGTTTGCAGGGGAAGCTGCCACTGGGTTTCCTGGGTCTTCTGCGTTACCCCAAACGTGCTTCGCAGACTGACTCTACGCTTTGGACTGAGAGCTTTTCAGATCTGAACGTTTCCCCTCTTTCAGCAGAAGCCTGTGGTCAGTGGTGATTGATGCAGCTTGGCCCTGTTTTTATTGGAGCACAGACTTCGGCTCTGTCTGCGTATGTGCGGGGCTGCCCCTGTGGAAACTGGACAGTGTCCTGCCCCAGAGAGGAGCCACTGGCACTCAGGAACCTGATGGGTCCTAAACACACTTACTTCCTAAAAGTGATGCTCCTGGTGCTCCCCTCTGACTCTAGCCAAGAGTTTTTATATCATCCACACACCGGTGACGCCCAGGTCTCCAGCCCAGTGAGCATCTGGCTGCTGAGCCCCAGGGCTCTGTTCTGATTACCTAAGGCAAGGGCCCACTTAGAAGTCCCACGGGTGCCTTGAACTCCTCTGGGCTTCTCAGCCCCATCAGTGGCAACATCATGCATCAAGCTACCAAGCAAGAGTCAGCCTGGCCCCTACTTTTCTGCCACAGCACCCAATCATTAGCCAAGTGCTGCTGAACCCGCCTCCGTAAGTTCTCCAGCCTCTTTCCTTCTCTTCACACCACCCATACCTTGATTCAGCTCTACTTCTTACCTCCTTCCCCAGCACCAGTCTCTTCCCATGGACGCTGGAGAGCCTGTGCCTGCTTTGCCAGTACCCCATCACCCTGAACCGGCCACAAACAGCACCCTTCAACAACTTCCGCAGCCCTGTTTCCTGTCACCGACCTGGGATCAGGTGCCCCAGCCGCCCCAGGCTTCCTGACCTGTGATGCTGTGCCCAGTTTCAGAGAGAGGAAAAGGGAGGGAGAAACATCCATGTGTGAGAGAAATATCGACTGGTTGCCTCTTGTTCCTCCCTAATTGGGGACCCAGCCAGCAACCCAGGCATGTGCCCTGACAGGGAATCGAACCGGCAACCTTTGGGCTCACAGCCTGGTGCTCAATCCACTGAGCCACATCAGCCAGGGCCAGAATGTCTTTATATATGCTGTTTCTCCTGCCTATCACACCCCTGATCCTCCTGCCAACCTGAACTGTGCTCACGAGCCCTCTTCTTGAATCTGGCCGGGAACCGGAACTGCTTCTGCTCCATGTTCCCACAGCACATACCCCGGCACGTATCTGGGGGCCTCCCTCCCCAACTTGACTGAACTGCAAGCGACTTGGGGCCAGGCAGTTGCTGACTCACATCTGGCTCCCCAGGTCCCAGGAAAGATCTGAAACATTGCGGGCCCTCAAGTGTCATCTGCTGAATGAAGACTGTCTTCCTGTCTCACTGTGAGTCCGGCTCCTTTCTGAGAAAGCAGCCCTGAGTCTTCATCCCTTCCCCAAGGGGGCTATCTTGCAGAGATGCTGTTGCTCGTCCCTCCCCATGTTCTTTCTGCACTTCTAACTATAGATCCCCAAGCTGCAGCCACAGCTATGAGAATTCTGACTAAGCCATGCAGCCTCACGACATCCAGTGACATGTGGTGATTTCAAAAACATTATTGGGACAATCACCTTGTAGCTTGCGGCCTCCAGATAAACCCATAAACATGCAGGCCCCTCCAGCTCTTCAGATGGCCATGGAGAGCTATGGGCAGCTGTGGCCAGGCACCAACTGGGGAGAGTGGCTGTGACAGAGTGGCTGTTGAGCACTGTGTTAATAACTCGAATTCCAAAGCCAGACTGACCTGATTCAAGTCATGGCTCTGCCACTTACAGCCCATGTGTCCTTGGACGCGTGATATAACACCACTGAGCCCAATTTCTCATCAGTCAAGTGGATACAATGATAGAATAGACCTCCAAGAGTTGAATAAGAGCATGCATATAGGAATATAAGAGAATTGAATGAAAATATGCATATAAGGGCCTGACACTCACCTAGTCAGGGAGTGCTGGGTAAGGTTAATAAAAATGATGACAAAATGCATTAAGATGAAAAAAGGCTGCCTTCCTGAAGAACTGGCACTGGATGTTTGTATTCAAGAGAGTAGCACTAGCTGCTATAACAAATAAGCCCCTACAGCTTATTCCTCACTCATGAAAAGTCCAAAATGGGTTTCCATGACTGGCCAGTGCTTCTCCACGGGATGACTGCTGGACCCAGACTCCCATCTTCCCATGCACGATCCCCAGGTTTACCATGGAAGAAAACACATGGACGTTTTCAGGGCCCAGATCTGGAAGTGAGGCATACCACTGCTGACCATGATCCATCAGCTAGAACTTGGTCATATGGCCACAGCTAATTACAACAGAAGTTGAGAAATGTCCCCTACCTATTTGCTCAGAAGAAAAGAGGAAACAGCCAGCCCCAGTCACATGACAAACCAACTGGAAAGCTGACCCTGAAGCCAGGTCTGAATGATTAGCCGAAGCCTGCTTGGCCCTGTCTGACCCACGTCCTGCACCCAGCCTCTTCTGAGAGAGGGACAGCTCTACATCATAGAAAAAGTGGCTTCTGATGCACTCGACTTCTCTTCGGGGCACAGACATTGCTCACAAGAGAAACAGCAATGCTCTCTTGTCAGGCACACAAAGCTGTGTCCTTCCTTCCTGGAATCATGGCTCAGAGCAGACCCCACTCAGTAAACCAGAAGCCCTCACCCCTGCAGAGGGTCCCCCAAGACTTGAAGACAGTGATAGGTATTCAGGCAACCTCAGCATCGTTCATCACATTATGTTCACATACATTAGCCTGGCTGCCTTTCTGACTGTTATCAGGCCAGGAAATGAAGACTCTGTGGTTGATCCTGAAGGGATCTCTGTGTCTTCACCTTTACAATTCCTCCAACTATAAATCAGTCCAACAGACAGGAACCTTGTTAGCAGAAACCCAAAGCTTTCCCAGAGACTCTTCTGGGGAGGGGCTACAGAGATGAGCCAGGCTTCAGAGAGATGCAAGTCTCTGACCACAGGCCCCCTCAACAAATGAGACATGACCTGGACAACATCATCTATCCTCATAGCTCAGGACTAATTAGAAGCCTGGCAGTGAGGAGCCCGTGAATAAGATCAACATGAAAACTGCAAGCCCTCTACTACTAGGAGGGGCCATAGAAGGGAGGGGGACCAAGGACCATCCCACCTACCTACCTACCTACCACACCACTCCACTCCTCCCCAACAGGGCACCCTACTAGGCTCCTCACTGCACTGCAAACCACCTTTGTTCCCACCTCCAATCTTTGGCACATGCAACTAGCTCAGTCTGGAACACCCTCACCAGCCTCCTGCCTGGAACAATCCTACCTAATGGTCCCAGCACCTCTGCTGATGCAGACCTAACAAAGAGCTCTCTCCTCTGCATTTCTGCCATGGGGCTCCTAGTCACAGTCTAGTTTGGGGCAGCCCATGCCCAGCTGCAGCCTTGCACCAAGGCCCTGAGGCCCTCCAGCCCCTCTCTCCCTATTTCCAGCAACCAGGGCTCCATGCCTTGCACCCAGCAATCCACCAGGCTGAACTGCTCCCAGTTTCCTCATTGGACATTCCTACTGTGGCCCCCAAGTCCAGCTAAAAATCCCTTATGATGTTCCCTAGGCCTACTACCACTCTTTAATGTGCCCAGTTGATTTTCTCCATCTTTTTTTTGTAAAGTGCTCTGCAAATGCAGATTCTAGGCCTTCCTTCCAACTTAACTGCCCCCCTAGACCCAATTTATAGAAACATTCTAACACCAACTACCCCACCCTTAACACTTGTTGTCCTGTATCATCACTGTCTATTTCCTTGTCTTTGTTGTTTTATTGCTGTTGTTGTTGTTGTTGTTGTTGGAATACCCCTTGTGTGTAACTATTTTTTTGGCTTGAGTCCCGTATTCCTTGTCTGTCTTCAGGGGATGGTCCACTCTGCTCTGCTCATCACTGCATCTCGTCTGTTACCTGGGAGGCTCTCAAATGCTGGCTGGACGGAGACTGATTAGTGGACATTTACTGTGGGTGGGTTCCTCTTGACAAAGATGAGGGGAGCATTTCCAAAGGCCACAGGACTCAGAGATGTGGAAGTGGGACAGCAGCTGGAGACCTTTTCTGGGCCAGTCAGGTACATGCCCCTGGCTAATTCCTGTGGGAGCCCAGACCCTCAAAATTCAGGGACCTTGTGGAGCCACTCTGGGGATGCCCGAAAAGGAACGTTACAATTGTTCTGCTCCCTGAGGTGGGAGCCTGGCAGAGGCCTTCCAGCTCCGTGACAAGTCTACGGCTCCAGTAACCTCTCCTCTTGCCACTAGACAGGCTCAGTAACACAGACCAGAGGAAAATACTTACCTTCCTCACACCTGTAAGAGACTAGTCTTTGCTAAGGTACGGCACAAAAAAATTCTTAAATAAACAGGCCACTCGCAAACCCACCGAATGGTCAATCATGAAGTCTTTTATTATCTATGCCTGCATATAATATGCATTATATGAATGCCTGCATATTGATGCAGAACAAGCATCGACGAGAACTGCTGGGGGCTGCTAGGCAGGCGTCCCTATCCCCAGAGCCCAAGGAGGAAGGCAGTGGAGCTCTCCGTGTTTGCTGAGGGACGATTCCCCCACCCTTTCCCTGTAGCTGGATAAATGCCCACATGTCCACAGGCATTTGTCACCTTCCCATCAACTCCAATCACAAGGCCAACCTGAGACACTTAATTCTTAAGCGAAGGACATTAATCCTATTTACAGCATTCTCTTCCCGTTTACTCCCATCACACCAAATGATTAACGGTGTCTCTGCTGTCATGTCCCCAGAGGCATGTGGATAAACTACACAACTATCACTCACCGAGAGAGCTGGGGTTCTCAAGCTACACTCTGATTGGTTCGGAAGAAAGAACTGCTCTGGTACTCTAGCCAATCAGAAAAAAAAATCTCTCTCCATTCATAAAACACTACATCATAAAGTGAGCTGGATGATTAAAGAACAGTCTGCCCTGGGGGAACCACGGGACTGAAAACAGGGAGTGAAGGATAAATTGAGATAGTAAATAAATTCTAAACCACACATTTTGTTCCAGCAGATATATCTCCCTCACGTGCTAGATTTTTAGTGGCGGGAAAAAACAAAACCCAAACACCAGTGCTATTCACCACAAGCAGGAAACAGTTTGCAGAAAGCTAGTCTGAGATTAAGATTTCACCTCTACAAATGCCCCCTATGGTATGCTTCCCCATCTGCACTGAAGGAACCACCGATATACAGGTTGGGGCAAAGTGGGTCTATAGTTGTTTGTATAGAAAATAACAGTTAATAAATAATAATACAAAAATAAACTGCCTTGCATACTCACCACTACAAACCTACTTTTGCCTCACCCTGCGATTTCAGGAGGAAGGCACTGTCAGCTAACCTCACCAGGAAACTTTCCTTCATACCCCCTGTCCCTTTTGGTTGGGCCAAACTAAGATGACCAGTCCAATGGAAGACCACCCAAAGATCAAGTTAAACTGTGACTTTCAATAGGACAGGACCCTGGCTGGACTTGGCATCTAGGAGCCATTCGCTGTTGGTGGAACAGAGGAAGCACTCCCAGTGAGAACAAAGAACTGGCCGAGTCTCTCTGCTGTCAGGATGAAGTCTGAACCCCTCAGCATCTCTGACCAGGATCCTCTCCGATCTGGCCCCCTCTCGGCCCTCTCGCGTCACCTGACTCTCCCCTTGGACCGAGCCACCCTGAGCCTCTGGCCACTCCCCCACATGACCTCTTTTCTGATTGTTCCAGGACTCTGTACATGTGGTTCCTCAGGCCTCAAACACTTATCCTGGCCTGCCCTCCTCTGCCCAGCCAGTTCCTGCTTGGCCCTTCGTGCCTGGTAAGGGCTTGCTCCTGGTTAGGCTGCCATCCTGGGGCCACTGGGGGAGCAACTGCAGACTCCTGCACTGGCCTTGGAGTGGCTGCTTGTCTGTCTTTTCAGCATGTCAGCTTCCTGAGGAAAAGGACTGGGCATTTCTTGATCATGGTACTGTCCCCAGTGCCTGACCCAGAGTTAATTCTCAATAAGTACTTATTGGAAGACAATGGTCTTGGCAGACTCAATCCAAGCAAGCAACCCATACCACTCTGGTATGAAGAGCTGACCCACTCGGGCTCACTCTGAAGAGCTGAGGTGGGACCTAACATACTTCTAAAGTTGCAGAAAGTGGGGAGAACCCACAGTACCAGTACACACCCCACTTACCCCTGCCCCTTCCCAGCTCATGTGCCAAGAACAGAACTCTGAAAAACCCAATGCAAATCCAAAGGCACACTCCAAGAACCTCAGGCTGCTACAACTGTGACAAACGCCACAGATTCCTGGGTTTTGCCATCTTAGGGTGTTCAGTGTGTTCGTTATTTACATAAATCTCCTGTAAAGGACTTGGGCAGCGTTAGTTCTACAAGCATTAGAGGCAGGTCTCAGAATAGATGTATTCCAAGCCTCTCTCCGGGGAAGGAGTGAGGGCTCTCCCTGAGTCCTGCATCTCCAGGACCAGAGATGCACGTGCCTGGCCTATTTCTTACAGACCGAGCCAGTGACGTAGGGTCGTGCTAGTGCTGTTCTAGACGACTCTCAACCCTTAGTAAAATGTGGGCTATCCCTTCCCCATTCTCAAGGCCCTGCCTCCAGCAATGTTCACTTAAACTCCTCCTTCCTCCTTGATACCTTTATCCCCTTTACCATGGGAACAGAGTAAAATAATATAACAGACTGAGAGATTACCCACACTCCTCCTAAAACATTTCTGAAGAAAAATTTAAAGTCTTGAGGGGTTTTCTCAAAGAAAAAAAATAGGCTTATAAACGAATCTATATCAGACAGCCTCTTGTGCAAGACTGAGATGCCACCGCCCAACTTTGGTGAGTAGTGTACAAGGGGTATTAATTCCAGTAGCAGGCATGAGGTGTCCATTTCAGAGCTAATAACTCCTCTGACAGCACACAGTGCCCCAAAGGTGGCTGGCAGTAGGTGGATTCCACCAAATTTACAACTGGAACCTCCCAATCAAATCCAAAGCTGTTCGAAATTCCCCCTAGGCCTGGAGCAGGAAGGCTTGGAACAAAGCACTACTCCCACCCCTAACGGTAAAACCTCAAACCACAAAGGTGGAAGAAAAAGAGAAGCTAGCAGGAGTGCCCCTCTAAGTGTCTATTCTTATAGGTTGTTTATGAAATCATTAAAATCTTACACGGACTTCATGATCGTTGTAATTATTGAATTCAGTTTTGTCTCAGCTGTTTCTACAGAAGCCTCTCACTTTTGAACTCAGGAACATTTTCCTTAACAGCTTATCTAAAACAACCTTCCAAGCAATCTACTAACAAGATCCGTGAGTGATCCGTGGTCCCCCTGCAGGAGTGAAGGTGGGGTGCACCGTCCACACACCTGTTGTCAGATGACCCTTACGGCAGCATCCTGCGCACTCACCCCACCCCACCCCACCCCACCCCACCCCACCCCACAGCGAGTCTCTTTTCCTCTTGGCCTTCTCCACCCGGGGAGCCTGCAGCCTTCCGGAGTTACCTTTAAAAACTCCCAACCAAGAAGCAAACAAAAGGCCCATCAGGAGCCCAGTGAGAGCAGCGGGGGTCCTCTGGCCTCTCCCCGGCCCGCCTCTGGACAACCCCTTCCCCGCCTGGTCTGGCTCCAGTCCCGCGAGTGTCCTCTAACCACCCCTCACCCCCCCACCCTGCCCTCCCAGCAGACTGAGCCAGGCGCCTACACAGCGGCCACCGGGATCTCGGGCCTGACTTATTGTGCCCAGGCTGGCAACTCGCTGGCGGGTGGGGCCACACCGAGTCCAACTCCGCGCACAACCGCTCCCGGGCGCCCAGGCCCAGCAGCCAGTGCCGCCGGGCCTCCTCCCGCCGAAGGCCGAGCCGTCTGCCCGACCACCGAGGGAAGGGTCGCTGCGAAAGGGGCCCCAACTGTCTCCTTCCCACAAAAGCGCCCGGGCGCAGGCAGGAGGTTGCGTTCCTGAGAAGTTGGCTTCCGGGTTCGCTTTCTGAACAAAACCAAAGGGAATCCCACGCGGCCCCAGCATGGCCTGGGAAGGCGCGGAGAGCGCGAGGCCCCGGCGTGAGCCGCGCCGAGCCCGGGGCCCGAGCCCGGCCAGCGCAACCCGGGCGCACCCAGCCGGGCCGCTCCCAGGCACCCGCGGCCGGAGAAGCGCGGCGGCCGGACCCTGGCGGCCGGGAGGGGACGCGCGGAGAGGGGCCCGCGCGGCACTTACGGGCGGCTCGGCGGTGGCGGCAGCAAGGTGTTCGGCCTGTGCCCTCTGGGCCGCTCGCGCCTTTTCTCTTCGCGCTCCGCGCTGACCCGCCCGCCTCCTCGCTTCCCGCCCGCACGCCCCTCGCTCGCCCCCTCCGCCCGGCTCCTCCACCGAGTGAACTGGAACCAGTAGCCGCGGCCCCGGGATTCCCACAATGCACAGCGCGCCGCTCGTCACATCCCATCCCGTCCCCGCGCGTCCGGCCACCCCGCCCACGCCGCCCGGGCCCTGACCCCATCCCCAACCGCCGCGCACGCGGGCACTCTCCTCGCCCTGCCTCCTGGACGTCGGTCAGTCTGGCCCCGGCTGCTCCGGGGCCCTGGCGTCTGGCCCTCTACCCTAGGCACCCCGCCCTGACGCCGGACGCGGGACGCAGGATCCGCGGAGCAGAGGTGCCCAAGCAGAGCTGCTCCTCCAGCGCGCATCCCAGCCTATGTGCCTCGAGTGGCACTTATTGAGCCTTTTATTAACCCAGGGAGGGAGGCACAATGACTGTTATCACCCTCCCCCTCCCCATCCAACGCAAACCTCCTGCGCACCTCAGAGCCACCTCTCCCCCACTCCCCGCCGCCCCCCGCTGACCCCCGCTGTCTTTAGGTAAAACCCCCCAGCAAACCTTTTCTGTCCTGTGACCAATTACTGCACATCCGGCTGCCCTGGGGTTGGTTCTTCATCATGACCCCAGAAGTCTGGACCTGCTTTGTGCACGGAAGCCGTTAGCTACTTCGATTGAGCGAACGTTCACCATTGAACCAGTTGGGATTCATTAATGTAAAAAGATATTATCACCAAATACGGGTTTTAAAACTGCAGACGAGCAGAAAGAGGAGGGGCCTCTGTACAGCCCACCTGTGAATCCCTAAATTAGGTTTCTCTCCCCAAGGTGTTAGTGCCCCATTGCGGGGTACTTAAATAGGACCCTCCCTCCACTCCCCTCCTCTCCACCTGCCAAAGTGGGGAGGGGGAAGCCACCTGAGCACCTAGCTGTGGGCCAAATTTGGATAACAATACACGCCCAGCAGAGTTGAAGCGCGGTTTATTGTGCCGCTGCCCCTCCCAGCCCTCAGGCTTCCTCCTAAAGCAGCGGTGCTAACCTTCTCCCTTCACAGAGGTGTTTTACTCTGGTCTTTGCAAAGCAGTGTACAATTCACACCTCTCATGCATTCATTGTTTCAATTGAGTACTGAAGTCATATTTTGGGTCATGCACCAATTTGAGTAATTAAGATAAAAGCAGTTCACAGAACAGACAAAAATTCCCTGCCCTCTTGGAGGTTGCAGTCTAGGAGGGAAAGAAACACAATCAACAAAAGAAATGATGTGGTAGATGGTATTAATGCTGTGGAGAAAAATAAGGCAGGGAAGGAGGGCTCGGAGTGTGAAGTGGGGTGGGGTTTCAAATGTTAGAGAAGACCTCCCTGAGAAGGTGACATTTAAACAAAGACTTGAAGGAACTGAGGGAACAAGCCATGTGGATATCTGGGGGAGGAGTGTCCCAAGCAAGAGGAGCAAGCAACAGCAAGTGCAAAGATCCTGAGGCAGATGTGTCTCTGAAATTCTCAATAAATAGTGAGTGTGTTCTTACCACACACAAACATACACGAGTGATAACTCTGTGATATGGTACCAGTGTTACACTAAAGCTAAAGTGATCATCTTATTGCAATGTATAAATGTATCGAGGAAACACATTGTACACCTTAAACTTCTTTGTTACATGTCAGTAATTTTTTTTTAGTGGAACAAGTAAAGGAGAGTTGTAGGAGATGAAACTGGAGAAATGATGATTCTTTGTGTCCCAAAATAAAGCATTAAGGATATGTGAGGACCCCCGCTACCGCACTGCCCACTGAAGCTTCAGAGGAACGTCAGGGAAGGTGCAGAGACCGCCTGCCTTGTTGCTCTGTCCTTCCCTGGGTCCTTGTACAGGCCCCTTGGTTCTGTAGGGGCCAGCCACAGCGGGAGGTTTCTGTGGAGCACACAGCAAGTCAGGAGGATGCCAGACTTCATTTATTCATTCAGCTGACACTTGCTGAACACCTACCGTGGGCCAGGCCCGGGTCAGTCTCCCTCCCAGGGAGAGCAACGTTCTAGGCGTGTTTCCACGCCAGGCCTCTAGGGAGAGAGGGAGATGCCTGCAGCCTGCTGGTTCCCTGGTGGTGGACAGACCTGAGGCTTCTTCTCCAGGTCCTCAGTGATGGCCAAGGCCAGAACCAGAGGATGATTGTCAATCTGTATTGCAAGGGAGCCAAGAAGCAACTCACTCACCTCCACCCCAGCATTGGTTTCTGATGCAGTTGATTTCCCTGGTGACTTGGAAGTGGGTAATGTTCAACAGATCGACTTTGCTCTCCATCTTACTGCACACTCACCACGTGCCAGGTCACATACATCCCAACACTGCACCCTCACAACGGTCTCACCAGGCACAGGCTATTTCTGAGACATTTCCATCCTCATTTCACAGACAAAGGCACTACAGATTCAGGAGGCCAAGAAATATGCCTGAGATCACAGAGAGGGCAGGCTGGCACTGGGGTTCACACCCGGCTCCTCCAGGTCCTAGGTCAGGACTGAAGACAGCCCTCCCAGGAGCTCGGTTCCTCCGCACCCAGCACCCATCCTCCCCAGTTCAGAGTGGGTCTAGTTGTCCCCACTCAGTCATGCATCACTGTCCTCCAAGAGCCAGTCTTGGTGCCATCCCCACCTCCTTATCCCCTTCTCAGTGTGTATCTCATAGAACTCACTGGGAATGTTGTCCCCTGGAGCTGGTCAGTGCAGAGGCCCTGCGTCCACCTCTCTCCCGAAGGCTCCCTCCTCCCATCCCCAACCGCTACCTCTTGCCACCCCTGGGCCTCAGGTGTTTTTGCCCTCATGGGCCCCTTCCTCTGTTAAAAACAAGCAAACAGAAAACCCTGCGTTGATACAAACACAAATATGTTAACATGCTATATTAAAATTGTGCTTCACGGAGAATTCAGCCCTGCACACACCCAACTCTGAACAACCATAGTATGTCTGTCAGGCCTACTTTCCTTCTCCACCAGGGACAGTGCCGAGACCCACATGGCTTTATGGGCTCACAAAACCATTTTAACTTCTTTTCAAATCAGAAGAAGAAATGAAGATTAATTCTTTTAGATTAAAAATATATTTTAATTTACATTAAAATATAACATCTAATAATAATATATTAATAACATCTTTATACCAATGAAGTCATAAAATGTAAGTTTTTAAAATATCACTTTTTAAAAATTCTCATCCGAGGATATGTTTCATTGATTTTACAGAGAGAGAGGAAAAGTGAGAGAGGGAGAGAGAGGGAAACGTTGATTGACTGCATCCCCCACACACCCCAACTGGGGATCGCACCCGCAATAGATATGTACCCTGACCAGGAATCGAACCCCCAATCTTCTGGTGTACAGAACAATGTTCCAACCAACTGAGCCACCTGGCCAGGGCTAAAATGTAATTTTTATATCTTGTTAGAAAGGAAGGCCCCACAAAGGCAAAAGTGTCTAGAGCCCATGAAAATGTTAATATTGCCTATTGGTTCAAGTAAAAATGTGTGAAAAGCAGAACCTTTAGCTCACTACTCAATGACAACAAATGTTTTTCCTCGAGGCAGCCATCCTAGTCTGTTACCTAAGGGAAGCATTTCGTGCATGCTTCCCACGTGGTCACAGAGAATATTTAAAAATGTGTCCTGAGGGGTCAAGACTCCATAAAGTCAACACTTGCTACTGCTTCATCAAAGACATTCTTCAGTGAAACTGTTGGGGTTTTTTTTCTGCGAGTTCATGGCAGTAAAGAATAAAATGATTATTAGTGCGGTTTGGTGCCAGTGCTGATCTGTGTCAATTCACCAGCTGTTTTGCCCACTTTTGGTTTTTCACCATTGGTGCAAAGATCAAGACAGTGAAAAAGCTAAGTAACGTCTTAGCATTTTTATGAAAATGTTGGACCATGTGGATACCTGGAAAGGTTCCGCAGACCCCAGTGTGGGAACCTCGGTCCCAAACACCCTGAGGCTGTTCCATCATTTATTTAACCAGGCCCTTGTAGTTGCTTGTCTGCTTGCTTGTTTTCAGGCTGTTTCCAATTCTATTATAAAGACCTTGTGAATATCCTTAGAGTTACACATTTGTGGACACCTGACTGTTAAGAACACATTTTTTAAATATATGTATATATTAAATGTATATATACTAAATATGTATATTATATATATGTATATATTATTTATTTTCAGAGAGAGGAGAAGGGAGGGAGAAGGAGAGGGGGAGAAACATCAATGTGTGGTTGCCTCTTGCATGCCCCCAACCAGGGTCCTGGCCTGCAACCCAGGTATGTGCCCTGACTGGGAATTGAACCACTAGCCTTGAGGTTCGCAGGCCAGTGCTCAATCCACATACCCACACCGTTCTTAGAAGTGGAGCTGCTGTATCAAAGTCAAATGGCCCGCCAGAGAAGTCGGGGCAGGACAAGGCCAGCGGGCAGGGAAGGCTCCAGCAGTCCTGCATTCTCCCAGCACCTCTGTGCCCCACCCTGCGTCTTCCCAAGACCTCTGATGATCTGAGAGTCCAACCGTGGGGTGTCTCCGTGTCCCTCAGTTCAGCCCGACCTTGTTTGTGGAAAGGCAGGGAGCAGGCCTCCAGTAAGTAGTTCCCAAGCTTTTGATCGACATGCCTCAAGCCCAGAGGAGTGAGTCTGTGCAGGGATCCCAGGAAAGAAAGCGTCCGGCAGACCTGTCCCTCCCGTCCTCTGCCCCCACCAGCCAACAGATGTGCTCTTCTCCACAGGACAGCTGCTTGGCCATCGTGGCAGGTGCAGCCTTTCTTCCAGACTTGATTCCTTCAGACGTTCTTTCTCTTTGATGTCCAAGTGGCCACAACATCTGACATCTGACACTTTTCCTCATTTCAACACCCTCCCAGCCCTTCTGTCTTTGTTAAGCAGTTAACGCCCTCCTCTGAGAAGTAGGTGATTGTTTACGCTTAATTAGGAATAACAAAGGAGCCAAGGAAAACCGTGCTAGGGTGCCTGCAGGAAGAGGGAGGGTGTGTTTTACGATTTGCAGTCCTAGAGGCTTCTCTGGATTTCAATATTGTTTTCCTCCAGAAGTTAGAGCTGAACTGAAAAGGCAGGTTGAAGGATTTAGGCTGTCTGTGGAGCAGCGGCACTGTGCGACTCCCTGAGACGGCACTGCGGTCATTGGGCTTGTGGGCCTAAACCACTGTCATCATAATAGTAATGCTAAAACCTGTGTGCCCTCTCACTGTGTGGACATTTGCACTAGAGGATAAAACTGTGAAACACACACATGCATGCGCACGCACAGTCACGGATTTTAAAATATCCTTAATGAAGCAGATTTTTAAATTTTTTAATTTAATTTTTAAATATTCACCTGAGGACATTTTTTTTTTCATTGCTTTTAGAAAGGAGGAAGGGGGAGAGAGAGAGAGAGAAAGAGACATGGACCAGTTGTCATCTCGTTTGCATCCAGACGGGGGATGGAACCCGCAACCTTGGCATGTGCTGCGACGGGGAATGGAATCCGTGACCTTTGGGTCTAGAGGATGACACTCCAGCCAACTGAGCCACACTGGCCAGGGCAGATTTTTAAATGTTTGAAAGGTTATATCTGCCACCAGGAGCTTGACAGCTTCCCAATACTTTAAAGCAAACAAACAAAAAACTTTCCTGATGACATCAGTGGTAGTTTTAACTAACATGATTTTTTGATGTTGTGGAATAAAGTCTGTCAACATTTGGAAAGACCTCACATATCAAAGTAATACGTATGCTAGTATTACTTTGTGAACCAGTGTTTTCCAAGTGACTAAGGTATGATGCTACAGTATCACACATAGGTTTAAAAAATCCATTCAGAGTGCAAGACAAACCAATGGATTTAATGCCACAGAATATGAAAAGTTCAGTGATATATTTTAACATTCCACATAACTGCTAACGTTTAAGAAATTAAGTCTTGTCAAGTTTTGGTGCTGCGGGTGAACAAAAGGCTTCCATGGAAAGTAGCCTCACAGGGCGATCTGATCATAAATTCCTAACTGGTTAGGTCATGGTGCGTAATCACGCCTCAAGCACTTAACTCGTTTAGTAAAAGGTTTACCTTTGCCTTAGGCAAGCCCTGTCCATTGTTTCTGTGCACCTACGTTATCATACGTTTGAAATAACCACCCTCTGGAGAGCACGTAATCTTGTTAACCATCCTGTAACCCAAGCCTCACCTTACTTCCCCTACCTCCATGTAATCTTCCTTACATTCCCTCCTTAATGTCAAAGGCCTAAAAGAAGCTGCAGAAATGTTATTCTTCAGAGCTTTGGAGATCTTGTTCCCCAGCAATGGCATCAGTTTGGCTCAAATAAAGTCTTATAAAAAAAAATCTCTGCAAGTTTGGATATTTCTTACCTCAACTTTGTAGAATCAGAGAACAAGATCCACAATCATCTGCAAAGGTTATTGTAATGCTCCCACCTTGACTACTTTAAAAACAAAACAAACCTTTTGCCTTAGAAAAAACCACCATGAGAAAGTCAGATGACAAACTGGAAGAAAATATTGGCAAACTCTACCACAGATAGAAGCTACTGACCCTTTCTGAATCTGCTTGGGCTGCCACAACAAAATACTATAGACTGGGTGGCTTAAATAATACAATTTTCTCACAGTTCTGGAGGTTGGATAGTCCAAGGTCAAGGTTATGGTACAGTTCATTCTCTGGTGAAAGCTCTCTTCCGGAGTACATGACCAGTTGTTCTCAGGTGACCTTTCCTCTGTGCCTCTATGTGTGTGGGGCGGGGCGGGGGGTGGCTGGGGCAGGGGGTGGCCGGGGGAGAGGGACAGAGAGAGAGAGAGGGCTGTCTGGTGTCTCTTCTTGTAAGGACACTAATCGTATTGGATAGGGCCCCATCCTTATGACCTCACTGGTCCTTGCGGCTTCAATATGAGTTTGGGGGACACCATTCAGTCCATAGCAGATATGTATATTTTCAAAATATTTTCTTCTGATTATATATGCTGAAAATTGAACATATACAACCCTGAAAATTGAGGGGCATACATTAAAAATCCTATTTTTAAAAATGCTCAAAAGATATAATTAACAAAAAAGATCTAAAAACTGGAGCTTAAAATGCAGACAGATGTTCAACTTCACTCATAACAAAAGTCCAAATACAAACCATACCTGGACGTCATTTCTAACTTGTCAGACTGGCAGAAGTTCAGTGACCGGAAAACACACTCTGTTGGCAAAGCAGTAGGAAACAGGCCATCACGTTGCCGGTAGGGGTGCACCCTGGGACAGCTCCGTGGAGCGCAATTTCACAATATTCACCAAGGCTCCCTCTGCATTTACCCTTAACCAGGCAATTCTGCTTTTAGAATTTACCCTGACCATGCACTACAATGACAGGAAAATGCATACCCACAAGATTATTCATTGCTGCATTTTTTGTAATTGCAAAATATTGGCAAATACCTAAATATTTAAGGGTAGGAGATTGGTTGAATAAGCTATGACACATGCACACAGTAAGTACTTACACTGTAATAGTGAGTGGTGATCTCTATGAATTGATACGGAGTAATTTGCAGCAGATATTGTCAAGCGAAAAAGACAAAGGGCAAACGAGCATAGTAGCTACATTTTGTGCAAGAAAGAAGGAAAAACAGCATGCATATGCCTCTAGAAAGAGAAACACAGGAGGGGTAAGGCAGAAAACAGTGAAGACAGTACCTGTAAGGGGCGAGGGGCAGAGAGAGACGGAGACAGGGGCATTTCCCTGAAATCCTTGGTTGCTCTTTATTTATTTTATTTATTTTTTTGAATCGCAAAATCATCTCTTTACTATAGTGCACATAAAGCTGGTTGTTCTTTAATGCCATCACACAATTTAAAGACACACCTTTGTCTTCCTTTTTAGTTACTTTCAGCTAGAAGGTGGGTCCAGAGAAAAGCTAGCTCCCCATCCCAGGAAGCAGAACCCATACCCTGGGTTTCCACAGGAAACCACAGGGCATTGCTAGAGAAACTGCTATTTTCCTACAGACTCCTGCAGGCCCCCAGCCCTACGGAGAACAAAATGGGCTCCGTCCTCTCACCCGCTTCTCTTATCGTTTCTGTTTTTTCCCATTGTCTTCATTTTCTAACAGCCCTACACGTTTGGGTGTTTTGTGGAAGGTCGTTGCAGCACAATTGTTCCTTATGTCATGCAGCTGGAGAATTTTTATGCAGGTAGGAAAAACGCAGGCCGACTTAGCCATTGGAACAATTGCAAGGCAGACAGGTGGGGAGCATGCATCTCCAAGATGCTTTCCTCGCTGTCCACTATCCCATCCACGGCTCTGGTGTCTGCCTCCTGCCCTGTTGGGTGAATGCTGGCTCCATCTCTCCCTGTCACCAGGATTCAAAGTTATTATGTGCATCTGCTATTATATAGTGTTGCCCTCTGGTGGTGCTGAATGGTTAGCCCCCATACTAAATGGGCCCAGAATGCAGCTGTTCTGAGCTCTTTGTTAGCAAAGAGGAGAAAGAACAATTAAAAAAAAAAAGACTGCCAACTCGCACATCTTATAACAATGAATCTTCTCCCCTGACCTCTTGCCCTAATTCACCTAGGAAACTGGTGAATTGTACCTGTTACAGCTTAACTAAGAGTCAGTAGGTAATAGGCAAGAGGTTGCTTCGGTTGCTCAGATTTAAAAAATGCTTTGGGGCTGGCTCTAGGTGGAGAAGGTAGGGGTGATTTAGAAAGCAGGATTTGTCTAGTTTCAAAATGGCTCTACTCTAGGCAGGTTAACTTTTGAAACAGATACGCTTCACACCATGAAGTTTCTTTCTTTCTTGTGCAATGTCCCCACCCTAGGTTTTCCTGGTTTGGTGACTCCCTACTGGCTCCCCTGCATGTGACATCACGGCACCCAGGATCCTTTGGTCTTGTGTCTCGTCCCTCTTCCAGGCTCTCAGGTAACTCTCTGGTTAGCCAGCAGGTAGCAAAATGCAATCAAAGGTTGAACATGGGTGGGTTTATGGGTCAGACATGAAAACTGTAGCCATCCCTTCCCCCCACTTTGGGCATTCCATAGGCCAGAAGCCAGTCACATGGCCACACCTGCCAGCAGGGGTGGCCGGGGAGAGTAGCCTCATGGTTGCCTAGGAGGAAGGCAATGGTGAGTAGTTCGTGAACAGCTGCAGGTCTCTGCCCGGGGCTCATGTTTGTGTGTGTGTTTCTACCTTCTGAAGAGGAAGTAAAGAAATGACTTTGCTTCTGCCCCCAAAGCCTCTGGGCTCTTTTGTTCCTCAGTTTTCTCAAACCCTGAGTTGACAGCAGCAGGGGATAGGGCATTTTCAGCCTCTGAAGACTGGAAGGAAAATACCTTTCAATTAAAACATGGAATATTTTTCTGGTCCTGGGGCAAGTCTACTTAGCCAACATTATTGTTAATAAGCATTGTATTGAAGTTTGACATAATTAAAAAAGTACACAAAAAATAAAAAGATCCCATAAGTAGTCAGCTTCATGCATTTTCACAGGGTCAATATAGCTATGTGACTACTACCCAGATCAAGAAATAAAACATTACCCCATCTCAGAAGCTGACGAGCAAGGGTGGGTGGGGAGCTCTTGGTGATGAGGAAGGGTATGCCCGAGGCACTGAGTCGCTACACAGCATTTGGGCTATGAAGTCCCCTCCTTTAAATGTTAAAGATCTAATAATAACCAGCAATGTAATTATAATTAATAGGATGGCTTAGAATACGCAGAGTGCTTTTTCTCTTATTCCCCTGAAAGCAGTGGGTAAGAACAGGCTTCAGAATCCTGCCAGCTTGGGCTCAAGTAACGATTCCAATGCACTGGCTGCATGACTTTGTACTAGTGACTTAACCTCTCTGGACGCAGCTGAAAAATAGGGATGTGAGGCACTCTTATTCTCAATGTCACCCTCTCTCCTTGGGGAGCCTGGGAAGCTCTGCAGACTCTTCTGCAGCTAGAATTCTGGGTGGGAAGAAACTCCCACTACTTGATGGTGTTCATGGGACGTTTGGATGGTGCAGCTGAGGGAGCCCCCTTCCTTGTGCTGAGGCATGCTTGGTTTTGGGTGAGTTACAAGGCAGCTGAGAAAGATGGTCACCGGCTTCACAGTGGGAGAGGTGGCTGTGACAGTAGCTCTGCTGGCAGCGATGGCAGTTTCCTGATGTCTCAGCTATGTAATGGGTCCTTATGTTCGTCAGCTCATTGTCACCCCTTGTGCGCTCCTCCAGCCCTTCTCATAATCTTGTGACCATCTGATTCCCTGCACAAAAATCCCCTCCTTTGCTTGAAATACCTCGAGTGACTTCTGCTCCCTGCACTGAACCTAACTGACGCAGGCTGACGATGCCGCTGATTTTTCAGGATCGAGGGATTAGGCCAGCTGTAGTTACTGTCACAGCAGAAGTACTCAGTCAAGGGTAGTCGCTAATGACCGCCATACGACTAACTGCTAGCTGTTAAAACTTGCGGGAAACCAGTTCTGTAAATGACATCTTGCTGCTCACCGGTGTTAGCAGGATTTTTCCCCCTACTTTGTTTTTTTCCAAGCAGTCAGCAGGCCTCCATAACAAGAGGAAAATGATCCTCGGCAAATGTTGCGTTCCCCTTATGTTCTCGCCAACAATTCATGTTGCCTTAAGAGATTAGGCCTTTTTTATTGCTTGCCTCATTGCCCTGCTGTCTGCACCAAAGTTACGTCTTGGCTGGCTGGGCATGTCCCTCTGACGGAGTCCAGGCCTGCTGCACAGAGAGCAAGGAGGTTATTTGATCTCCTGTCTGTGGCTCCTACAAGTCCCACCGAGAGTTTGCTTACCCACAGAGCTCCGCTAGGCTAATTGGCTTGGTGTAGCCAGAGAAGCAAAATTCCACCTAAAGCCGTGAGTGTTACTTTGGGCAGGACGTGGCATTTGGGAGGGCAGCCTCTGTGGGTGCTCAGGGATCTGCTCTGGGTCCCACCCAACCTTTTGCAGACACTCAGAGCCTCCCCAAAGCTAGTGGGTAGCTGCTTCTTGATCAGGGTGATAGAGGGTCATGGGGGCATCCCCTGCCCCCCAGAGAGAGTCTCCCTCAGCCTGAGCTGACATCCTGGAGCACAAGAAACCCCTCTGGTTGGGTGTCCGTCAGGATGGGTCTGATACCTCGACCCCTGAGCGCTATTCCACGGACACTGCTGGAAGGAGGGCAGGGAAGTTTCTCTCTCCTCCCCTGACTGGCATGGTTTTTGTTTGTTCGATTTTTATTTTTATTAAAAAGCTGGGTGGAACTTTCCCCACTGTGCATTCTCATCATGGCGCTTCCTGAAAGGCAGAGTTATCCTATGAAGCCGACTCATGAAATCATGAGACCCTAGAGAGAGGCTTGGACTCAGTCCTTCCACTGGCAAAAGCTTCACGAGAGTGGATTCCCTGCCTGTAGGCTCCCACAGCACTGCTGTCGCCACCCCGGGGCCTCTGTCCCCAGGGCAATCACGCTCATGGGCCTTGTCTTCTCAGATCTCAATCCAGCCCTTGCAATGCCCAGACTCATCAGGTTCACTTTGGACTGTGAGGTGCTCTTGACGGACTACTGACCTCAGCACTAAGAATCAGTGTTTGTTAGGAGGAGGAGGAGCAGAAAAAGGAGGAAGAAGAAGGAGGAGGAGGAGCAAAATTTGTTCTGTGAAAAATAACCACCCCTTCCCTTTCCCCCAAGTCCCGACCTCTCTGTGTTGAATGTTCTGCCCCCTTCACACACAGTGGAAGCCTCTGACTTTAGTGTGCCTACAAATTACCTGAAAAAACCACAATGGGTCCCGCTTCACCCCTATTAGGTTGGTTATAACTGAAAACATGGGGAAAACAAGTGTGGGCAAGATGGGGATGGAGCCCTTGTGCACAGGGACAGAAAGTGGTGTAGCTGGTGGAAAACAATTTGGTGTTCCTCCAGGTTAAAACGTAGGATTGTTGCATGACCCAGCTGTCTTGTTCTTAGGTAAAAACAGCAAAAACCTGAAAGCAGGGACCGGAGCAGATATTCATCCCCCAAGTTCACAGCAGCGTATTCACAACAGCCCAAGGTGTAGAAACAGCCCCGTGTCCACGGACAGAGGCATGGGCGATCTGAATGTGGTCATCACATGCGGTGGATGACTGCCCACTCGGCCTGGAAGAGGAATGAAGTTCTAGCACACGCCACGGCACGGGTAAGCCCTGAGAACAGTTACGCTAAGTGAGAGAAGCTAGACATGAAAGAGCATATACCGCAGGAGTCCACTGACGTGGACTAGCCGGAATAGGCACATTCGTGAGACGGAGAGCAGGTTGCAGGTTCCCAGAGGCTAAGGGAGATGGGGGTTATTGCTTAACTGTTTGGGATGATGGGAAGTTTTGAAAATAGGCCATGGTGAGGATTGCACAATAGTATTGATGTGATTAGTACCTGCCACTGAATTGTATGTTTTAAAATGGTTAAAATGGCACATTTCATGTTATGAATGTTTTGCCACAATTAAAAAAAAAAAGCCTGAAGAGCTTGCAGAAATGCACATTCCTGGGATGTGCTCCCAGACTTGAGTCAGTAAGTCCATGGGGGCCCAAGAAGTGCCTTTTGGATGAGCTTCCCAAGTGTCTCTTACGTGGGTAATCCAGGGGCCTCCTTTAGAATTGCAGGCATGCATAAGCTATGCCAACTGCCCTCCTGTGAAAAACAAGAAACAAAAACAAAAGAGGCGTGCTTGCTGTGTTTCAGAGCTTGCCCTGAAAGGACACTCCCACTTTACAGTTAGGGACAAGGCAAGGTGGGCCTCTCCGGGGCTCCATGTGTTGGGCGGACTGGTCTACCCAGGCTGCATCTGGGGAGCAGAGGACTAGCAGGGTCACTACAACCAACCCTGTGGCCCTGTGATCCAGGGCCTTGCGGGTCATCGACCTGCCTCCATGGCAGCACGGCTGCGCATTCTTCTCCAGCCTGCACGTCCCCAGACGGGCTCTTCTGCTGGGTGCAGCAAAGGCCAAAGGCAGGAGGTGACTTTGGGTCCTGACCACTTCTCAGAGTTGGTCATGCTGTGTCCTTTCTCCCTGATATTCCCAGTGCCAGGCCAGGTGTGTGCTTGTTCCATCAGTGGTGCCTGATCTCACTTCTGGTATCCTGCCAATGATTGGCATGATTCACTGTTTTTTAATACATCTTACCTGGCAGGTAAGTAAGCAAATTACTAAAATGACCCCGAGCAATCACAAAACATCTGTGGACTGATATCTGAGAATTTGTACTTGTGTCCTTTTGTTTCCTAGCAACTTGGGTGTTTTTTGAGCTTGGTTTACACTCCACCCTGACACCTTATGACTCGTGTTCAGACCCTGTTCAGATAGGCCCCACGCAGAGTAAAGCACAGGAAAAAGCCCAGCCTGGAGACTCACATGCAAGGACCGCTTATCTTCAGAAGGGAAAGAGGAGGAAGGAAGGAGCCCGCTCTTTCCTCTCACTGACTTTTATGGAATCTTGACCAGGCGCTGCATCTGCACCAGCGCCTTGGGAAGGGGCAGCGGACAAGACACAGCTCGCACCCACAGGGAGCTCAGTCCAGGGTGGTGGTACGTGCAGGGTGGGGTGGGAGGTGAGAGTGGAGAACAAATGAAAACGGGCTGTAAAATAGTTGGCCATCAGGCAGGGCAGGGGTGTGGAGGGAGGGCCGGTGGCTTGGTCTGAGGGTTCAGAGATGGGAGGACTCAGGGAAGAGTTCAGAAATGAGGGGACACTTTGAAGAGACTCTTGAATGATGAGTAGGTTTTTGCAGGCAGAGAAGACGGGTTAGTCTCCCCTGCTTTTCAAGCAGAGTTATGGTGATGGTCTGTGATGGGGGGAGGGCGGTGGAGGGGGGAGGGGGAGGAGAGGCTGGGGAGCTGCCTGTGCCTGGCCCTGGGAGGCCCCTAGGGCGGGTGGGACGCATGTGTGAATCTGCACTGGACCTCGAGGCAGGAGGGGACACCGCAGGATTCCCAGCAGAGGAGCCGGGTGCTCAGATTCGATGGCAGTTTTGAATGTCTAAAATTTTTTTAAAAAAGTGAATCTCCATGAACCCACGATTCAATTAAATTATTAATACTGTTTTTTCAAGATTGTTTGATGTGTTTCTTAGACTTATCTAACATATTTTAAGGCAAACCTAGACATCCTAACCATTCCCCTCTAAAAACTGCAATATATCCTTTACCACCAAGGATTATTCTTTATTTTACAAAACTATCCTACCATTAATTATCACACCACACATAATTAACAGTAACTTGTTAACTTCTAACACCAAGTTCATATTCAAGTTTCCCTGGTCATCCCCCAAATGGGTTTGTTTCAAGGCTGCTTTGTATGGGCCAGGATTGCAGCCAAGTCTACACACTGCGTTTGTGATTTTTGTTTTAGGAAGGGCACCCAGAGAAGGGGAAGTCTGGAAGACTCGCAACTCCTGCCGTGGGGGAGAGGCCGAGCCACACGGTTTTAGCTGGAACCTCAAGTCTGGAGTTCAAGAAAGCGGGCTGAGTTCAAATCACCTCCGTTTTCCTGGGTGAGAAAAAGGTGGGGTCCAATCCTGGGGTGACACCCCCAAGAGGAGCAGCACAGGGGTCTTCAGCAACCTTCTAAGAGAGCTGGGGTGCTTGCCTGGGGCAGATGCAGTGGAGGGCAGATCAAACACTGAGAAACAGTCCTGAAGTTTTGTTCGGGGGTTCTGCAGTCTCTGAGGGCAGCATCAGCGGAGCGGTAGGGTCCTTCTGCAGTGCCCCAGCAATGGGCGGGGAGAAGGGTGAGGGAGCGGGACGTGGACAGCTCTGTTAGGACCCTCCGTTCCACTGAGAAAGTTCGAGTGAAGGGGGAGGCCAAGTGAGGGGGGGCTGTCTTCGGGGGTGGGAGACCCTTGAGCCTCTAGAGCCTGAAGGGCCAGAGCCTGTCACTGGAGAAGGGGGAGGAATGCCAGGCATGGTGAGGGTACATACACCCAGACCTGTTTTTGGAAGGCAGTCTAGCCGTACATAAAAAGCTTTAAAGTGGCCTTAACAGTGAGCTTGCCAGCAGAAACTGAGGCTAAGGAGAGAATCAGAGGTTTGTTGTTCCCTTATCAATAACAGCAAAAGCTGGAAGAAGTTGCATGTGTGACAATAAGGTCATGATTACACGTGGATTCTCAGCCTCAGCACTGTCAACATTTGGGGTAGGATATTCTTTGCAATGGAGGCTGTCCCGGGAGTTGTAGGAGGTTTAGCAGCGTCCCTGGCCTCTACCCACCAGATGCCAATAGTCACCACTTCCTGCAAACTGTGACAACTCTGACACGTCTCCAGACATTGCCAAATGCCCGGGGGAGGGACGAAACTGACTCTGGTTGAGAAGCTCTAGTTAAAAACATCTTCTGTCCACATGGTGTCAGATTACAGAGCCACAGGACAGTCTCCTGGAGTCATTAAGGATGTGCGCACAAATCCTTCCAACATAATGTTAAGGAAAAAATTCACACATAGAATAATACCAAATGTATCAAAACCACGCATATCACACATGGAAAGAGGTGGAAAGGAAATAAACTAAAGCATAAAAGGAATTAACACAGGATGGTCAAATGAGTGACATGTTTCCAATTTTCTACTTTTTCTTTTAAAAGAACACATTTTTCTACACCGAGCACGAATGTTTTATATGTATTTGTTTTTACATGCAGCTTTGCTGTGGATCCAAAAATTTACTTTAAGAAAATGTATTATTGAATATAACATATGTGCAGGAAAGTGTGCAAAGTTTAAGTGTGCAGATCATCGGATTTCCACTGAGTGGACACACCTGTGTAGCCAGCACCCAGGTCAAGAAACAGAATGTCGCCAGGCCTCCTAGAAGTGCCCCTCGTGTCCCCTTGCAGTTGCCTCCCCCCCAGGATGACCCATCTCCTGGTTTAAACACCATGGGTTTCATTGGCCTACTTACTTTACAACTTTATGTAAACAGAATCAGGCCGTGTGGACTCTTACGCCTTTTTCCCCCTCAGTGTTGTTAGTGAGATTCATCCATGTTATGCTGTGGCGTTTGGAGTATGCTATAATGAGCATATATTATTTTTAAAATCATAAAGCTATTTTTAAAAGATGGCAGATGGCAGCTATTAAAACCTGGACGCTTTCTGTTCCCGGATGAGAGCTCTGCAGCCCTGCGGGGGAGCTGGTCCCGGCCGCTCCAGCCCGGCTGCTTGGCCTCTCTCAGTTGCTTCTCCAGACCCAGGAAGGGTCTGGGCTGACTCCACCATCCCCTGGCTCACCCACGGTCGCCCGTGATGCGTGTTTGTGTTTGAGCCCCCGGATGAGGAGACCCATGGGCAGGAAGGGGGCGAGGCACATGCATCTTGCACAAGGCTGAACGGGGAGCGGGGCTGTGCGTGTCCAGGATGGGGTCAGGCCCTCCTGAAGCAAGGGTCTTCGCCTCCTGATTGTCCCGAAGGGGCGGTGTTCCCGTGGTGACTCGCTGACCTGCCCCTGGCGGACAGAGGAGCGGGTTTCCTGGCAGAGGCTGCCTCCTCTGGAGCCCCGGTCGCCACAGTCCTCAGTACCACGCCCCACACACACTCTCGCTTGCTCCTCTTAACAACTGTGTAAAGCAGGGGCTTTCGCGGCTCCCCATTTTAGGCACCACGGGAGGGAGACTGAGGGAATGAACTGGCAGGAGGGCACAAGCTGCGCTTTGAGTCCTGATCTCTGTGACCCCAGGATCGCCTCTCAAGGCCACCTCCCTGCCCCCCATCGCTGACTGAGGTGAAGAGCTGCAGTGCACACCTTAGCCTCCAGCGACGCACTGGGTCTGCTGACCTAGCTCCAGCCAGCCTTGCGGCCAAGCCAGCTGGTTTGACCAGAAAACAGGCAGTTCGGTATCTTTCTCCTTTTTTATCTAAGCCCCACCTCCTCTAACCAGCAGGAATCTCTGGAAAAATGATCTGGAAAAACGGAGGCATTTTTATGACTCTCTCCTCACCTGAACCTGCTGGGCCAGGACGGAGGGCAGACCCCAGACCTCCGACCATTCACCCTACACTTTGGGCCTGGGCGCCCCCGGCTTTGATGTTGTCTTGGTAAATGTCCCCGAGTCACCGATGGGCTCTGATCTCTCCAGCACCTAATAATTCAAACGGCCTGGGGTAGTGAGCAGCTAGTCCGCTGGGCGGCCCTGGCAGCTGCACAATGAGATGGAGAGGAAAGGGGTCCCTCTCGTTCTCAGGGTCTCATTCCACAACCTGACGGCCAGGGCAGACGGCACCGTCCGCTGGCCCAGTGGGAAGGTTAATTCCTGCCAGGACCTGGGCAGGGATCTTCCTGGCCAGGGTGGCCGGTGGCACGTTTTGAATCTCGGCTGTCCGGGCCAGGCCATCGGGTGGGAATTAAAATTTAATTTAGAAAGTCCTGTCTCTGCGGCCCCGGTGGCCGTCGTCTGGGTGATTGACTGGCTGGTTTCTTTCACCTTCACACGCCTTGGGTTTTTACTGGAGGAGGAAATGAAGGCTGAACCGGGGCAGGAAATTCCATGTACACAGGTGTTTCTGGTTAGCCCCCCGCACCTCGCCCAGGGGCACGACTGGGGGCCGGGGGTGCCTGTGTGAGCTCGGGGCCTCTCTGGCCCAGCAGCTGCCGTGGCGTTGCATCTAGAGGACGCTGGGCAGGACAATCAGGCCGCCGCAGGGCAGACAGAGGTGACAGCAAATGATCCCCTGTCTGGGCCCAGGAGCCCAGTAACTGCTGCCACTGACACAAGATCACGCAGGCGACTTGGCGAGAGCCCCCCAGCCTCTGTGCCTGCAGTGGGCAGCTGGTGGCACCAGGGCCTGACCTGGGAGATTAGCAGCGCCCTGAGGTGGTGTTTACACGTTGTAGCCGGCACTTCATGTGGCTGACCTGCCCCCATTTTCACATCTTCTAAAGGGCTTAGGTACCCAAAAAACAGTCCTTCCCTGGCTTAAAGGGTCTCTGAAGGAGCAGCCTCAAGCTTCGACTGAGATAGCCATCTGCAGGGCTTGTTTCAGAGGCTAAAGAGGCAGCTTTCCGCACCCCACAACACCCCCATGCTGCCACCGGGCATTTCTACTGTTTGTCTGCCATTCACTGCCCTGGTAAAGGCGTTCCAGGCTCCTGTGGGGTCCATAGTGTGCCTGGAGGGAGGGGCCACACTGAGAAATGGACCTACAGGGACAGGGGTGGGGGGCTCTGGGCAAATGTCCACCCCCACCCCACCCACCTCAACTTTCTCATCTGTGAAATGGGAATCATTGAAACGAACGTACTGGGTTTGCACACGGATGAATAGAAAACCATCCCTAGAGCCTTGGGCCCACTATGGGTGACTGGGCATCCTGCTCCTGGGGATATCCTGCTCCTAAGGGCATCCCTGAAGGAGTCCTCAAAAGAAAAAAATTTTCTGAATAGTTTAGGGTATAACTTTAAACACAGCATGAAACAATTGTGACCAAATGAAAATGCCCATGAACTGACTATAGATAGACCCAGGCCTGTCAGTGATGTGACAGTGAATAACGAACACGATCAATGTGACAATCAAAAGCCATGTAAACTGCCCTGGAGAAATCCAGTCTGTGCACCCTGGTCACGACTGTGGGAAAACGTGTCCCCAACGAAGACTGGAGGGAGATGTGAGCAACTGCTTGTTCAACTGCATTTAAGCCATTGGATATTTAAATGCATAATTTAAAGAAAAATTCACTAAGAAGAGAGGTAGATATGAATATTCTAAGTTGTCAAATTCCTATGAGGACAAGAGAGGGTCCGTGACATCAGGTCAGGTCAACGAGATGTGCGTGTCCCAAAGGCTGGAAGAGAGCCTGTGGCTGAGACCCTGACCCTGGGGGACATAGAAGCAGGGCCGTTAGAGTGAGTGCAGCCACCCCAGTGGGGTCTCGGGGGTGGGAGGGTGTGCTGGGAATCCTGGGGCACAAGCTGCAGGCAGAGTGTGACCGCGAGCAGTCCGGCTGCCCACCGCTGCCACAGCCAGCGCTCGGGAGGCCGGTGTTGGTATAAAGGGAGGGGTTTATTCAGGTGCCCGCACCCTGGAAGATGGGGACTTGAGTCACAGAGCCCATCTCCCATCTCAGTGGAGGCTGAGGTTTCTATAAGGAAGGAGAAAGGAACAGAAAAAGCAAACCAAGGGAGGGGCTTGCAAAGTGCTCTGCGTGCAGACGAGCACAGACCAGTCCGATAAGACAAGTGACAGTGGGTGAGCGTCATCCCGGGTTAGTCATCCGGGCTCCAGGTCATCCTGACCTTACGTTTGGAGACCAGCATATCTCCTGGGGCCGGGTTGCTTGCAGGTCGGGGTCTGTATCTTTTGAAGTTTGTTCCTAGGATTCTTGTGCAAACATGCTGTTCATCTACAAGCCATGTATTAGTCAGAGTGAGCACTCACAGCAACAATGTCAGGAGAACTGTGGGTGGGCTGGACTTCCCGACTGTTACAATTTCCCACTGTTACAGTAGCCCATGACCCCTGTGCTCCCTCTGCCCCTGGAACCCAGGGAGGGACCGGGCACCCAGGGAGGGTACAAGTGTCCTCAGGGCTCTGACCAGCACGCGGCTGCCCTGAGGTGTAGGGTGAGAGAAATGTGTTTTCATTGCTGTCAGGAGTTCCGAGGCTGGGCGCCTGACTGGGTCCTCCACTGCAGACAGGACCTCTTGTTCTGAGTGAAGCACCGATGGATGGCAGCTGCATGTGGCTGTGTAGGTTGGGAAGTGGAGGAGCTCTAAATTGAGACCCTGGAGAACAGGCTGTCTTGTCCTTGGACCCTTGTATTGGGCAACAAGGCATAGAGGGTGGACGTCTCTCTGTCAATAGACCCCATCGTCCAAGGCACAGCTTCGTCCTTCTCCAACCAGAAACCTCTTTTGACCAGCCCTGCCCTCGCTGCTCTGAGCTAAGAGCCCCTCTGGAACCTGGGTGTGGTCCCGAGTCCCTGGAGGACAGGGGCCAGGCCTGGCTCGTTCTCTGCTGCACCTGCCCCTCCCTGCGGGCTTTCGATTCCTTTTCTAAAACCACTGGCAGATATTTCTGCTGCCTTCCTCCCCACGCCCCCCAGACGGGAATCATGAGACTGTAACTCACATCCCTCCCTTCTTCTCCCCTGCTCCTCTCGTGGTTATTAGTGTGGTTACTGTTGGGTTAACCTGCCTCTCACCCGACTCCCAGCCCTCCAGGGCCCACGAGCACATCAGACAGGGGGCTTGTCAACCTGGAGGGAAGGGCAAAGCAAGGTAACTTCCAAACACGGAGCCCCCGCTGTAGGTCAGCCAAGCACGGCACACGCCTCTGCCCATCTCACCCTCCCAAGCTCCCTATGGGACAGACGATATCCCTGCTTTACAGGTAGAAGGACCTGAGGCTGGGAGAGGCTGGTCTCTTGCTCAAGGTCACTGAGCCAGTAAGTGGTAGAGCCAGGGTCCAGACTTCAGCTGTCTGACTCCAAAGCCTAAGCTTGTCTTTGCTCTAAATCCCTCTGCTCGACCTTCTCTTTTGTCTGCAGAATTCGAGGAAGTGTTGGTTCTGTTTCTCATCAGCCAGGCCTCATGCTCCCCACAGAGCAGGGTCTCTGGGCATTTGACCATCATCCCTAGAGGGAAAGCTTGGGTGTGCAGAGCCTCGTCTCAGGGTCCAGGGTGTCCAGAGCCAGCTGGAATCAGAGGCATTCTGGCGCCTTTCCCCACCACACAGAAACGTCATTTGTAGTCAGCCGGCTGTGGCTAGAGAGCTGCCTTTCAGGTTCGGTGAGTTGAAGGACCACATGGAAACACTTTAGCCTGAGCCTGCACTGGAGAAGCCCTGGCTCATAGCCGCGAATGGCGGCAGGTCCAATAACGCTGAGCTTCAGGCATGTGTGTTGCCAAGAAGCCAGAGGGGTTTGGAGGCTGCCCAGTGCCCCAGTCCATGCAAAGGCCCTGCACGGTGTTGGGCGTGGGAGTGCTCAGCAACGTGGGTTCGGGCTCCCTGTAAGAGAAGGGCCTTGGTCCCATGGGCCGAGTGTCTGGGTGATGAAATGCTCTGTGCTGTGGCTACCTTGTGGGGGGAGGGGGAGAGGAGGGTCTAAACCAGGGGACCACGCACCTCTGCGATTGTATGCCAGTCCATGCATGTCCCTGTGTCCAAAGAGGAGCCATAGCTTTCTCTGCATTTTCAGAGACCTCCAAGACCCACAAAAGGCTAAAGACCCCACTATCCAAGAGCCCGCAGTAGGGCCAGGGGTTTAAGCCATTGGGCATGTGCAATCACACAGGGATCACTCCTGGGACTACTGGCTGGGAGAGATGTGCCAGGCTGGTGCGAGTGTGCAGGGTGAGAAACGCATCCTGAGGTCCGGCTGGCTCTCGAAGTAGAACGGAGCTGCTCCTCGTCTCACTCCTGCCCTGACCACACAGGCTGCAGAGAGCAGTCCCCCCAGGCCTTTGGGGAAGATGGCTCCCCCAGCATCATCTGTGAACCTCATCTCCATGCTCAGAGCTTCCTCCCCAGGTGGGGGATGCCCCCGCTCTGAGCTCCAATTTCCCCATCAGACTAGGGCCGTATATCTTTTCCTCTTTTCTCCTGGCTGCTTTATAGCTTGCTGGAAACACCTTCCCTTAGCACTTCGCAATGTATCACTTGAAAGCAACTTAACGTTAACCAATGTGATTCTTTTTTAATTTGAAGGGGCTTATTTCTCTGAATGGCTTTCCTGATCATATAGGAGGGCATGCTCCCTAATATTAAACTTTTTCTTTAAAAAGAGCAAGGAAAAAAAAAAGACTCACATCTGTTTGATATTTAATTCAAATTGAATGGCAGGACAGGAACAAAATTACACTGCAAAAGGCCATAAAGCGTGGTGGTTGAAAGAGCCAAGCATACCAAACCTATATGCCAGAAAATTTGAAATGACACAGGATTGGGGGGACGTGGCCTGGGCAATGGGGTGTCTCCTACCCACAAGTCAGAGGGGCCGTTGCCAAGCTGGGAGACTCTGCGAGGTGGGAGAGGGGTCACTTAGTACTGGAGGATTTTCTAGGGACTGGTTTCTTGCCACATGTGAGTTTGGGGTCTGGGATCCAAGCCTCAAGTGGGGGTCCTGCTCCTGTCTGGAATCCAATGCCAGTTGCTCTGGGCTTGGGGAGAGGTGGCCTATTTGGGGTTCCCCGAGGGGCTTTTGGAGAGTGCTCACACACAGCCTGGGTGGCCAACCAGGTACTGCCCCACTGCCATTGTCAAAGAGGGCTTGGGGTTTGGCTGTGGCTCAGAAATTGAGTGAAAGCCTGTCTGCTCCCAGTTTACCAGAAACACCAACGTGTGGTTTCCAAGAGGGCAGAGGGAGGGGCGGGGCCCAGAGAGCTGTGAGTTCCTCCCTCCAGAGCGGGAAGGCGGGCCTGTTGCTGCCCCCGAGGTCAGAGAGAGAGAGGCCCCAGGAAAGAAGGGGAGTGTGGCTTCTTACTTAATTCTCCTGCTGCATGTTCTTAGCCAGAGGACTCATCACAGGACCCCAGTTGTGAACTGTTACCTGCTAACATCTGTAGGCGGGCACTGGGGGTAGGGCTTGCGGCCCAAGTTTAGCCAGAGCCAGCAGGCTGCCCCTCACTGGGTGTGCATGGGTGGAGGGGGTGAGGAGAGGAGCACGGGTCTAGCATAAATCAGACGCTGGGTCCCCACTTACTGGCTGGGTGAATCTGGGCATGCTTCCCCTCTCAGCAGTGGTTCCCTCATCTGCAGTATGGGATGGTTAACATCCTCCTAAGGTTATGTTGCATGTCTCATGCTGTACATACAAACACACCCACTTTCAAACAGCAAAATGTTGTACCGGTTTCTTAGAATAGCTACTCTGACCTCTGCAGGGCTTCTGCGCAGGTGCCTCTCAGTTTCTACGCTGGTTATTTCTCAGGAGGGGCTGCAACTTTGTCTGTGAAGCTGTGCGGTGTGGGGGAGGTGCTATCTCACACTGCCTGGGAAGGTCTGCTCGTCGAACACCCCTTTATTAAACATTAAATTTTACAAACTACATTTAAATAAACTCTATGAAGTACAAAGTTCATAAGTAATCAGAGCTCACTGCTTCCTGTTTTATGTTTTGTTTCACCGTGTCTGGGACGTTGAGGTCATTTCCATGTTTGCCTGCGTATCTGTCTGGTGGGAATGCCACATAATGGGTGCTCACTGTGTCTCTTTTCAACTCCAAATTCAGTGACATCATCTGGGAACCTTGAAATTGACCCCAGTGGCAGAACTGACACCGAGGAAACTGGGAACCAGTCAACACTGCCTTCGGAGCTGGAGCTGGCCTGGCCGCCCCAGGGTCAAGTTTCCTGCGTTGTTTTATCCAGCCGCTCCCGCCTCCTCCAGGTGCCCCCCTCCCTTCCACTAATGAGATCTCTCCTTGGCTCCCACTTCTCCCCTGCGCCCAGCCAAACCATTCCTCCTGGTTCGTAAAGCGTGCTCAGAATCTCAAATGGAGCTATTTTCTTTCTGCAACTGAGGAGCAAATCTCTCGGCTCATAATTACCCTGTGGTTTCCTAACCGACACTTTACCTGGGGTGCACGAGGGAGCCTAGAGGCAGGCGTGTGCATGTGCGTGCACGTGTGAGTGTTGGGGGGTGGGGAGGGGCAGGGGGAGTCAGACCGCATGAGGCTTTCCTGATGTTTCCACTTGAAACCTGCACGGTGACCGCAGGCCCAGGGGAAGAGGAACGTAAAACTGAAAGATGGAGCCCCCGTCTTGTTGGCTTCCCCCACTTGGCTTCCAATGAGTGTCCACGGGGGACCATGTATTCCTCAGTAATGAGGCCCCAAGCTAGTCCTGGACGCTCCTGACGCCAAACATCCAGCCTGCCTGTCTCCAGGGCTTCCAGGGCAGAGCTCCAAGTTCAGGAGCTCTGCACCTCCTGCATGTGTTTCTGCGTGGTGAGGGGCTGGGTGGTCGTGCTGCATCCCAGAGATAGGCTTCTCTGGGAGCCGGGCAGCGGGCTGTGGGTGGCGGAGGAGTCCGGGCTGTGGGCCTTGCCTGGCCCTGCCGGGGTCTGCCCTTGGCTCCCGGGCTCAGGCGCCTGCGCACACAGTGAGTCCATCCTCTGAGTGCACCGCTCACGCCGGCCTCCTCCCACTCTGAGCAGTGAGTTGTTTAAAGTGCATTTTAACTTTTTGACCAGGAGCTTTGTGGTTCATTTGAACTTCTTCCCAAAGCCTCATTCCTGAAGATTGGCTATCACCCCACCCAAATTCTTTCTCTCAGCTCAGTCTCTTGTGATTCAGACAACAGACCCTTACACAGCCTCTACTGGGTGCCAGGTGGCTGCTCTGTCCAAGAGGGACAAATCCAGACAGGTCCACGACAGGCTCTTCCCCTCGGGGTTCTGCTGGGGTAGGTTCCAGCGTGGCACTGCACGCAGTACGTACACACACTCCCAGCTGAGGGGACACCTTCCAACCCATGTATCACTCCCTGGAAATCCCCTCTGAGTGCCCCAGCTCTGGTCTGGAGCCAGCGGCTCCTTAGTGGAGAAAGTCAGGGTAGCGTCCTGGAGGGAGGAATGTCTCAGGATGGGTGGTGGTTAGTGAGATTGGCTGGCACTGTCAGAGAGTTTCCCAGGGGCAGGTGCAAAGTCCCCTCCCTCCAGGTGTGTTTCAGTCGGCATGGAGGTGAGGCAAGTACCAGTCATGTCCCCACTTAACGCAGGAGGCGAAGGGGCTCAGGGTAGGAAGGCCGTTTCGGAGTCAGTAAGCAGAGGGCTGGGGATGTAGATCCTGCTCCGATGCCCCGCCTCTAAGATGGGAGGGGCGGGTTTCAAAGCAGGTGTTCCAGTGGGTGGGATTATGTGGGCCCGGCCAGACCAAACCCAGCTCTTCTTTGTACCTCACTGAATGGCACTTGTCCTTTGTGCCCTTCTCGTTCCTTTCTTACAGACGCCGAAGGTCACAGAGGTGCGGACGCCCCTGGTGGAGGGCAATCTGTGTTGGCCGATCGCCTCCTGGAGGCCCTGGGCTGTGGAGTCCTCTCCGCTGTGGGCCCCTCTCCATTCCCGAGGGCCACCCCAGGGCCCCAGACTGGGACTGAGGGGCACTGAAATGAGCATACTTCCTAGGCTGGCTTTGACCGCTTACCTCCCCTGCTCTGGCCTGCAGGCCACATTGCCTAGGCTGCTGGTTAGCTGCCTTCTGGGTGGCTTCAGCCAGTGGGGGCCCCCCGCGTGTGGGAAAGGGAGAAGCCAGGGTATGTGGCCCTCTCCCTCAGTGCCTCGCAGCTGCATCTCCTCTTCGCTCCTCTCTCTCGGGCGCCCCCGCAGCCCCGGGGTGGGGATGGGCAGTGGGAGCGACTTCCTGGTCTGGCTGATCTGGCAATCTGAATTGCATTGCCTGTGTGGTTTCTCGGCAACACCGCCTGTGTACCCAATTCCCTGAATTAAAATTTTTAAATACTTAGAGTGGCTTTTGTTTCCCCAACTGGATCCTGACTGATACACTCCCCACCACATCCCCCCAGGCAAGGCGACGTGATAGGTAGGGTCCATTTTCTTAGCCCAGCAAACTGCAGGTGGATGGAAGAATGCAGAGAGGCAATCATGGAAGGCCCATGCCTGACTGAGGGCTGGCTGCCTGACTGAGCTCCCCCTCCGAAGGTGCCAGTCTCGGCTATCTTCAGAAGATTCCCCACCCCTGCCTCTGCACCTGTAAAGGGAAATAGGCAGACCTCTCAGCTGGGACTCCTCCCAGCATGAGAACGGTCGACCTGGCGGCTTTGCTGGGTATCTGCTCTACAGCATCCGCTCTACGTAAGCTCCGTGTTAGGAAACAGAAATAACAGAGGAGGAAAGAAAGTCCTTCCGGAAACTCGAACCCCACGGTCTCGTCCTCCGTCCAGGGCTGGGACTAGATTTCGATCCCAATCTACCATTTCGCAGACTCCTTCCTGGTCTTCCCAAGTTCCTGGAGCGGGGCACTATGGTTGCAAGGGCCCCGCCCCCAAAGAAGTGGGTGTTGTGGGGAAGGGGAGGCCACGCTCCCCTGGGAAAGGCAGAGGTGAGTGACCGCTCAGGAGTGCAGGTATCGCGCAGGAGTGCATGTCTCTGTGGTGTGAGCCCCCACGCCACACGGCACCGGCAGGCCCTTTCAACCCCATGCCTGAAGAAGAAAACAATTAAACTCTCCTGTCTGGGATCACCTGGCTTCCCACATCCCCTCACTTAGGATGTTTTGTTCCCATTGGAGCATGTGATTGGAAAACAAAGGTAAATGAGAGCAATTTATTCCTGGATCACTTTTTTCTCCACCAGGATTAAAGCTTGCCTCAGCTATAAAGAGTTTACAGACTCTGAAGAAAGATAATAACTTCCCTTCTCACAGCCCGGTCATGGGGAGGTAATGTATGTTTCCAATCAGCTGAGAATGTAACTCAAATGGTAGGTTTTATTTCACTGTAATCCACCCGCAAGTTCACGTTCAAGGTAAGAGGGATCACAGCCCTGCAATGCAAACAGAGTTCATTAACTGCGGGATCTCCTCTCAAAGGCAGAGGAGCTGGGTTTGTTTACTCTTCGCCCCACATCCTGGCACAGTGGATGGGCGCCTGGTGTGGTGGGGATTGCGGGGTGGGGGGAATGCAGGGAGAGCAGCTGGAGGGTCTGGATGGTCCTGTGTGATTCTCTGGGAGCCTGCTAACCGAGGGCAGCATCCGCACCACCAGATGCCACAGGACAGAGCGGAGGAAGAGGACGCAGAGCGGAGGTGGAGAGCGCAGCTCACACAGTCGACCAGTGGAGGGCAGATCTCCCAGCCTGCAGCTCAGGGTGGGGCAGGGGGGAGGCCCTGCAGGTGCAGATGAACCATCCACGCTGCCTGGGGCTTACTCGCTTCTCGTTCCTTTGAAGAACTGGCTGCCCAGCGTGTTGTTGTGGAAAGACCAAGTTCTTAGTTCCTATCTCAGTTCTACAACCTCGTCACAGAGAGACCTTGAGCCAACCCCTGGATTATATCTGGCTTGGTACATGTGTGAAGGGACCATGCATTTGAGGGGAAGGGGAAATGTCTGCCCCCTGCAAACTCTGTCATGTCACTCTTCCTGCAAGGAAACTCACTCCTCAGGGCCAGCGCGACCCTCTCCAATCTCTCCTTTCAAAATGCAGATGCCTCCAGCAAGGCACATCTTGGCTCCCAACAGCCGCAGGGAGCCTCTTGGACTGCCTGGCCTGTGTGGGTGGGGCGCTGGTATAGGGAGGGTGTTCCTCGGGTGAGTTTGTGGGAGGAGGTCGGCAGGGGCTGGCCTCCACTGCACTTGGGTGGAGGCGAGGGCTGGGGAGAGGGTCCAGCCAGGTCCTGTGGAACCCTGGCGGGCTGCATGCCAAGGTTCAATCCAGCCATCCCAACTGCTTCTGCTTGCAGCCCCCGTACCAGGGTCCCCTGCAGGTGTTTGTGCCCCCTTGGGCCTCTGGGGCAGGGCATGCTGGCTGGGAGCTGTCTCTCGGTGCCACGGGGCACTATCAAATCTGTCAACCTTCCTCAGCAGTCACCACCCAGAATTAAAAACACTCTGAGATCTGATTGAGTTTGGGCTGCAGGGACTCAATAATGAGGCAGAAGCACCAGCCTTGTTAGGGCCCAGCCCAAGGGCCCAGGATGCTCCGGAGGAGGCCCGGCGCAGGTGAGAGCTGTGTGCCTCTGCCTGCTGTCGGCCCATGGCTTCACAGCCTCCCTGACCCAGCTGCCTGGCCTGCTGCTTGTCCTGCGCTGCCCGCCCCTGCCCGGGAAAGCTGGCTCGTGCCCAGCCACAGCCAAGGTGACTGCTTCCCTGACCACCTGCACCTGTCTGTCCATCTGTCCTCTGCCCAGCTCTGTGATGACCATTGGGAACACAACACTGGACAATCCATGGTTCCATCTGCATGGAACTTGAGGTCTCATGGGAATAGAACAGAACTGTGGTCACAGTGAGCTGAAGTCCTGCGTGGGATGCCTGTGCTCAGCCATGGCCTTCCTGACTCTAGGCCATGGCCAAGACGGCGCTGACTGATGCATCTGCCATCACGTCCTCATGGGGCTTCTTCCTGCCTCTCCTCTCCCCTTGGACACGGGGCTCGAGGGATGCAGTGTCTCAAAGACACTTCTCCTCTGGTCCTCTGTTCACCGAGAAAACTATCCCACTTGACCCCTACCGGTCCCTTATTTGAAAAGACCACCCCACCCCGTGGATGTAAGACCTACCCTGAGTGCAATAACTGCTGGCTGAATTCTAATATAACCTCGCACCCACCCTCTCACAGAATTAATCCTGAAACAGCTCCTTTCTCTGGGAAGTTGCCTTTTCCTGAAGACCTATGCCCTCTGGCCAGCCAAGACTTTGATCCAGAAATGACCAAGAGTGGTGGAGCGTGAGGATGAGGAGGATAACTGTGACAATGAATTTTCAGGCAGGCCCAGCCCCCAGCTCCCGATGCCCAGGAAGCCCTGGGCTCTGCTTGCATCCTTTCCAGAAATGTGAGCCTCCACCTTTCCAATTTCCTCTTATACCTCTTCTGTAGTTCCCGCCCCTGCCTCTTTGTGTGACAATGTGGCATGCATGCAGGCCATCTGGGGACCAGGGGTTCCTATTGGGCATGCCAGCTTAATGAAATACTTGTAGTTTATTAAACACAGGCTTCCCTAAGCCCCCAGTGCCTGTGGGTATTTGAGAGCTGAAGGTAACCCCCAGCTACCACAAACGTAATTGTTACATGTGTCCATGCGTTCCTGCTGCAACCTCAAAATCCCACTCTTAAGCAGCACACAAAATTAGCAACATAAAGTAACTCCTACTCAGACAAGACCGTGAAATGTGGAAAAACACTGAGGAGCACTCCCAGAGCCCCTCAGCGCCTCTAAAAGTATATGACGTTCCCGTTGCCTTGCAGAGCTGGAAGCAAGGAGGGCACTTCCCCCGCCCCTCACCCTGGGCTGTTCGTGTTTGCAGAATCGGTTCATTATTAGCCAGGCAGGCCCCACTTGTCAGAGTCGCCTGTTGTAGCTCGAATATTTCCAGCCCTGTTTCAGCCAAGGCGTGCTCTTGGCGGCGGGGCTAGCAGAGCGCGCCGTCTGCGGGCTCCCTCTGGAGCTGTATTTCTGGGCCTCCTCCCATGCTTGGCTGGGGTGAGCTGTCCCCAGTCTGGGAAGGGCCATGGAGAAAGCCCAGGTGGCCTGGAGCCAGTTGCTCTGAACCTGGGGCAGGTGGCTCCTCCAGGATGTCTTCCCATTCATCAGTCTCCTTGGCCTGCAAATGAGGGACCAGGGGCTGCTTGGAAGCAGCAAAGGCCTCCAGGGAGGCGCCTCCCTCCACGCAGACCACCATCCGGATGAGGGAGAAGGCTATCGACTCTGTTGACGGTGCCCAGGGGGACCTGTTCCAGGAATCTCAGCGTCAGCCCATTGACCCACACTTGGCCCCTGTGACTCAGGGCGTAGAGGTTGAAGGCCAGCGCTGCACCGCCCTTCTCCTGGTAGGGCTCCAGGCACAGGTGCTGGTGGGGCAGGCAAGGGAGATGCAGCCGGAGGGGGGTGTCCAGGCCCCGCCCAACCAGCAGCGGGCTGGTGTAGTGCTGCAGCCTCAGGGGGACAGTGGCGAAGACGGCGGGGCCCTGGGTGGGGTGGTGCAGGCTCACCCACAGGACTGTGAGGCATCTTTCCATGGATGCGAGCTGGGAAGGATAGAACACAGACATACAGGTGTGGCTGGGGCCAGACCCACCTCTGACTCGCTGAGTCCGGACACACTGGACCACCTCAGGGACCCTGGACCACCTCCAGCCAAACAGAGCCAAGCACCGACCGTGGGTACTGGTATGGATTCTAGCCCAGCTTCGCTTCTTGCAGTCTGTGAGTGGGGCCTGCCTCCTGTCCTCTCTGAATTTTCATGTTCTTTTCTCTAATGTAGTTATGCCTACTTAATGCAAAGTAGAAGACGTTCTAGCTTGCTGAGTGGGATTCTGGTGACCACCTGTACTTGGGGACAGTTTGGCCCTGCTTCACGGAAAGGGAAGGACAGAGAGGATCTACCTTCCTCGCATCTGACAGTCACAATAGAACCCTTGCTGGGCCCTCCTCTGACAAGCTGCGGGGGTCCAGTGCACGTAAGAGAACAAGCCCCCAGCTGGTGGGAGATACAGGAGCTTCTAGCATCAGGCATACAGAGGAGCACAGAAGAGGGGAACCCCATCTGCTCCTGGGAGATCAGAGAGGCTGCCTGGGCACCCGAAGGAGGAATAAAAACAGCTAGCCCATCCCACGGTAAGCCAAGTGCTTAAGGGCCTGAATGTGGCGAGTGTCGCAGCCTCATTGTCTGGGGCAGAAGGCAGACCCTGGCATGGAAGGTCTGCTGCTCAAGGACTAATCAAGGCTCCACGGAGGGCCGCTGGCACTGTTCTGCCACAGTGTGAAACACACTGTCCCAGCCACTCCATCTCCAGTAATTTGTCCTTTAGAGTCTCACTGGCACCAGTGGGAAGTCTACATACAATGGCCAGCTTTGTTCCTGCACAGGTCTGAGGGACACAGACTCTCCACCGGAGCCACCAACACCATGTGGTCTGGGACCTGCCCCTGCCTGCAGCAGAAACCAGCTTCCAACGGGGCTGAGTGGGTTTGAACAACTAATCATCCACTTTCCCAGCACCAGGCTTCTGCTCACACAATTTTCTCTACTAAGAATGTACCTTCCATCCCAAACTCTGTGTCCAGATATTGCTCTTCTCTAAAGGCCTGATGCCAATGTGACCTCTTCTAGGAAGGTAGTTTCCACGCCCTGCCCTCTGGCCCCCACAGCAGGAAGACCCCTCCGACCTGGGCACCCACCTGGCCAGCCCCCAACTCAGTTCCTCCTTGCATGACATGTCAGAGCTCTGGGTCCTTGTCCTGTCCTCCCTGAGCTCCCCTCCTCCCGTCTCTCCAAGGCCTTCGAAGGGCAGCGTGTGGCCCGAGCTGCCACACTGCCCAGTGCAGACGGGGCGCAGCCACGGTGGAGGTCTGGGGGCACATTCGCCAAACAGCTAAATGAGAATCACATGGAATCGGGCTTACATTGACCCCAAATTGCAGTTTGGTCCTTAAAGGCTGTGGGACAGTTCCTTAAAGGCTGTGTTGCATGTGGTACAGGTTCAATGTCCTTCTGAGTCCCTGCCCCTCTGTCCCTCCTGCCTAGTGGATGAAGCTGGGTAATAATGGGGACCTTCCAGTATGATGGTGAGGGATGGGCCCCTCAGGATACTCCCTTTTCGCTGACACAGATACATACACACATACACACCTCCATCCATACCCCCTCTGGCCCCCTGCAGAAAGACTCTCCCTGCGGAGTGTGATGCAAGCTGGTCCAGGACAGCTGGGCTGGGCATCCAAGCCCTCAGCCTGGCCAGAAATTGAGTTCACCCGTAAGAAGCAACCCGTGGGCCAGGGACCCTAAGAGTGACCCTCCAAAAGAAGGGTTCACTACTGCTTATGTGACCTTATTCTCTGAGCACTCCAGAGTGGCAGACGCTCTCCCCAGAGCAGCTGTGACTCGTGTCCCCAGGACACCAGCTGTTCTGGGGAAGCACAACCCCAGCCCTGCCAATGCTGCCTCTGGAACGAGGCAGGAGGAAAACACTTCGGGGTGTTCAACCTGGCAAGAAGCCAGTGGGGCCCCCTGCCAGCCCCACAAGAGCTCCTCCCTTCACTGCAGGTTCAAGTCCCTCTACCTCCACCTACCTCACCTCCAGGGGCACAGCTGGCTCTGGCGCTTTTGCCGTGAGCTCTTGGGAGGAAGTGGATCCCAGACGGGCACTTTCGAAAACGACCATTACGGTTGCGGTTCAGGGATGTGCTGTGTCAGAATTCTCACCAGTTTTGTTGCTTCTTCCCTTCTCCTTTTAGGAGAGAGAATGAAGTGTGACTTTCTGTTGCAGAAGTGCAATCCCACAGCTGAGAGGGCGAGCACCCCCAGTCTGGGAGTCCTGCTAGGAGAGGCCCCCGGAAAGATCGGCTCCCTCCCAGGTTTCAGCTCAGCCAGTCTCTATGGCCCTGTGTCCCCAGGGACCTGAGAGCTGTGTCCAGGGTATCAGCCATGTCCTTCTTCTCTCCCACCAGTCAGGTGGGGGCAAAGCACCCCAGGCTTATTAGAAAGGGGAGCCTCTTCGGACAGAGGGCCAGGGGCAGCCCACTGGCACCCCCACTGCCTGTGGGAGGCTGTGAAGGGAGCATTATGGCTGGGCTGGGGCAATGTGGCAGTCCCCTGAGAGCCCAGGAAATGGCAGGGCCTCAGGGGAAGGGAGACAACAGCCACTCACACAGGGTGGCCCCACTTGCAGAAGGACAGCAAGACAGCCACTTCCCAAGTCCCCGCCTCCTGGGGTCTGCTGGCCTCCGAGGGCAGTCTGGAAGAGGTCGAGATGGATGCTTGCTCAGCACCGTGGGCTCTGCTGTCCTGGAAGTGACCCAGTGCCATGATGGCGCTAACTCTTCCCCCGGCACAGCTAATCACAGTTCACCAGTGTGGTTGTACTGCCCCCGCCGTGCCCGCCAACCTGCCAAGGTGGCCATAGACCTGTGTCCACCATACAGGAGGCGCCTAAGGCCCTAAGAGGGGCAGTACGTGGCCCAAGGCCCCAGAATGAGCTGGGAACATAATCCTTTCTCTTTTTCCAACAAACCTCATGCTGGGGACTCCTGGAGGGTGTACAGGTGAGTGGTGCAGGCTGGGCCACCAGTGTCAACCAGCAGGAGCCTCCCTGCTCTGCCTCACTGCCCAGGCCGGCTGCTGACTCACTCCTCAGGGCTGATTTTTGTGGCCCCAGAGGTCTCAGCAGGCCACACCCTAGGGGTAATCAAACTTAAGCCCCTCTGGGTCCTATTCAGTACTCCTTGCCTGCTTCCTCTTTTCTGAGCATTTAAACCCTAGTTGGTTGCTTAGTAACTAAGAAGGAAAAACAGAGAACTCTGAAAACCATTATCTGCCCCTGCCTGTCCCAGCCAGGGTACCACCAAGGGACCCCCAGGGAACCAGCCTCCCCAGAAACGGGAACTGTGTCTGCCCCTAGAGAGAACCAAGTGTTAACTCCAGACTGGAAACAACACAAATGTCCATTAAGAGGAAAATGAATAAATCAATTGTATACCATGTTCGATGGAATACTACACAGCAGTAGAAAGAGAACGAAGTAACGATGCATACACAACACAGATGAAGCTCAAAACCGTAGGCAGAGCCGAAGAAGCCAGGCACACTGCTCCGGACGGTCTGCTTCCAGGCCCATGAATCACTAGGACAGGCCAGTGGTAGTGAGGTCAGAAAACTGAATTGTGTCTGCAGGGAGGTGCTGGCTGGCATATTGGCTTCCTAGGGCTGCCATTGCAGAGTACCACACACTGGGGCCTTCAACAATAGAAATCTTCCATGTGGCAGTCCTGGAGGCCAGAAGTCCAAGATCGTTTCAACAGCATGGGCTCCTCTGGAGGGCTGTGTGAGAGTCTGCTCCAGGCCTCCCACCTGGCTTCTCGCGGTCTGCTGGCAGTCACAGGCCTTCCGTGGCTGTAAAAGGGTGGCCCTGACCTCTGCCTTCATCCACGGCATTCTCCCTCTAGGTGGTGGCTCTCATAGTAGCACTGCAGGCATGCAGACTGGCTTGTGAGGGAGAGAAGCCACGTGCAGGTTGGGCAGCTCGGGTAGAGCCCAGGGCTCTGGCCAGCGCCGTGCCCCTGCTCAGTACAGACAGCTGTACCTCCCCAGCGGGTGGATGCCTAAACAGAAGCCCAGCGGCCACTCCGAGGGGCTTCAGAGGCTGCAAACACACATGGGGCTGACCCAACTGAGTGGAAGGTGGCTGGCCACGTTCCACAGCCTTTCCTCTGTGCCCATCGGTCTCCCTGGCCCGGACTGCCTGGCCAGCTGAGTGTCTCTGGACCATGGGAAAGGGCCTTCTCCTCCCGCCATCCAGTTTTGATGATACTCGTGTACTCCTGCCTTCCAGAGGAGGAGGGCAGTGGGCCTTGGGCAGAAGCCTGGCAGGGAGCTTTTCTGCCCTGATGTGTGGGATCTCGGGTGAGTCCTATCTCTCTCTGGGCCTTCGTTGTCCTCCCTTGGTGATGGGATACTTCCTCCCTACTGCCCATTGCCACCGTGAGAGGGGGACTCTGTCCACACTCCCAGCCCTGGCCGGAGAGGGCAGGCAGAAGAGATGTGTTCCCAGCCCTTGTGTAACTCGGCTCAGGGCAGCTCCCAGAAAGAGGGAACTGAAACAGCCAGGGAGTTGATCTGGCAAGAGGAAGCCCTGCCCGGCTGCATCTTCCACAGGCCAGCAGGAGTCAGGTGAAAGGAGGGGGAGTGGAGGTGCTGTTTTCCCTCTGCTTGGCCTCCTGGGCTAGGACGGCCCCTTCCAGCAGATGTCCCCTGTCATGTGCTCCTTGGAGAACCCAGGGACAGAATAAGAGCTTCTGGGGCTTTCTGCACTGGTGGGCAGGCGAGGACTCTGGCATCAGAGACCTCGACAAGTGACTCAGCCTCTCTGAACCTGGTGTCTGCTCTGTAAGACGAGGGTAATCTGTGGTTGTGTGAGGGCTGAATGAGGTAGGTGCCAAGCGCCGAGCTGAGGGAGGCCTGCCCTTGGCAGAGCCCTTGACACAGAGCAGAGTGAAGAGGCGCCTGGGGAGAGAGGCGGGCAGAGGGGCGGGCAGAGCCGACAGGCAGCTGCACAGACCCCAGTTCTTGGAAGGCTCCAGGTTTTGCTTAAAACAAACACGATTTTGGAGTTGGATGCATAATTGGCATGAGTCTAATATTAATTCCCTTTTTACAACAGTGAGGTGAAGAAGATGCTCTGGGAAGAATCTCCAGGTTCTTGATGGGGAACGTGGCCCTAACACTGGAGGGGGAGGCTACCCACTGTCCAGACTGGGAAGCTGAGACTCACAGTGATTAGTGGACTGAGGCCACGTGTCTGGAGAGGGTGAGAACGAGGACTTGGACCCAGTCTGGACTCTTGGACTTAACTGTGAAGCTGTGGTGACTGATGGGTGCTGCTCGCTGGAGTCCAGCTGCCCTGCCTTCCCCAAACACATGTTACGGCTGACCGCTGGCAATACACTAAGCAGAGAGGGGCCCAGCTTCCAATCCACCAAGCCAGCGCTCTATCCTCTCCCCTGAGTCCTGATGGCCTATGGCCGCCAGGTGGCAGCACCCCTATGCCCTGTGAACTGCTCTCCCAGGTGGGAGGCGAGGGCAGCGGAAGTCTGGCGGAGCCATTCACGGGACTCGTGAGGAAGGCCTAGTGCTCAGAGTGGGACGGGGGAAGGGTCCTTGCTTCTCTGACTCAAGTGCCCTGAAATGGCCCAACGTGAGTCCACAGAAAACCTCACCAGAGGACACCAACTCATTGAGCATGGAGACCAAGCTGAAAGTCAGCGCGGGGCCGTGGGGGCAGCGGTTCCAGGCACCAGTGGGCTCAGAAACGTTAAAGAACCCGCCCGAGGACACAGGCTTAGTGTACACCACAGCCAGCACAAGAAGCCAGGTTTGCTCACTTATCTGTGAAATGGAGTGACGATGATCCTCTCTGGGGAGGGGCGCCAGGTGAGGAAATGCACGCAAAGCACTTAGTCCGGACCAGGGCCTCACGCGCAGCCAGTGCTCAGGATATGGATGGAGCGTCGTCACTCTGATCATCAGGACAGAATGCTCCCTGTGTTCCCGAGCTCTCAGGTAAGGAAAGGAGAACCCCTAACTCCTCTGTGAGGGGGCTGCACGGGATCTTGAATCCCAGGAAGGGCACCTGACCCACCAGGGATGGAGAGGGCTTCAGGGCGGGCTCCCTGGAGGAGGGGACCACTTGTGCAGACTCCTGCAGGATGGCTAGGAGTTGGACAGGTAGAAACTGATGGTATGTGGGATGTTACCTGGTAGAGGGCATGGGAGTCAGATCCCCATCTTCTGGAAATGGCTCTGCCTCACCTGCTGCATCAGCTAGTAAGAATTATAACAGAAGGAGTGCTGCTTGAGTTTTAAAACAACAATAACATGACCACCAATGAGTCCTACAGTGTGCTGTGTCCTCTACCAAGCCCTTATATGAATTGTTTTATTTAATCCTCACTGCAACTCCGAGATAGGTCCCCGTGTTCACCCTATTTCACCAAGGAGAAAACTGAAGCCTGGCTGAGTAACTTCTGCAAGACCGCCCCCATAATATGCTACAGAGTTACATCTCAAACCCGCCTCTGATCTCCAGATCCTTACCCTCCACTTCCGTGTCCTATGACCTCCAAGGGGCCAGTCCATTCCCTTCCTGGGGCCTCGGGTCCCCACCTTCTTCTGATGACTGGCCTGGATGATCCTGACCCGAGCCCTGGTGGGAAGCAGGTGGCTATCAGATGGCCCTGACTGCTTACTCCGGCAGCATTCCTCCCAAGGGCTGGCAGGCCTCTCTGTGCGGGGTGGGGGGTTGGCTGTCATGACAGGGTGGCTTCATCTGCCGAGGGGCAAGAAGTGGTGAGAGGAGGACACACAGGAGCTGCTGCCATTCTGACCCCAGCTCCCTCTCCATTCCAGGGTCATGGCTAAGCCCAATTTCGTTATTTTTCTAAATTCTTAATATGTGTCAGTTTCACCAAATGCTAAATCCAGCAATGCCTAGAGCCCTGAGTAATGCCCGGGGTGCCTAGAAATTCTGCAGGCCTCCCTGGCTCTTGCCTTGGTGTGGGGTGGCCAGGCCACACGGAGCCGGTGCAGGTATACCCAGCAATCAGCTCAAGCTTTTGGCCTCTTTTGCATCCACTGAGCTAAAGGGCTGTCCCCTGGCCCGCATGCTGTCCCTTCTCTTTTCCCCGAGAGCATCCAGAGCGGCTGAGAGCCCGAGGCCTGGGAGGGAGACTTCAGGGAAGCCCAGCCTTAGTTCCACTGTGGATAGGATTCGTGGCAAGTCGCTTTGCCTTTCTGGGTCTCAGTGTTCTCATCTGCACAGTGGGGTGAGCACGCCTGCCCACCCTTGACCCTTGCCCTAGAGTTAGAGTCTCCATTTAATGTTTTGAGAGGAGTTGACTTTCACTGGATCAAAAGGATTTGCCAAGGCCTTGCCGCTTCCTTTTTCAGTCTAGAACAGCAGTGAGGCAACACAGCTCGGTCTTATTTAAAGAATGCACGTGGCCAGGAAAGATGTCCTCAAATTTAGCACAGCGCACATCAAACGTAGACTCTGTGTTTTTAATTAGGTGAGGTAAAATCCTGGCATAAATACTTCTAACTAAAATTTGGGAATAAAGCATATTCTGAAATTGCATGTTTTCAAGACAGATATTTAACACACCCTGAAAACCCTCTGTGTGGGACCGTGGGCGGTTCCGGGTGCCTCCCGGTCTTCTCGCCGACCTGATGGCAGGAGGAGGGGGGAGACAACTGTCCCTCTGCAGTAATGCACCAACACACGTTTATAAAATAAATTTATTTTGTGTTATTTAAAATGGGCACTTTGGCCATGCTAAGTGTACAAGTCAGCTGTGTTAATATGAGACTCACAATGTTGTGCGACTGACCTCCAGAACCTTCTTCTGTCTTGCAAAACCGAGACTCTACATCCGCCCAGCAGCCACCTACTGTTTGTGTCTATGGGTTTGACCCCTCTAGCTCCCTCCTGTGAGTGGAATCCTACGGTATCTGTCCTTTGGTGACTGGCTCGTTTCACTCAGCTCAGTGCCTTTAAGGTTGATCCTGCAACATCCACGCTGTTGGTGCACAGCTCTTCTTCCTTTTTAAGAATGAATGACATTCCATTGTACGGATACGCCGCTTGTGCTTGTTCGTTCATCCGCCGATGGACACTGGGATTCTACCACCTTTTGGCTGTTGTGAAGGATGCTACCATGAACATGGTGTTCAAATATCTGTTAGATTTCTTGCTTTCCATTCTTTTGGATGTATGCCCAGAAGCGAGGTTGCAGGGCCATACGGTAACTCTGTGTCCATTTTTGAGGAGCAGCCATCTGTGTCCATAGTGGCTGCACATTTCCTGTTCCAACCAGCAGTGCACGAGGGCTCCGGTTTCTTCCTTGCATCCGCACTGACATTTGTTACTTTCTGGTTTTTGATAGTGGTCATCCTAAGCGTAGGAGGCGATGTCTCGCTGTGATTTTGACTTGCATTTCCCTAAGAATTCCTGAGGTCGAATATTTTTTATATGCTTGTTGGCCATTTGTGTATCTTTATTGGTGAGATATCTACTTTCGTCCCATGCCCATGTTTTCACTGAGTTTGTTGTTTTTCTGCTGTTAACTTGCAGGAGTTCCTTCTATATTCTGGATATTAACCCATCGTCAGAAGTAGAATTACAAATACTTTTCCTGTTCTGTATGTTGCCTCTTCATTCTGTTGATCGTGTCCTTTGATGCACAGAAATCTTAGATTTCAATGTGGTCCTTTGTGTCTATTTTTATTTTTGTTGCCCCCGTGCTTTTGATGAAAAGCACAAGGCATCCAAAATAGCCAATGGTGTCCAATAACTCATTGCCAAGTCCAATGTCATGAAGCTTTTTGGTCTTATATTTGGATCTTTAATCCATTTGGAGTTGATTTTTATGTGTGGTTTAAGGGTCCACTTCATGTGGACCTCCAGTTTTCCTACAAAAAGTTATCTTAAGATAAAATTTATGACTGATGGTCACGACTGACCAGATTTTGTTGACTCAAATGTTTACATGTCTTGGGAACAATACAAAACAGAGAGCACTCAAACTCAACGTGTAGCTTTCACGAACTCTGTGCTCCCACATTTACACTGTTTCCCAGAACTCTCCTTCGTTTACGGCAGCACAGCGCGTGCCTGCAGTGTGGAGTGTGTTGCAGTAGCATAAACCGCAGGGCTTATGAATGGGAGGCTCAGTGAGTCACCCACGCCCTGTTACCTGCCAGGCACTGCGCCTGGCACTTCCTGCCTGTAAGCCGGATCCTGTGCCTCTCACCTGCTGCTCTTTCCTGGTGTCCCTGATGCCACAGATTTTCAGAGACGATAATGCTGTTATGATGTTTTCCTTCCACGGGCTTCTGAATAAAACCAGGGCCAACTGGTCACCATCAGGCTCTGTTTTTTGTGGGTTTAGGCCCCAGACTCGGAGCTCGTGAACAGGGCTCTGAACCACCCAAGAAGGACACACAAACCCCAGAAATTCAAAGCATTTCTAAACTTTTGAATTTCCTCATAATTTAAAATTCATATTAGAAGCTTGATTCTTTAAACTGTTGCAGACTAGCTGCCAGGAGAGCCGACCACTGAGTGGGGTCGTGAGAGTCCTGGGCTGTCCACGTGGGGTGTCCCCTCACTCCTGCCGCCCCAACACCTCAGCCCGTCTCCTGCATCTGGGATGGTCATTCTGAGCTGGGAGAGGACCCGAATTTCCTGGAAAAAATGCCACATCACAGAAGCTTCTGGCGCCAAGAAAAACAGCCTGGCCCAGCTTTATGGCTCTGAGCCTCAAACGCCACCTCAGGATGCTGTTGTCACCGTGGGTAGTGCCATCTGGCTCCGTTTTGCCAAAACAAAGGAAAGGCCCTCTAGCAATTTTTGTGAGTTTGTTTTGCAAAATCAAATTGCCTGCTTTTAATCCTCCTTTACTAATGTAATATAAACTGGAATTTCAAAAACCTGCAAAAGACAGAAATCTCTTTGGAGTGGACGAGAGATCCTGCATGACCTGCCTGTCCATTTGGGCCAAAGAGAGGGACTGCGGAGAGCTCTGGGGAGCAGAGGCTCTGGCGGTGGGGTCGCCCCCGTGTGCACGTGTGCTCTGAGCTCAGGGGGAGCAGCTGCTGGGTCTCCACAGAACAGAGCAGTGGCCTAGCTTCCCCGACCTCCCTGCTTCAGGCCCACGTTGCCTCCAGAGCCAAGTCCCAGCCGACTTGTGTTCCCGAGTGGGGCTTTTGGACCTCTTCCCAAGGAGCAGGCTGCACCCGAGGGAACTGGCCTCCTCTGTACCAGCCCCAGATGGGCTCTGCAGTGGCCAAGTTCATGAGACACCCCCACCTTCACGGAGGTTTGGGCCTGTGCAGGAGACAGGCTCTCAGACAAGGATCAGCCAGTAGGACCCATGAGGCAGTCCTGACAAGGTGCCAAGACCAGCCTGGTGGGATAACCATCTTCCTCAAGGAGATGATGCCAAGGCCAGGTCCTGAAGAACGAGGAGGAGTTGGCTAAGCTAATAAGGAGGGGCAGGCACCCCAAGAAGGGGCCATGGATGAGCAAAGGCTCACTGATGAGTGCAAGGAAGCAGACGTCAGGAGAGCGGCAGGAGAAAGAGCAGGCTGCTGCTTGCTCAGCCCTTTGCACAGGCGCCTGGGGTTCTGTTGTCACTGTTGCCCCCGGGTCCTCTATCTCTTCCCCTCCAGGGCTCATAATAGTGACTCCACAGTGTTAGCAACCTAAGCACCTTCCAATTTGTCACTCAACTGACCCCAGAGTATTGCTCTCATACATGTGGCTCCAAATAGCTTGCCCCCACCATGTCCACATCACCACCAGTGGGAGTGGGCAGAGGGAAAGGTGTGGAACACAGCCTCTGCCTTTAAAAGAATGACATGGAGATTGCTACATTGCTTTTGCTCACACCTATTGGCCTGGTCTTAGCCAGCAGCCAGATCTAGCTGCAAGGGAAGCTGTGTGGCCATGTGCTCAGCGACAAGAGAAGAGTTCTGTTATTATAGAAAAAAGCCAGACCAGATATTGGAATACAATTAGTCTTCTTCCCCGGCCCGCTAGCGTACTTGTCAAGGGTGTGAAAGACCTCATGAGCTTGCACTTCACACAAGCTCAGAGCAGGGCTTGTCAGCCACAGATTCATTCACACGGAGGGAGGCTGACAGCCACCGTGGCACCCTAGACCTGCTATGCTTGAAAGCACCACAATCAGCTCCACCTTCTTACAGTGCAGAACAAGGGAACAACCTAGAACAGTAGCGTAGTGACTGTGGTTTAGCTGCAGGGAAGATGTCCCTGAGAGAGGATCGTTCACGATAGAAGCAGGTCGCTGTGAACGGGAGGGTGGTTGATGGCTGAGGGCCAATATTTGGGTGCAGAGAAAGGAATGGCTAGAGGGAGGAGGTTTCATTTTTGAGATTTTTGGGGGGGGTGTCAAAATATACAACATTTTCCTGAATGTCCTAGTTCTATTCTGAGATGCAGACTCACAAAGTAAACAGCTTTTTGCTTGCTTTATTTTATTTAATTTTTTATTTATTGATTTCAGAGAGACTGGGGGAGAAAGAGAGAGAGATTGAGAGATAGATGTTGTCGCACTCATTTTTGCACTCATCGGTTGACACTTGTACGTGCCCTGACCAGGGACCCAACCAGCAACTGGATGTATCGGTGACAACACTCTAACCAACTGAGCTACCTGGGCAGGGTGCTTGTTTTATTTTTATGTAATGTTTTGAAAAGGCAATAGAGTCACAGACAGAAAGAAGTGACATGAAAAGTCTCACCACTCCCAGCAGGTAATTACTTTAATAAGCGTCCTGTGAATCCTTCCTGATATTCTTTATTCCAGCATGAGCAGACACGAGTACATATCCTAATCAGTTCTCCTCTTTTCTAAACCCTGGTGTCATGCTTTGTGACGGTGTCCTTAAGACCAGCAGCTCACATCCTCCTCCCCGAGGTTTCTCGCTCTTAAATTTTCTCCCTGTCCTGTGGTGTTTCACAAAACTAGCCTGAGCCATGAGAACAAACATGTCATACCCTTCACGCACGGCATTTTTCACACATGCTTTACAAGCGTGCGTCCTCATTCTGGATGGAATGGCACGGGAAATATGTCTTTTCCACATGGCCACTAATATAATACAAAGAGCGTTTTCCACTTCTCTCGGCCCCAGGGGGGAACTAGATCATGAAAATGGGAAAGCGATGAGAAAATGAAAAACCCTGCCCGCAGAGCTCGTTCTCCAAGTGGTTTTCCAGAGGCTCCCGGGGACTGCGTCACCTCTCAGAGCGTAAATCACCAAACAGGCCTGGCGCAGCTGTCTCTCTGAGGCCTGGCGCGTGGCTGTTTTTGTGTGGTGGCCACTTGGTTGCTTGACACCAAGGGTCCCTGCTATGTAAGAGCTGGGCTCTGCCTGCCCTTGGCCCACTGGGCCCAGAGGTGGGCACACACTGCCTGCGGGCCCAGCTCCGGCAGAGACGCGGCTGGTGGAGCTGCGGTGTTTCTAGTGGAAGCCGAGGGCCACGTGGTTCAGCCGTCTGGAGGCAAACCTTACTGCCATAGGGTTCGCCAGACAGTAGAATGCCTCCGGCACCTCTGAACAAAGCCCAGGGGCTTTCGGCTCAAACTTGGCAGGACTTTTTGAGCCTTTAGTGCGAACCGTGATCTGGCCGACCTGACACCTGGGGTCCTGGCTGGAAGACCAGGGCCAGGGTTCGGTGGTCAGCCTGCCTTTCCCTCTCCCTTCTGCCCCACCTGCTAACCCCCGACACGTGCAAGTTATTGATAAGTGTGGCTCAGAGAAACAAATTTTCCCCACACTCTTGTTTTCTTCATTTTTATCATATTTTTCCATTACCATTTAGCCCCCTTCTACCTCCCTCCCCTGAGCAATCACCACACTGTTGTCTGTGTCCATGAGTCCTTTTTCCTATTTGCTCTATCCCTCTATCCCCTCACCTTCTCCCTGCCCCCACAAGAGCTGTCATCCTGCTCTCCATCTGTGAGTTCACTTATATTTTGCTTGTTAGTTCAGTTTGTTCATTAGAGTCCACATATGAGTGGAATCATATGGTAGTTGTCTTTCTCTGACTGGCTTATTTCATTTAGCATAGTGTTCTCCAGGTCCACCCATTCTGTTGCAAAGGGTAAATTTTTCTTCTTTTTTTACAGCTGAGTAGTACTCCATTGTGTAAATGTCCCGTAGTTGTTTTATCCACTCACCTACTGATGGACACTTGGGCTGTCCCCTGCACTCTTGCTGTCAGATATGAAAACAAAATTCCAGCTCTACTCTCTGTGAGAGTTTACAGTCTGTGGGCACTAGAGGGCACTGTGGAGCAGCCTTTGTGTGCTCAAAAGGCCTTACCTGGATTTTTTTAAAATGCACTTTGGTGTTGGGAGCACTTTAAGTTCACAGCAAAAATGAGCGGAAAGTACAGAGGTTTCCCAGATAGCCCCTACACACACGGCCTCCCCCACTACAACACCCTGCCGCAGAGCGGTACGTGTATTACAATCTGTGAACCTGCACTGACAAGCCGTCTTTACTCAGTGGATTTTTGACACATGTACAACGATGTGTGACCACCGTTACAGTACCACACAGAATAGATTCTCTGCCCTAGCGACTGCTGTGCACCAACTTTTCATCCCCTGGCAACCACCAAGCTTTGTACCGTTCCATAGTCTGCCTTCCCCAAATGCCATGTAGTTGGCATCATACAGTATGCAGTCTTTTCCGGTTGGCTTCTTTCACGTAGTAACATGCATGCAAGTTCTCACCATGTCTTTTCATGGCCTGATAGCTCATTTCTCTTTAGCACTGAGCCATATTCTGTTGTCTGGATGGACCACAGCTTACTCATCCACTCACCTACTAAAGTACATCCTGGTTGCTTCCAGGTTTTGACAATGATGGATAAAGCTGCTATGAACATCCATGTGCAGGTTTTTATGTGACATAAGATTTCAACCTATTTGAGTAAATACCTAGGAGGATGATTGCCGGACCCTTGCCTGGATATGTAGAGGGCAGGATGCCCAGTGGGCTAGGCTGTCCCATACTCAGTCAGCTTGCTAGGACCCCAGCAGAGCTCCTCCTCCTCAGGGCAAGAACTCCCCCATCTCACTCCTCCAGAGTCCCCCGGCCCTCTTGGGGGCATTGACTCAGTCCATTTCAGCCTCCAGTGGGCAGAACCCCAGTACACCCGTGAGGGAATAGGACGGCGTCTTCCCTCCTCCCTCTCTTTCATCCTTCCCTCCACAAATGCGGGGGCCTGGAGGACGTTTGGTATGAACGGAATTGTTTTCGCCAACACTAGCATTCAAGAAAAACCAAGAACACCACTTTCCATCAAGTTGTCATTTTTGGAATGATTAATGCCACAACTCTTATTCGTCGTCTGAGTGTTGCAAACACACAGCTGCGTTGGCATTCCAGCTGGTTCAGACCAGCTGTGTGTGGGACCGTGGGGGACGTCCCATAACCTCCTCGTACTTTCTTTTCCTCCTCTACAAAACGGAGGTGACTTGGTGACTGTCGTCCAGTGTTGTTGTAAACGTTCAAAAGCATCTTAAAACAGGTGAAGGGCTGACGGCAGGGCCTTAGGTTAGGACATGAAAGAAAAAATGTTAACTGTTGTTATTTGACTTTTAGTTTCTGTAGGACACAACTTTGAGAGGAAGCTATTCCTTTGTTTTTGGAAAATGGAAAGAATAACTAACAGGATGTTTGATTTTATATAGAAAAAAATGCCAAGATGCTGTTCAGGGATGGAGAGGCTTCAGGCACCAGAATAAAAACACCTGAGAGTTTTGTTTTGATGTGGAAGGTTGTCTTCCTTCAGGGCAGAATGGTGTCTCTGGCCCGTCTGCTTGCAGAAATAAAAAAATACTGGGGGTTCCTGGAACTGAGGAGGGGCAACGTGGCTGGGGCTCCTGCTTATTCAGGAGGGGGTAGCCAGGGACCCCAGAGAGGGAGAGAGTCAGGAGGAGCCTGGGGGCTGGGACTCTGAGCCTGGCCACACCCGGGAGCTGGCCGGGCCTTTCCATCACGCTCTGCGGCTCCCTTTCAGGCAAGTCTGGTTCTCCTTGGGTTCGGGGTGTTGGGAGACCAGCCTTGGCCATGACTGGGCTGAGGGGTCCAGGGACCAGCAGGTCCTGGGAAAGCTTTTTATGAGCAGTAAGAGGGTCACCGGGGATGAGGACAGTGAGTGGGGAGCTTGAGTCAGGAGGTAGACTGGGAAAGAACGGCACCCAGGACTTCAGGGAAGGGGGTCCTCGGCCTGCAGACTCCCAGAAACACTGACAGGAGCTGGCCACAGCATGACCAAGCAGGGTGAAGGCTGGGTGGGTCTTGTGCCATTTAGGCACCAAAGGGAAGGCTGACCTTTGGGAGCAGTTGGTGTCCGGGCATCTGGATTATAGGTAGGATTTTTCATCTTCACAGTAACCCTATAGGGGAGGCACTACCATGGAGCTTGTTTCACAGATGGAGAAACAGAGGCACAGAGAGGGTCAGTAACTCGCCCTCAGTCACACAGCTAGTCAGTAGCAGAGTTGGCATTTGAACTGGGTCTGTCTGACCCCAAAGTCTGCTGATCTTTGCCCCACTCTCCCTGTACCCCCGCCAAGGAGCAGGCCTTTGCCTCAGCTCTGCTGTTGCTGCCTCCCGCCCAAGGCCTCCCTACGAGGAGTTCCTGGGAAATTCCTGCCCCGGAGAAACCTGTGGAACAGAAGCCCACTCCTGGATATTCCCAGTGCGATTCGGGACTGGCTATCATTCTTGGACCCCAGCCTTTTTTTTCTGAATGAGGCGGTCAAGTCAGCTGGTGATTTCGGGGCAGTGTGTAGAGTGTTTGCTGCATCGACGCTGGAGCAGTGTAGTAAACATGTTGACCTCAGCAGTGGGAGGGAGGGTCTTAGAGGTGCCCGCGTTCCCGCCGCTGCACCAGCCCTTCCTGACGGCCTGCGAAGCTGCCAGTAGATGGCGCTACGACCCCGCTCCTTGCTCTGCGGTCAAAGCTGTTCCGCTTGAGCTCGAAGATCCCAGTGTTCAGCCAGCTCATCCCAGACTCGCTGGGAGGTGTCTGCGCTTCCAGAACAAGGGCTGCTTCTTCACTGTCCTCTTAACAGACACTTACGTGACACCTACTAAGTACCTGGACCCATGATGTGTGCTGGGTGTTCAGCGTTCATGGTCCAATGGGGAGGACAGACGGACCATTGCAATTCAGTGTGACCACAGCTAGGGCAGGAGGGTCCTGGGAAGGAGCTTGGGGGCTTCCAGAGCACCTCACTCTGGGACTCGGTAGCCATGCACCCACTGGGGAGAAGGCTGGAGTTAGTGTTCTCTCGGGACTGTGACTGGGGGGACGTTTGGGGCCAGGCATCGCCAGGCACCTCCAGGCACGCAGTTCTCCAGAAACAGAGAGCAGATGAAGGCGTTTTGTAGGCTATGTGCAGAGATGTCAGTGGCCTGGCCCCTCGGTGCTCCAGCAGTGGCAAGAGTGTGGTTTCCTGGGGACTTCTTGGCTCCTTAGAGTTTCATGATGGTGACCTGGGCACCCTCTCTGAAGCTGCTGTGTCCCAGGCTCTGGGCTGCTTCTGCCTCAAAGAGAGATCCAGCTGCAGGGCAGGGGGCATGGGCAGTGGGGAGGGCGGCAGCCTGCGAGGAAGAGGGTGGGGAAGGGAATGAGTGGCCAGCAGTGTACTAGGCTCTGTTTCCTACATCATCCTCACAGCAACCCATTCAGGGAACGTGTTTCCTCCTAAGCAGGCGGAGGCTCAGAGAAGGAAAGTCTCAGGCCCGGCGGTGAGTGGCCCATGGGGAGGAACTGTGCCGTTGGCACATGGTGGGATGCTTGGGGGAGACCAGGGTCGGCCTCCCCCTTTGCTGGTATTGGAGGAGGGGCCTGTGTGTGGCCATATGAGTGCAGAGTCAGTGACCGCCTCTTCCTGAGTCAGGCCAGCTCCTGAACACACGCTCCCATCAGGCTGTCCCTGACTCGGCCCCAGGTCAGCTCTGGTCCATCACCTGGGCACCTGGCTCTGGGGACCACGGGGTGCAGAGTACAGAGGAGAGGGGGGAGGAGGGCCTTGGGAAGGTGTCCTCTCAGGATCTACAGCCCTTCCTGTTCTCCTATAGGCCCCAGGTCAAAGAGGGGGAAAGAGAAGGAGAGAAACATGATATACGAGAGAAATAGCAATTGGCTGCCTCTCTTATGCCCCCAACTGCAGACCTGGCCCATAACCCAGGCACGTGCCCTGACTGGGAATCAGACCGGCAACCTTTTAGTTTGCAGACCGGCGCTCAATCCACTGAGCACACCAGCCAGAGCGACTCTCATCTTTTCACTTTCCTGCCCCTGGTTCCTGGTGGAAGTTCTGTATTTGGCCTGATTCTGAGCCCAAGTCAACCAGCCCACAACCCACCCCATCTCCAAACCACAGTCCCAAGCGACTTCTCCAAACCGACCTCTTGAATATTCTTTCCCAGCCGCACTTGATCCCCAGTCTCTCTCTTTTCTCTTCCTTCAAATAGTCCATTATTTTGCATGGAGATTTTGCTTTTCTTTGACTTTCTTTTCTTCATATATAACCTGATAAAAGAGCTCCCGTTATTTCAGAATATATTCTGGGCCCTATTCTGTGCTCAATTACACACCATCTATAGTTGATTTTCATGAAATTTAAATAACAAAGACGGACGCTTATGTCATTTCTTCCCTATAAAAATCCACCCTTGAAACCCTCTCTCATTGGAAAGCGGTGGCATGTCTGCAGTTGAGCAGCTTGTGTGTGTGTGTGTGTGTGTGCGTGCGCATGTATGTGTTGCCTCATTAGAAGTGCATGAGGAGTGAGGTGTGTTGTGGTAACAGGAGCTAAATTTGTGCTCACTGTCCCTAAGTGGAAAGAGACGGCCCGGAGTCCCAGGATGCAGCAACATCTGCCAATCTCCACAAAGGCATCAGGCCGGGGTCACCTCGCGCAGGGAGGTCCCTCCTGTGGGCTAGGGATGCTGTGTTTGTGAGTCAGCAGGAGCCCGGACATCTGCAGGTGGAGCAGGGGACATCTCTCAGTGACAGGACATTAACCACCCACACTGGGCTCGACCCTCATGAGCCCCAGGTGGCAGTTGGGAACCCATCTGGCTGCGTGCCAAATAGCCCAGGCAAAGGGAGGGCCTGAGTCCTTAAATGCTTGACCCAAGTCCCGGAACTGAAGGTGTTGGCTGAGAAACAAGAGGGCTTGACGGGACCCCTGTAATGGGGCTACTCTGTTGAACGATGGGGTGATGATATTTCATATCCAATTTTAAATTTCTGTCTTGTGGAGTGAATGCCCCATGTGGAGTCTGGCAGAGAGGATCAAGGGGAGGCATCCTTGGGGGGCTGGTTGCCCGGGGCTGGCGATAGAGGAGGATCCTGGACTTGGAGAAGAGAAGGGCCTGCCCCAGGCCTCAGCTTTCATTCCTTGCATCCCAAGGCCCACTGGCACTGCCCCTCCAGAAGGACTTTTCACAGAGAAACCAAGGTGGTTTGCTCCAGACCATGGTCTCAGGCCTCTGCTAGGGGCCCACTCCTGGCAGGCTGCATTCCCATCGTAGGAAGACTTGCTTCAGTGCACAAATTTTACACCAACTTCCTTCCCCTAGGTCTGCCCTCGAGGGAGCTGAGGCAGGAGCAGAAGGGCACCCGCCACCCCAGGGGCCATTTTTAGGTTGACACTTAGAAGTCTGGAGGTGACCTCCTTGGGTCCAGCCTGTCATCCTAAGTAGCTCGGAGGACTGGGACTTGGACTGGGCCCTGAAGGGTTTGGTGCCTGAGAGAACAGACAGGGCGTGTCTGAGAGGCGGGATGGGTAGACAGAGGCCAGGAGCCAGGGAAATGTTAGTACAACTCAGGTTTGGAAGGAGGGCAGACAGTTTACAGCTGCTGAATTTGAAAAGATAGTGGGAAGTCGCCCAGAAATGTAAATCAGGATGAAAATATGTGTTGTTGAAGAATTAGAAAAAACCATAGAACTATGCCCAGAAGCCCCACACTACCTGGGTCCACACCTGGACCCAAATTGCAACAGTAGTTCATATTTGAGGGTCCAGGCTCCATTAAATCAGCAGTGATGACAGAAACCCTGAGATTGAACAAACATGGAAAGAATGCACCTAATCCGAACAACGATAGTGAACAGCACAATCACACTGAAGGAAGAAAAAAAAAGTAACCCAAGAAACTTTCGAACACAGTACTACAACTGTATCCCCTTTGTCTAAGGCAAAAAGAGCTGCACATACTAAACTGTACTGAGGAGGCGTGTTTTTCACAAGGGTGTAGATGTAGCAGTCTCCTGTGTTGTACGAATGAGTGAGTACAGAGAACGCTGACAGTCAGATTCTCACTAGTGGAGGAGGAAGCAAAACTATGGAATGGAGGAAGGCTAGGAGGAACTCTGTGAGTTGGAGTTATAGGACTGGAGGTATCAGCACATAAACTTATATCACACACACATATAAACATATGTACATATATACATGCATTTATACACACATACATGTATGCATTTCCTAGCTCTGTACAATGAAAGGATCCAGAAGCAAAACACACCCCACTTGCAATGATTACATTTAATATTTAGATCTTGGTTTCTAAACACCATTCTTTTCTAAAAAAACAAGCCTGGGCTCCTTGGGAGAGGGCTGGGGTGGGAAAAGGACAAGCTAAGTGTGGAACCTCGGCCTGTGCCAGAAGGAATGATGGGGGCGTGTCAAAGTGACTTAGAAGCCGGACGGAAGGGACTCCCACAAGTCATGTCTAGAACAATTTGAACATCAAAGCAAATAATGATTCAAAAGACTATATCCATTGAATAAAATATGAACTTGAGAATACAAATTAGCACAAAATGAATGAATGAATGAATCATAAATGGCATAGGACGGAAAACATTTCCTTCCTGTAGAATGCCAACTAATGAGAGTAGAAAGAATAATAGAGTTGGAAAATTGTCATTTTGACAACACAAGTAATAATTGATTTAAGCAGAAATCATCAACGGATGCTAAAACCCGTGGGCGTAAGTTTGGTGGGGATCAGGATATTTACAGTCTCAAAGACTCTCCTCACAAATTACTTCTTAATTGCATAAGGAAAAGAGAAACTTAGTGGTGAAGAGTCCTGGCCCACATCGCTTAACCCAGTGATTGAAGAGAGCATCATCAACATTGAGATAATTCCACACCAACCACCTCCTCATGGGACGCACTGAAGGGGACACATCACTGCTGTGGCCCTCCTGCCCAAACATAAGGCCTGCAGCTGATGCGAGGAGACCGCAGGCAAGTCTATACTTCGGAGGTTATGCGAGACAATTGTACTCCCCCCAAATGGTAAGGTCATGAACAATAAAGGAAGGCTGCAGGTCAATTCCAGATTAGAGAGAATAAAGGGACTTGACAACCAAAAGCCACAAGTGATTCTAGATTGGATCCTGACCTGGGGGCGGGGGATAGGTAAAGAGGACATTACTGGGACAATTGGAGAACTTTGAATATGGACAGGGCATTGGGTATTAGCATATGTCAACATTACATTTCCTTTTTTTGATAATGGTACTGAGGGTATGTTTAAAAATGTTCTTTTCTGAGCAAACATGCACGGGAGTTCTTAGCACTAAAGGGGGATGCTGTCAGCAACTTGCTTTCCAATAATGCAGCTTAAAAAGTGCTTTTATCTTCTTATCTACCTGGAGACTGATACAAAGAGAAATGTGGGGAAATGTCAACAATTCAGGAAGCTGGGTGTTCAGGAGTTTTGCAACTGTTTTGTGTTTGAACTTATATTAAAATAAAAAGTTATCAAAACACTGTAACACACACACAAGAATCTAAGCTCTGAAACAGCTGAAGGGAGATAAGACTCTGACCCTGAAGTAGGTTGGGATGAAATACCCGGCATTTTGTGAGAACTTAATAAATGAAGCAGGTTTTGTGATTGCAGGGGCGGGGAGGGGATCATAAGGGGACAAAAGGTAATGTAAAAACAACACAATGGGGATTAAATTTATATAAAGAATAAAAATAGCCCTGGCTGGCATAGCTCAGTGGATTGAGCGTGGGCTGTGAACCAAAGCATCGCAGGTTTGATTCCCAGTCAGGGCACATGCCTGGGTTGCAGGCCAGGTCTCCAGTGGGGACCACATGAGAGGCAACCACACATTGATGTTTCTCTCTCCTTCTCCTTCCCTTCCCCTCTCTAAAAATAAATAAATAAAATCTTTAAAAAAAAAAAGAAATTCATTAAAAAAATAAAATAAAAATAAAATACAGATTTTTACTAACAATGTCTAATTTTACCTATAATTGTTTACGAGGAGGGTGCTTGCCTTTGCCCCTCGTGGCATCGGGGGATCTGGAGGGTACTCCTGGTCAGTGTCTGTCCCCATGCAAATGCCCCAGGTCCACACAACTGCCAGGAGCCTCCAGGGCACGTGCCAGGAGCCTGGAATGGGGCTGAAATTCTCCCGGATCCACCCTCCCCAGAAGATTTGAGATGCCTTTGACTAAGACTTCCCCATCTGATAAACAGCTTTACAAATAGCTAGTGTGAGGGTGGGCAAAGGCGAAGACTATCTTAGACGCCTGTTCCCAGCATTTAACGCCTGGGCCAAGTAGGCAGAGGAGAAGGCTGCTGTCAGAAGCCCAGGCGACCCCGAGTTCTGCTCCCCCTGTTGCTAGTGTAGAAACCAGCCACCGCTGGCCTCCCAGTTTTCTCATCTACTCCTACCTTCCTGTTTGGCAGGCCCTCCAAAGAGCCAGGCCAGTGGCTTCAACCTGCCAGCTCATCCGTTCTTTTCCTGCCTCAGTGTCCAGCCCGCCCTTGCTCTGGACAGGGCAACCCTCTCCGGGTGCCAGCGCTGTCAGTCTGCTCCAGCCCAGGGGTTCTCAGAGGGTGTCCTGAGGACCCTGGCGCTCCCTAAGACCCTCCCATGGGGACCGTAGGGGCTGTGCTTTTCCAGTTACATGCTTGCTGAGACTGCATTTCACACACGTCAACAACATATCAGACCAGCTGGAATGCAGAAACAGGTACGTGAATCTAGTCTTCTGTTAAGCCAGATATTTTAAAAGATTTGTAAAAAAAAAAAAAAAAGTAAATCAATGCCACACTTCTCACTAATTTTTCAGTTTGAAAAGTATAGTTATTTTTCATTTAAAATGTTACATGTTAACATTATTTATTTATTACAGATTTATTGAGGTATAACTGACAAATAAAAGTTTAATGTATTTAAAGTATACATGATTTGATATACATATATATTCTAAAAGATTCCCACTATCACATCAACACATTCATCACCTCGCATATTTAGTTTTCATTTTTTAAAAAGATTTTATGTATTTATTTTTAGAGAGAAGGGAAGGGAAAGAGAGAGGGAGAGAAACATCCATCAATGTGTGGTTTCCTCTCGCATGCCCCCCACTGGGAAGCTGGCCCGCAACCCAGGCATGTGCCCTGACTGGGAATCCAACCAGCAACCCCTGGGTTGATGCCATTCAGTATTTGTTTCTTTGTGTGGCTTATTTCACTTAGCATGAGGACTTCTGGACTCAACCACGTTGTCATAAATGGCAGGATTGCCTTCTTTTTCAAGACTGTGATATATGTATATATTGGGTTGGCTATAAAGTCCATTTAGGTTTCCTATGTAAAATAAAAGACACATTTTTCACTTTTACCAATTACTTTATTGATTTGGATATTTTGAGTATGTCACTATCTCCCACTACTGGCTTCTAGTGGGTAGAGGCCAGGGGTGCTGCTAAATATCCAATGTGTAGGACAGCCCCACAACAAGGAATTATTTGGCCAAAATGTCAATAATACCAATAAACTTCACAGACCACTTTTGACACATTTGATCATTCATGGCACCTTCTTCATACACTGTATGAGTCTTTTTTTTTTTTTTGCACTTCAGTGTGTTTTAACCTTTCTTGAAATAATAAAACACAATACATAAAAAATGTTGTATATCTTCTTCCATCTTCAGTATTAAAATGGCTGCACAAAAATTCACCAATTTTGATTAAGTTTTTTTAAATGCACACTGATATGACAGCTGTCACAATACAGTCTCACAAAATTGTTTTGAATGAAGTTAAAAACAACGAACCACTAACTAGAACCATCATATGGAAAAAACTAATATGCAATTACTACTTTTTTCTTTATCCATTCATCTGTTGATGGACATAGGTTCTAGGCTATTGTAAAAATGTTTCTGTGAACATGGAAATACAAATATATCGTCAAGATAGTGTTTTCATCTCCTTTAGGCGTGTACCCAGAAGTGGGACTGCTGGGCCACATAGTAGTTCGACTTTTACTTTCTTGAGGAACCTCCATGTTGTTTTCCACGAGACTGTGCCTGTGTACCTGCCCTGACAACAGGGCACAAGGGCTCTCCTTTCTCCACACCCTCACCAGCATTTGTTACTGCTCGTCTTTTTGATAAGAGACATCCTAATGGGTGAAGTGTCATTGGGGTTTTGATTTGCATTTGCCTCATGATTAGTGATGTTGAGTATCTTTTCATGTACCTGTTGGCCATTTGTTTGTCTTCTTTGGAAAATGTTAACTTGGGTTCTTTGTCTATTTTTAAATTGCATTATTTGTCATTTTGTTATTGAGTTGTATGAATTCCTTGTATGTTTTGGATATTAACCCCTTACCAGACACATGGTTTGCAAATATTTTTTCTCATTCCATAGGTTGCCTTTTCATTTTGTTGATAATTTCTTTTGCTGTGCAGAAGCTTTTTTATTTTAATGTAGTTCTACCTGTCTATTTTTGCTCTTGTTTCTTTTACTTTTGGTGTTAAATCCAAAAATCATTGCTGTGACCAATATCAAGGAGTTTACCTTTTATATTTTTTAGGAGATTTTATGGCTTCCGGTCCTATGTTTAAGACCATTTGTTCAAGGGGTGGGGGGGGAGAGACAGAAAACTGTATTTGAACAACAATAAAAAAAAAGACCATTTGTTAAAGGCCAAAACGTTTAATCCATACGGAGTCTATTTTTGTCTATGGTGTAAAGCAGTGGTCCAATTTCATTGTTTTGCACAAGGATACCCAGTTTTCTCAACACTATTTGTTGAAGAAACTATCCTTTCCCCATTGTATATTCTTCTTTGTTGAAAACTAATTGACCAGGACTTCCAGCCAAGATGGACGTGTCGGTAGACACTCTATGCCTCCTCGCACAACCAAAAGAAGGACAACAACAATTTAAAAACAAAAACAGCCAGTACTGATGGAAATATTGAACTGTGTGGAAGTCCAACAACCAAGGAGTTAAAGTAGACACATTCATCCAGACTGGTAGGAGGGGCGGAGTCGGGCAGCTGGGCGGAGAGGACTCACGGCAAAGCAGTGGCTGGCGGACCGTGGGCATGCAGGGTGGCAGCAGGTGGACCCAGCGAGGTGGCAGATTGTAGAGAGAGGCGCGGTGCACAAGGCGGCTGGTGAACTGGGCGGTCCCACATTCATGCACAGATAAACCAGGTGAAACTGGGGAGTGAGACAGACCGAGAAATCCAGGGTCCCAGCACCAAGAAATAAAGCCTCAAAACACCGATTGAAAACACCTGTGGGGGTTGAGGCACAGGGAGAGACTCCCAGCCTCACAGGAGAGCTCGTTGGAGAGACCCACAGGGTCCTAGAATGTGCACAAGCCCACCCACCTGGGAATCAGCACCAGAAGGGTCCAGTTTGCCTGGGGGAGGCAGCGGAAGTGACTGAAATCCAGCAGAGAGCAGAGCAAGCACCATTGTTCCCTCTCTGACCCCTGCCCCACATACTGCATCACACACAGCGACTGGGTTGCCCTGCCCTGATGAACACCTAAGGCTCCGCCCCTAATACATATAGGCGCAACAAGACAAAAAAAAAATGGCCCAATGAAAGAACAGATCAAAGCTCCAGAAAAAATACAGCTAAGTGATGAAGAGATAGCCTATCAGATGCACAGTTTAAAACACTGGTAATAAGGATGCTCACAGAATTGGTTGAATTTGGTCGCAAATTAAATGAAAAAATGAAGGCCATGCTAAGTGAAATAAAGGAAAATGTACAAGGAACCAATAGTTATGGGAAGAAAACTGGGACTCAAATCAACGATCTGGACCAGAAGGGAGAAATAAACATCCAATCAGAAAAGAATGAAGAAATAAGAATTCAAAAAAAAATGAGGAGAGACTCCAGGACATCTTTAAATGTTCCAACATCCAAATTATAGGGGTACCAGAAAGGAAAGAGGAAGAGCAACAAGTGGAAAAGTTATTTGAACAAATAATAAAGGAGAACTTCCCCAATCTGGCAAAGGAAATAGACTTCTAGGAAGTCCAGGAAGCTCAGAGAGTCCCAAAGAAGTTGGACCCAAGGAGGAACACACCAAGGCACATCATAATTACATTAGCCAAGATTGAAATGAAGGAGAGAATTCTCAAAGCAGCAAGAGATAAGGGGACAGTAACCTACAAAGGAGTTCCCATCAGACTGTAAGCTGATTTCTCAAAAGAGACCTTCCAGGCAAGAAGGGGTTGGAAAGAAGTATTCCAAGTCATGGAAGAGCAACCTACATCCCAGATTGCTCTATCCAGCAAAGCTTTCATTTAGAATGGAAGGGCAGATCAAGTGCTTCTCAGATAAGGTCAAGTTAAAGGAGTTCACCATCACCAAGCCCTTATTTTATGAAATGTTAAAGGGACTTATCTAAGAAAAAGAAGATAAAAAACATGGATAGTAAAATGACAGAAAACTCACAATTATTAACAACCACACCTAAAGCAAAACCAAAAGCAAACTAAGCAAACAACTAGAACAGGAGCAGAACCATAGAAATGGAGATCACATGGAGGGTTAGCAACAGGGGAGTGGGAGGA
>CM052546.1:28794296-28850584 GCA_028533065.1 Trachops cirrhosus | reverse complement strand
ACACATGGACATGAACTAAAGGGGGGAATGTGGGTGGGAGGGGGTGTGCAGGGTGTAGGGTAGTGAAGGGGGGGGAATGGGACAACTTTAATAGCATAATCAATAAAATATATTTTAAAAAAAGAAAATTAATTGGCCATATAGGCATAGATTTGTTTCTGGGCTTTCTATTCTTCTCTGTTGATCTATGTGCCTGTTTTTATGCTGATACTATACTGTTTTGATTAGTATAGCTTTATAATATAGTTTGAAATCAGGATGTCAATAACTCCAGCATTGTTCTCCTTTCTTAAGTTTGCGTTGGCTACTTAGAGTCTTTGTGACTATCGTAACAGGATGCTTTGTTCTTATTGGCTCCCAGTAGTAGAGGGTGTGCAAAGACCAATCAATGTTCCAAAGAGGAGGATCACAGTCAGCTTCTGGATGCAGGATGATTAGAGGCAGGACCCTCAGGCAGCAGCTTGTAAAGTATATAGTCAAACCCTTTTCAGGGAAAGACTCTGAAACAGGTGATTTAGCCTGTGCCCTCTGTGCTAAGCCTTTGAGTCCAGTGTGGGGTTTGAAGGATAGCATTGCAAGTGCTAACTACCCATAGGTATTTGCTATACAGAGACTCATGGAAACAAGTCCTGTTGGCTTTCAGAGCTCCATATTTTGGGGGCTACTCTACTGGGTGGGGAGCTTCAAGTTGGGATGCTAGATGTGGGGTCTAAACCCTTTGCTGCTGAGGGAGAAGCTGGGAGCTGGGAGTTCCCTCCTGACTGTACGGCACTGGGTTGGGGGCAGAGTTATGATGAGAGTGCGTCTCAGCCTTTCCTACCCTACCCATAGGGGTGTGGGTGTTTTTCTCATTCTCTCCAGGTGTAGGAGTCACTTAGCTAGTTTCTGGGTTTCCCTCAGAGGAAATCGCTTCACATTTGGGGTGTCCACGGGAGGAGAGACGTTCAGGAATCTCCTGTGTCACCAGCTTAGTCCCTCCCCTATGTTTGCCACTTTAGAATGAATTAGATAAATATTTCTTTTTTGATTTCTAAAAAGGTAAACAGGTGTAATTTACATAAACAAAAGCCCTCTGCAGTTCTCAATAATGTTTAACAGACTGAAACATTTGAGAACCCCTGTTCTGGCCCCTCACTGTGTTTTACTAGGAATGGGCTGGGCTCTGCAGAGATAATAACCCATTAAATAGGCTAAGGGAAGATCCACTCTCTGCAACATTGTGGGCCACTATGACAGAGGAAAAGGGGGCTAGAGAATCTCGTACTAGCGATGAAATGCCACAGCCTGGGACTGACCTGTGTTGCCTCCACAAGTGGCTTGTTGGCCATGCCTGGTTTCATGACTCTGCAGGGGCAGGGACACATGAGCCTCTGAAAGAGGGAGCTGGTGATGGCTGAGCACCAGGAGTCTCTGGCACCCCTGCTTTATTTTCCTTCACAGCATCACTGTCGTGTTAGATGTTTGTTTGCTTATGGACTCTCTGTCTCTCTAGCAGGTAAGCTCTTGGAGGGGAGGTCCTTTGTCTTTTCTTGCTCACTGCTGTATCCTCAGTGCCTGGCATGGGGCCTGTCACATTATGTGGTGTCAATAAATGGAAACAATGGATGAATGGGGAAGGGCTCTTACTGTCTCCTTGGTCTGTCTGGATGGTTGGAGTTTCCAGTGGAGGCCGAGTCTGAAAGTGCTTCCTGAGCCCTAAAGTGCTGGATGTGCATTAGCTGGGTCTGCACATAGGCTGCTTTTATCTAAATGTGCTGTGCATGGGTGTAGATGCTGGGGCTGGGCAAAGCTGGGCAGTCTGCCTGGAGGTGGGGCCTTGGTTCCATGGGTAAAAGCTCTCCATGACAAGGACCTGGGTGCAACTTACTAGTGAGGAGAGCATGGCTGCCTTTGGCAGGCCAGGGCCCCCTCTTCTCCTGGCCAGGCCTAGGTAGGGGCGAGGCCTGGGCTGCAGCTTCTGTGAGGGGTTCTTGAGAACCAGTCCAGGGAGTCCCTGCAGAAATGGCCTCACATGCATGACCTCACTGCAGATCGCTGCTCTCATCAGCCAGCCCTACTGGGCCCTTACACATGGCATGGGTCCGGGTGTCATGTCTAAGAGAGAACTTAGCCTTGCTGGGGAGTGGGGTGAAGGACCAGGTGGTTTAGGAGGGACTGATGGCACTTGGAGGTGGGCTCCGTGCATGGCCCTGAGCGCAGGCCATGGCATTGCCTGGTTGACCCATTCCAAGGGGCCCAGAGGCAGAACCCATCTGGGGGTGTTCATGGTCTTGTTGAAGAAACTGGCTCAGACTTGGAAGATTCCTGAAGGGGCGGGGCATTCACTCAATGAGGATCTGGTGATTCCCACATTCTGAGGGTCCGTGTAACTTCTTTTTCCAAACCCTGGGGTCTACGGCCTGACACAGACTTTTGTCCTGTTGCCAGGACAGGAGAGAGAGTCTGGATGATGGAACACTGAGATTTCTGGACTGTGTTAGAAGGCTCATGACTTATGAAATATGACACTGAAACCAGAGTCACCCTAAGAAACCGGGGATGGGTTGGCTGCCAAGTTTTTCAGACTGAGTCTGTGGCCAATGCTGGGATTTGGGGAAGGGGGAGATGTGTACATGTGTGGGAGAGGCACTGGGTATTCTCAGGAATTCGGTCACACCGCTGGGATGGTGCATGTCCGTTCTGGCTTCCTTGGTAAATCAGCATCAGGTGCTGATGAATCGGGACATCCCTGAATCTTATAGCACTAGGTTTGGAAGCTTCAAAAAATTAAGTCCAAGCATTGGGACTTTGTCTAAACCCTCGAGAATAATTATAAAACAATAACAAGGAAAAAAACCCAAACAACTGGATCACTAGAGCACCCTCAGCCTGACCTGGGAAGAGAGGCGGGCTGGAGGGAGCAGGCCTGACGGAGGCCTGAGCCAAATGGATCGTGAACCCCAAACTGGCTCTGATAACCAGCTGAGTTCCGTGGAGACCCCTGGGGCGTGTATTGTGCACCGTTCTAAATCAAAGCAACGAAAACAGCAGGGCCTGGCTTCAACATGAGTCTAAGGACCAGGTTCATCATCAATTCGGTCTTTAAAATGCATCTTCCTGGGGCTGAACTGATATTTCCTTCATCGGAGCATCCATACTGGGAGTAAAAAGGAAAAAAAACAAACAAATGAGCCAAATAAAAACAAAAGTAAACATAGGATTACCGTATGATCCAGCATTCCCACTTCTGGGTCTATATCCAAGAGAACTGAATGCAGGGACTCACACAGGTATTTGTACCCCACGCTCACAGCAGCACTATACACAGTAGCCAAAAGGCAGAAAAAACCCAAATGCTGAAGGGTGAATGGATAAATAAAATGTGGTTTATATGCTCTAGCCAGTGTGGCTCAGGTGATTGGAACATCATCCCATAAACAGAAAGGTTGCAGGTTCGATTCCCCGTCAAGACGCATGCCTAGGTTGCTGGTGTAGTCCCTAGTCGGGGTGCGTATGAAAGGCAAATGATTGCAGTTTCTCTATTGCCTTGATGTTTCTCTCCCTCCCCCTCCCTTCCTTCCCCTCTCTCTAAAGTCAATAAGCTTGTCCTCAGGTGAGGATGAAAAAAAATAGTATGAAATTATATTCAGGAATAAGTTTGAAATAAATCGTTTTTCAAATGTGGTTTATACATATAATAGAACATTATTTAGTGTTAAAATGGAAGGAAATGCTGACATGTGCTACAATACAAATGAACCCTGAGGACTTATGTTAAATAAACCTGTCAAAAAGACAAATTCTGTATGATCCATTTATGTGAGGTGCCTAGGGTAGTCAAATTTGTAGAGGCAGAAATAGGATGGTGTTTGCATAGCACCTGGGGCCAGAGAGAATGGGGAATTATTTATTAAATGAGCACTGAGTTTCACATCCGGTTGCTGGAAAAGCTCAGGAAAGGGATGGTGGCGATGGTCGCACAACAGTGTAAATGTGCTTAATAGCCCTGACCCTTAAAAATGGTAAACTTTATGTTATGTATATATGTTTCATTGATTTTAGAGAGAGAGAGCAAGCAAGGTAGAGAGAAAAAAACCCTAGATTTGTTCCACATATTTATGCATTTATTCGTTGATTCTGACCGGGGATGGAACCTGCAACCTTGGCATAGCGGGACATACTCTCACCGAGTTACTGGGCCGGGGTTTGTTCTGTACATTTTGCCACAATGAAACAAACAAACAGGGAGTGTGCCCCGTTCACTTTGAGTAGAGGTTCTTGTTAGGAAAGGAGGGATTGAACCGCGGAACGCATGTCCTAGAGGGGCCCCTGAGACCAGGGCTTCAGAGCCTGTGGGCTGCCCGCTGGCTCTCCCTGGGCACAGACAGCAGAAACCGGAGGAGGGGTCTCCCGAATATGGGCTTTCTTTCACCTCCCTGGGCGGAGCTGCCAGCTCCTAGACGAAGGCACAGGAGAGCTCCGAGGGGAACAAAGCCAAGAGGGTAATTTAAAGGTGCCCTGACCCCCCAGGGACAGCATGCACCATTGTACTGGGGTTCCCCCCTTTTCTCCCAGGCACCACCAATCATAAATATGCATGAATAAAGGAGGCCCCAATCCGTTCCCACTTCTCCAGTTGGGCTCCCTGTTAGTGGGGGAGAGGCGGGTCCTCTGAGGAGCCAGGCAGAACTCAACGTCCTGTGACTTGCAGCAACCATTATAATCATCACCTGCAGAAGGGGGCTTATCACATAACAATATTCTCGCCCCGCAGGGGGCAGGAGGTGGGGCCCTCTAGCAAACGAAGGGACTTGTGTCTTCATTCATTATTTTCCGAATGTCAGTACAAAATTGAGCAATTTGCAGATTAATAACCCCTCAAGATGTGGGTCCACATAGCCTCACCGTGTCAAAAAATAAGACACTCCCTCCTCTCCTTCTCTTCAGTAAGAACGTGCATCAGATATATTGAGAGGAAAAAAAGAGAAAAGCAGAAATGTAAGCAACCTTTCCTTTCCTGCACAGCAAGTCTTCCAGCAGCCCCAGCGCCCAGCAACTCCTGGATTACTCTCTCCCTCTTTTTTCTTCTCTTTTCTTTTCTTTTCTTTTCTTTTCTTTTCTTTTCTTTTCTTTTCTTTTCTTTTCTTTTTTCCTTTTTCTGCTCAATGGATTGTGGTCAAGGCCATTGTAACATGAGCAGTGCCTCGGAGGGGATTGGCCGAGGGGGCTGTGAGGGGCCCCTTTCACAGAGGGCTAATTGCGTTTCAGACCACCAGTATTCGGGAGCTACAGATGTCTTCCTTCATTTGCCTAGGCAGCACAATTGGACCCATCTGTTGCATTTATTCCGCAGGCTCCCCTGCCCCCCCCCCGCCCCCTCTCCCCTCCCCTCCTTTCCCTTGTCTGCTGGGTCTAAATTGAAAACTCATCAAAATGTAATCCAAGAGCAGTTTGGCTGTGAGCTGCTGAGAAGGGGCTCGGTGGGAATAAAGGCCCCCCGCCACTTTACACACGGGCCAGAGCCTGGGGAGCCGGGTCACAGGCAGCCTTAGGGGGGAAAGTGAGAAGTTAGCCGGCAGATGGGCTGCTCCACGTGGCCCTATAACCTGATGCCTCCGAAGAGGGGCCCTAGCAACGGCCAGGCCCAGGCGGGAGGATGCCACTGCCCTGGAGGTGGCGACCCCACCTCGAAGGTCTCGCCCCTGGCCCAGGATGCTTCGATTTCAAACAGGGCCGGGGCCAGGGCTCATCACTCTCTGACCCCCATCTGCCCTCTCGAGCTCAAAGGGATTTCCAAGGCAGAGAGGGCAGGCCCAGCGTGGCCCCACAAGGGCTGGGGAATGTGGTACTCGGAAGACAGCCTGCCCGCTCAGCCCATCTCCTGCACACCCAGGCCTCTTTCCATGTCCCTCCCTGTGCTCCGTAGGCTTTGTGATGTCCTCAGGCTCTTTCCTGCACCTACTTCTCTATCTCCCAAGCAGGCAGTGGGCTCTGGAAGGTATGGGTGTGTTTGTTCTTGTCCCAGGCTCAGAGGCTAACCTGGGGACTCTGCTTGCCACCAGTACAAAAGTCCCAGCTCCAGTCTCCAGTCTCTTTGGTGGTGGTGGTGGGGGTCTTCTTTCTAATACCTGCCCCAGCCTGGGCCAAGAATGGGGCTGTTACCCCCAGGAGCAGCTGGTGGGTGGCTGGGTCCTCCCACCTGTCTTCTGGGGGAGGGCAGGCTGCCAGTGGGCATGGCATTTCAGACCGGTAGGCTCAGAGGAACAGCTGTAGTGAGGTTTCGGTGTGGGCACATCTATGAATTGGGTGCATAGAGCTTTGTGGAGGACGTGGGTACCTCTTTGTTGCTGAAGAATTGTGGATGTGGGGCTTCCAAACTTTTTTTTAACTGAAACCCCCAGTAAAACATACACACACATTTTGTATATCTATTTCACATACATTTTTCATAGAAATTCAATATATAAGCAACAGACATATATAACTAAAGCCAAAGTTTCACAAAATAATACCTCCTTCCACTCTGTGCGATGCGCTCTGACACTTTCTACTCTGACGTTCTAGCCATGTCATCCCAGTTTTAAAGATGCTACGCTGCTTTCACAGCCTGCCAAAGTGCCCCACAGGGAGTGTTCTCACACACGGGCATCAGAATCTGCTCTGGGAATTTGTGGAAATGCAGATGCCCAGGCCCATCTCTGAGAGTGTGGTTCAGCAGCCCTGAAGTAAGGCCCAGAAATGGGTATTTTTGGCAACAGAAACCCCTGGCATCTTGGGAAAATTCCGCTGCCTCCAGTGTGCTCGGTGGTCTTGAGCCCCTCGTCTGAGATAGAAACAAAAGGTCGCCCAAGATGGTCAGCTCAAGGTGGGGCCTTCCAAGGTTGCTTCTTCTCCTGCCACTTCCCCACCATGTCTTAATTAAATCCTCACCCAGTGAGAGTGTGGATGTCGGGTCTGGCATGGTTGGCTTTTAATTGAAGTGTTAATTTGTAGCTGCAGAGAGTAAGGGCCCTTCAGGTCTGGAGTCTTTCCTTTGCAGCCATCCTAAGCTGATTAGCCTTGGGGGGTCTGAGGGGACACAAGCCATCAGCAGGGGAGTTAGCTGGGCCAGAATCTGGCCTTGGAGCGGTCTTTGCGGAGAGGGGGCGGGCCAGGGCCAAAGCCTTCTGCACCTGCCTCATCCTGCCCACCAGCCGCCAGGCAAACACCTGCCCCAATGGGCCTCCAAGGCACTGACCTGGTTTCTGCTACACTGCCACCCCCACCAAGTCCATCTCGATGACAAAGAGATACCTTTATCCTGTGAGTCATCTGCTCACACACAATTGTCTACAAGATCTGCTCCTTAGCTTGATGTTCCAGGCCCCCCAGGACCTGCCCCGAGAGCATCTCCAGTGGCCCCTCTCCTGCCCTCCCTTCATCCTAGCTGGGCCAGGCTGCTCCCTCTCCCCACCCAGGCCGTGCAGTTCCCCACTTCTGTCTCCAGCCCTTTGATCTGCTGTGCCTCCACCTGGAATGTCCTTGCCGACTCTTGTCCATCCTTCAATGTGCAGAGTCACTGACGCCTCCTCCAGGACCCCTCTGTCCTGTCGGGTTGTCAGGAACAGGACTTACTGCAGAGTATGATGGGCTGAGAGAAGGAATCGAAAGGATCCACTTGCCAGAGCACCCAGGAACACTGGGTAATCAAGCCTTGGGAAGAACAGGCAGCTCTTGGGTGGGCCTGGTCCTTCTGTCCCCCACCCCTTCCCCTCTCGGCTTCTCTGTCCCTTTCTGGACACCTACTCCTCATTGCTGTCATGAATCTGGTTCGGTAGTTGTGGTTCTAGAAGTGAACAGCCTGGGCTCACAGCCTGTCTTTGCCTCTCACCAGCTAAGGGGTCCTGACTTCACCTTCCTAGCCTCACTTTCCTTGTTTGCAAAATGGAGACAGCCCTTCGCTACCTGTCCCTGAATTGAGTGAGGCCTGTGTGAGCCTCATGCACATAGGAGGCCAGTGCTCCCCAGGCTCTGCCCCTTCTCCTCCTCCCTACCCTTCCTGTGGGCTGTGGGCTCGAGCCCAGGCCCTCTCTTGCACTCACTCTTTGGTGAACGCCTCTAGTTCCTTCCCTGTGGAAGCCACTGCAGCAGCACCTGTCTTCTGGGGAGCCTTTGGCCCACTGGATGAAATGAGGACTCGGAGATCTGTGAACAGGGCCCACTTCTCAGCCTTGCCAACTCTCCCACCCCAAGGTCCCAGAACAGCCTCAGTCCCCAATGACAGCAACTGTCCTGGTTTGGGCTGCTACCGTGGGCCCTATATTGTGCTAAATGCTTCACAGAGATCATGTACCATATTTTTTGGACTATAAGACACACCTCTCCCCCTAAATTTGGGAGGAAAATGGGGGTGCATCTTATAGTCCTAATGTAGCTTATCTGGCTCGCTGTGGGTAGGGCAGTGGCAGCCTATGCTATTTATGTTATTAAATATTTTACCACATATTTTGTTTCAAAATTTTTTTTCCTATTTTCCTCCTCTAAAACCTAGGTGCATCTTATGGTCCCGTATATCTTACAGTCCGAGAAATTTGGTAATCCTCTCGGCGACCTCAAAGGCAGGAATAGTATCATTGGTATTTAACAGAGCAGAACACTGAGGTTCGGAGGTGTGGGGCTTGTTCAGGCTGTGCTCCTACATTGTCTGCAGCCAGAATGGTCTTTTAAAAACACAGACTGGTCCTGGGAGCCCCTGCCTTACCTGCCCCCTCCCTCAGTGCCTCTCCATGGCTCTGGTGCCTGCTGAACTTCCCACTCTTGTCTCTCATCACTCTCCCTCATATTTTCTGCACTACAGACACATTGGCCTTCTATGTAGCACTCTCTCCCTAACCACAGGGCCTTTGCACATGCTGTTTCTACTGAGTGGACTATCTTTTGCCCACCCCCTACTTCCAAAGTGAGCTCCCATACATCCTTTTTTCCCAAGAGCCTACCCCCTAGACTAGGTTGGAATCCCCAACCACCCCACCCTCAGTAGTCTCAGCATACGTGCCCCTTCTTTGTATCCTTTGTACTAGTAAGATGTTCGCCAAAAGATTCACACAAACACTGTGTTAAAAATCTCTCCCCCCACCAGACTGTAAGCTCTAAGAGGGCAGGACCTGTGTGTTTTCTCATCACTCTATCACGCCTCTATCTCCAGGGCTTAGCACAGTGCCTGGCACAGAGCAGACACACAGTTAATGCTTGTTGACTGAACATATATAAAAAGTGAGGGACCTAGGATTTAAACCCACAGGTCTCAGGTGCCAAACCTGGCCTCCCAACCTGGCCATCCCAGGCTTCCTTGGAAGGCATGTCATGGGAGCAGAGGACTGGGGCTTCCAAGCTTCAGGGCTCATTATCAAGTTGGGGCTGCAGGTGGGTTGGGGTGGGGGCAGCAGACATTGTTTTCACTGAAGGAGTGGGATGGAAGTGTGCGGGAGGGGGCAGGGTCAGCTCAGGCTAATCCTGCCCTGAACGGGCTAATGGAGGTCTGCTGGGCACTGCCCTCTGCCCCCCACCCTCACAGGGCTGACCGCCCACCTGGCACACCGGAGGGCTCTGGGCTCAGAGATAATCCCAAGGCCAGGACCACTCACGGTGCCCAGCAGGCAGCCCGTGGCCAACTGCAGCATGAAGAGACCAGAGCTGCTGCTCCCTGCACTGCTGAGTCTTCTTCCTCAGGAGGTGAGGTCACTGCAGCAGCAATGTCAAAGCCTTCGCGGGAGGCTCTTATCCCCCAACAAAGGGCATAGCCCTGGGGACAAGGGCAGGTGTGGGGGTTATATCTCTGTTGGGGAGGCCCGGTGTGACGAACACCCTGCTGGACATCTGAGGCAATGTCACTCATAGCAAGAGTGGGGCTGCTTGACTCCCAGCTCAGACTGATCTTCTTCTGGGGGTCCAGATGTCCCCTGACTCCTTGGATCTGGGGAGCGGAGGCTGACCTCCTTGAGGCTGGGTGACCGTCAGCAGGCTCTGTCTGCTTGGACAAGGAAGACAGTGGGCAGCCCATTAGCTCAGGCTCAGCACAAGCAGAGCCAAGTCCAAGGGGACTCAGGGCCCCTGCTGTTACCCCAGGCTCCTGTCTAAGCCACAGAGCTGTTCCCTCAGCTAAGCCGGCTTGTTCTGGTTGCTCAGGCTGCCACACCACACAGAGGACGTTCTTCTCCAAGCTCTTCTTCAGTTAGTTCGCATTTTCCCCTGTACATGTGTGACGTTTATGACCAAACAAGCAGTATAGAAGGGAACAGTATAAAAAGTGAGTCACCCCTCCTGACCTGTCTGTCCACTGCCTAGAGGAAACCAGCACCCTGGGCCAGGGAAGGGCTACTGGCTGTCTTGTGACTTAGGTTTGTGCTCAAGCTCTCAGCAACATAGTTTCTGCAGCTGTAAAATGGGCTAATAATGCTATCAATCCCATTGGACTGTGGTGGAATAATACGAGATGATGTGTGTGGAGACCTCGGAATGGTGTTTTTACTGAGCATGCTCCAAAGCACACACATAGAAACTATGCTTAGTAACAAACTCGTGTATGTGACTTCCCAAAAACTTCATGTACATCCAAGCAAATGCTTTGTGCAAAGATGTATGTCTACCCTTCAAATATCACACACTTTTTGGAGATTGTCATGTACACTATCATGCTCCTTGGCTTTTTCACTGATATGTTGATAATAGCATGGGTGTCTTTCTGTGTGGGCAGGTGGAGCTCTACTCCTCCTTTGTGACAGCTGCCCAGTTCCTTTATGTGTATATACTGCAATTTATTTAAATAAGGTATGTGACGGGCAGTAGGTAGGGCCTCATTTTTGCTATTAAAACAACAGTGCCGTAAACACCCTTACACGTTGTATTGATGAGCACATTTCACTTGCAAATGATAGACACCAAAGGCAAACTGGCATCAGTGAAAAAAGACATGTATTGGTTAGTGTAGTTGAAAAGCCAGGAGTCTGGCTTCAACTTCAAGGACAGTGGAATCCTCCTGTGGCCCCTATGGTGGTTTCAGCTAACTTCCTCCCTTTGTTCCCTCCCTCTCTCCTACTCTTGGCTTTGCTCCTGTCTGGCTTTGTTCTCAGAGACGCTCTCTCCACGTGAAGGCAAGAAAGCCACCATCCTATTCCAAGTTTGTCTTATGAGCTTGACAACCTCAGCAAAAAGAGGATGTCGATCTCATTAATTCCAGTGAAGGTGCTGGAATGGAGTCTAATTGGCCTGGCTCAAATCGCTTGCATATTCACACATGTATGGGTGGGCCTGTAGGACATTTTTGGAGAAGTGAAATGGTGGGCCAGAGGGGATGCTCATTTTAGCACAGCCAACCTGCTTTGCTGCTGCTTGTGCACTCTGGAAGTTCCTGGCTTCGTGGCATGGTAAGAGGTAGGGGAAGCTTCTGGCCAGCTTATGGCAGCAACAGTGCAGGCATCTCACGGTTCTCATGGTACCCAAGTGGCTTCAAGAAGAAACACAGACTCCTGGCCTGATAACCAATCACTCCCAGCTGCCTCACCCAGCACCAGCTAACTTACCAGCCTTGCATCCTATCACTCTCCTGCTTCCTGACTACAGCAGACAGCTCACTATCCCGTAAATATAGTAACCATTAGTATCCTTAGAAAATAGAACACAAAACTCAAGTGGTAACATTTTGTTGGGAGTTCGATCCCAGGAAAGCAGGAGTAAGGGGGAAGCTGAGTGAGAGAGCAAATGAGGGGGTGGGTTATGAGTTGGTCACTGCTCATAACCAGCACAGCTGACTGCTTGGTCCTGCAAGACATCTTCAGAAAGGTGGTATGAGGCCACTTTGTCTCCGAACAGTCCAGAGGAGGATCCGAGAAGAATTAATCTGCTAGCTTGTCTCTAGTTGGTCAAAGTTCAGTCCCTGAGAGCATCAGTTCCCCTGTCCTTCTGGGCTGTGCCACCTGGCCCTCCACTAGCAAAGCCAGGTCCGAAACAGCAGTGGTGGCACCTGCAGCACCCCCTGTGGCAGCAATGCTCCCTGCCTGCCCACCTGTGGCCTGCAGCCTCACAGGCCTGGTGGAAGGAACTGGTTGTGGGGAGTGAGGGGCAGGTCTGGTCATGCTGTAGGGACTAGAAGCAGCTACTGGAACAATGAAAGCTGGAGTGCAAGGCCAGCGTGCATATCGGAGCTGGCACATGAATGGAGTCCACGAACAGTTTCTCTGTGCTATCATACCTGACAGTTGCCTTTCCCAGAAAAGTCTTTCATTCCAAATCTGCCTGTCTATTCGTCAAGCATCCATTTATTTATCTCTACTCACTATTGAGTGCCTACCATGCTCGGGGCTGTGGGGATACAGGGCAGGCTTAGACATAACCCCTAGCGGCAGGGAGCTCAGTTTCTACGTGGGGTTGGGGGGTTGGGGACTAGACTCATTAGTAAGGGCTGTATCACGATGTGATGGGCGTGCTGATAGAAATATGCCTGTGTTATAAGAGGGCACCATGGACACTATTTGGAGTGACATAATATCCAAAGTAAGAATTGCTTAAACATGGTGAAAGTTTCTTTCTCTCCAGATTTTCTGTCCGTGGCTAACAGGAGACCTCTGCTCCCTTCAACCTCAGGAACCTGCCATTCCTAGTCCAAGGCTTTCATCTGATTATCCAAGATGGTAGGCAGCACTGTTCCAGGTGGCAGGAAGGAGAACAAGATGAAGAAGAGGCACAGGGCACATCGCAGCTGTCTCTTAAGAAAGGTTCCTGACTTCCTGAGGGAAATGCCCTGAAAAGTGATGGGGCGCCTCCCTGAGAAGCAGCTGCAAGAAGGCAGCCCCGCACCCAACTTCTGCAGCCGCAGCTCTTGCCCACGTCCCCAGCGGCGCCGACAGGACGGGACGAGGTTCTGGATTGGGTTTGCCCTCATCCCAGCCCCGGGTCGTCGCCCCCTGCTGCCCCCTGCTGCCCCCTGCTGCCCCCTGAGACCCAGTAGTGCCACCCCTGCTGCAGTGGGGAAAGGAAGAGAGGGTCCCGGGACGCACACCACGCAGAGGGTCCAGGGTCCGGGTCACAGAGGGAGGGTTGGGAGCGAGCACCACCCGCTCGCTCTTCCAGACGTCGCCCTGCGCGCGCCCGGGAACCAGCATCCGGGTCTGGCCACCCACCCGCCTTCGCGCGGGGCCTGCTGGGAGTTCCAGTGTCTGTTTTTGCGGTTGGGCCGCCATTCTCGGTCGAGGGACGGCGTGCGCCCCCGGAGAAGCCGCCTCAGGTAGGACGTGATTTTTGTCTTTTACGACGCCTGGACCCCGGGCCCTGACGACTTCATGTATATTTAGGCGACTCTGTATTTGTCAGTTCCGATCCCAGTGGTTTAATAGTATAAACCTTTTCTATATTGTTGCCGAAATTATGTGACGTGTAGTGAGGAAAACCCTTTCGTGAGTTACTTTATAGTCCAGTGTACACGGTGATTCATACTTCAGAGGACATGCATATTTGGAACATGATACATTTTTTTCCTTCATGACTTTATAACTCCTCAAGAGGCCGTTTTTGGGGGGGGTAAGGATTTTGTGGGAGCTATATAACGAGGTGGGAAGATTCAAGTGCTATCCTCTGACAATCAGACATGTTGAAATTCACTTTCTCCAAATAAAGGGGGGAGGGGGTCCTGGAGACTGCCACAAGCCACTTTTGTGCTTCTATTCCATTGGTCAGAATTTAGTCACATGACCACATCGAGCCGCAGTGCAGGCTGAGAAGTCTCTTGACCGTTTACTGAACTAAAAAATTCCATTCTGTTAATGGAGGAGAAGGAAGACAACCAACAGTCTCTGCCACAGGCACGTGACACAAGGAGGTGATCGTGGTAGTGAGGGGAGAAGGTGGCCCCAAAGTGTTTTAAAAGATAAATTTCTGCTGACCATTCTCCGAGGAGGGGGAAGGGCAGCCCAGGCAGCCCAGAGGGGACCGTGTGGGCAGGGTGGGCACGGGGCTGAAATGCAGCAGCACACCGTGTGTGTCTGTGTGTGTGGGGGCATGCGTGCAGGTGTGTGCACATGTGCATGCATCCATATTGGTGGGGGGGCACTGTCAAGAGTGGATTCTGGAAAGAGGGGCAGGTCTCAAGTCATGTGCTCTGTGCACCTCAAGAGGAAATTCTGGCTTTATCTCTTCTAAGTGCAGTATGGAGTCAATTGCACTAAAGTGTAGTTTAGTTTTTCTAAACTGAAACCTTCAGGAAGTCAAATCTGCATGAGAAGTGGAGGGGGGAGAAGTGAGAGGAGAGCAGGTAGCTGTCCGGTTCCTGGGCTGGGTGGCTGGTGGGTGGGGGCAGACCAGGCCGCAGTGGGGAGGCAGAGGACCGGTTCTCCAGTGGAGTCTGAGGAAGGTGGCCAAGGGGTGGGGAGAGCAGCTGGGGTGGAGGAGTGTCTGAGGGAGTCCGGGTGTAAGAGCTGGGTGGAGAAAAGGCTAGCGGCTGAGTCTGGGGTGTGTGTGTGTTTGTGGGGGGGTGACACTGTGTGGGTAAGTATGTGGGTGCGACCGCCTAAGTGTGTGGGAGCTTTCAGAGGTGGAGCAGTGGTGGATGATGACCACATCTAGAGTGTGGCCATGGGAGGGACAGCTCGAGTGGCAGAAGGTGATGGCCACTGGAATCACTTAGGCAGGCCTGGAGCTGTGAGCCATGGTTTGTTGTTCTACCAGGCGTTGAGATCTTCAGACATCAGGCCACGTATAGAGCAGTACAGCCCCTGGAGCATCACGCTGCTCAAGAGCTGGCTGGTCTGTTGTTATTGTGATGTTATCACTCATCATCTTTGGTCAGCGGGCGTGAGGATGTGTGTGGCGTCTGGTGGCTTGGAGAGCTGTTGCTTCATGTGTTTGCTCCTGGATATGGAGATGCACCACTGTGCAGATCAAGGACAGGAGCCAGGCCCTTGCCAGGACACAGTCAAGATCTGTGGGTCAAGGTGCCAGCGCTTGCAGTCCAGTGGGGTGTGGGTCGCTAGGAAACCAGGCAGGCCTCTGACCAGCGGAAAGCTCCCTGCGTGGAGGGCCGGGCACTGGGGCCCGTTCTCCCAGTGCCCCAGGGATAATAAGGACTTCAGAAAGGACAGCCCTGACTCAGGGCTGAAAGAGGCTTTAGTTCCTTGTTTGGCGGCTTAAAAAAAGGCAAACAGAAGCTTTTCTCCTTTGGGGATCAATGTGAATCCCAGAAAATCCCATTATTTCCCTTTGAGATCAGTGGCCTGCTCTTGAGGGCTTTCTCTTCCCCAAGGCAACAGCCCTCTTCTTGCTCTGTGTGAGCATCCTGCCCCTGCATGGCCCCAGAATGGGCCGAGGTAAGGGGGGAGGTGGGGCAGGGGCACAGGTGAGCCCCATCCTACAGCTGTTTCCTCCTGCTGGCTTCTTATCCCTATTCCAGTCTTATCCTCCCATATCCCCGAGGGGGAGGGCAGCAAAGCCACTAAAAACATAGTTTTTAATGTTCTCCTCTTCCAGAAAGCCATTTTTGACCCCAGAAGATGCCTGAAAGATGTTGCTTCTCTAGACTGCTGTGTCATTTAGGGTCTGCACATCACTTCGAACCGGGGGTATAGTGGGTGGGATGCATGGTAGCACCACAGGAGGACCATCGTGGTGGCGAAGACATATATTGAACCTTTACTACAGTGCCTGGTGCTGGGCTAAGCTCCCTCAATGTGTCTAATAATCCCACAAGGAGGCATTATTACTATTATCCTGCCTTACAGATGAGGAGACTGAGGCATGAAGAGGCCAAGCATATTAGTCACTCAGGCTGTCATGACAAAATGCCATAGACTGGGACTTAACAGAAACGTATTTTCTCAAAGTTCTGGAGGCTGGAGGCCTGAGGTCAGGGTACTGGCATGGTTGGGTTTTGGTAAGATTCTCTTCTTGGCTTAACACTTGGCTTCTTACTGTGTGATCACCTGGCAGAGTGAGAGAGAGAGAGATGGAGAGATCCTTCTCTTCCTCTTAAAAGGCCACAGTCCTGTAGGATTCAGGCTCCACCTTTATGACCTCATTTAACTTTAATTACCTCCTGAAAGCCCTGTCTCTAAGTACAGCCACACCGAGGGTAGTGCTTTAACCTATGAACGTGGGGGGAGGGGCCCCAACTTAGTCCCTAGAACCTTGTCACCAACTGTGGGCGTGCCCTGCCTGGTTCAGAGGGAAGTGAGGACTCTCCCCTGCGCTCTGGCGGTAGACACCAGGGGCTTCCCCCGAAAAGTCTTCATCCAAATCTGCCCATCTTGGGTTCTTCCATCCGACTGGGTGCCAAGTGCTGAGCCTGGGACCAGGGCAAGGCCCACCACAGCAGAGGCTGCTTGAGGGCTCATTTGGTCTGTGCCAGCCCTGCATCTAATAGGGACTCTCTGAAGCACCTGGCCTCTGCATGTCAGAGCAGTGTCAGATGTCCTGCCTCGTGAGTGCAGAGCCAAGACTGGAACCAGGGACCTGTCTGCTTGGGGGGAACACACTGTGATGCACTGTGGCCCTGGGCATAGCTCAGTGACATCCCCTGTTCTGCCTGGACTTTTTCTCCCTGACTGGCCGCCTGCTTCTTAGTGGTGCTCCCAGAAAGGGCAGGTTTCCTTGAAGTGGCTTCTAAATAGGGAAGATGTTGCTGACATATCCTTTCCTTTGACTTCTAAGTCAGAGGAATGCCAGCGGGGTGTATTGTGCAGCAGCCCCAGCCCCATTTTCTGGAGCTCCCACTTGGCTCTTAGACACTCGCACATGAAGGCTTGCGGGTGCACAGCAGCTAGGAGGAGGTCTTTTGGAGATGTGCTCTAATGAATACAGAAGAAGGGTCTTTCATTAGCATTATAAGAGTTTGCCATGCAATAGGTGCTCCAGAGAGCACTTGAAAGCTGTTTGTTCTTTCAAGTAGGCTAAAAGTCTGTGGAGGCCTTTCCAGGCTCCTGGAGGAGCCTGTCCAGACAGGGCCACGGGATTTTCAAACCCACCTGTTCTCCCCCCAGTCCTGGGAGCATTTTGCACATCCCAGCTATGGCCTGTGGCCTGGGGCATGAGGGGCCTTCATGGGAGCCTGGGCCTGGCCCAGCTTTTCCCTGCTGCAGCAATCACCCTGCTGAGCAGCCACCTCGCTCCCTCCAGGGTTCACTGGGGCAAGGCTGATCGGCTCAAAGGAGCTCTGTGCCTGCTGGGCCTCTTGGCCTCTCTGTCCCCCCAGGTGGCCTCTATGTAGACTGATGCCGGATTTGTACTCATTTTGTCTGAGAGAAGGAGTTGGAGCTAAGGGGGGACTGATGGCCAGAGAGCAAAGGTTAAGAGGGGTTAAGCCTTCACCCCAGAAGGTCACACCCATCAGCCCTGAGACAAGTCCCTCACAGGTATTTCCCTGAAACCTAGAGCGCAGTTAGGCCTGCAGGGAATGGCCGTTCATTTACCAAGGAAACACCATTTTGCTGGTGTAGATGGTCTGTACTCCAGTTTCTTGTTATTAACCATCGGGCTCTGGTTTGGGGCAAGTCACTGCCTTTCAGGGTCTCAGTTTCCCCATTTTTCCAATAAGGTACTTGGATGTGATTGATTGACAGTCGGTGGAAGGGAGAATTCATTGTCTTGGTCCACTGGAGTCCTAAATATATTTCTGCTCTTGGGCAGTGAGAGGAAGTTGGGCTAGACAGGGTGGGTAGCAGGGGAGGTATTCAGCTCTGCCTGGCCTTCCGTGGGGGCTGCAGTCTGTTTTCTCCATGGATTGTGGAGATCAGAGCACACTCTGCTGGGATGTGTTGGCACAATGAGGGGGTGAGCCCCAAGCTGAGCCCGGGCTCCCTTCCATCTGCCCATCTGCATGGCTCTGATCCAGAGGGCCAGAGACCACCGGACCCCTCTAATGGGGCAAAATCAAAGCATGAGGGACCTGGTTTGTCCTGAGAACACAGTCCATCCAGTGGGTGGAATATTCTCCCACCTGCTTGCCTCTGGCTAGTTAGACTAGTTAGGTGCAGTGCCAAGGCACACCTATCAGGATGGCAACATTCCCGCCAGCGGAGCAGCCCGGGGCACCAGTCTCATACAGAAGGGGCACCTCGAGCACTGTGGGTGGCAGTAGGAAGCACCACGGAGGCTGCAGCTTTGATGAGCATCACGCGGGTAAGGAGTGGTTGAGAAGGAAGTGGAGGAGGTGACAAATTACGCAGGTTGTCTTTGCCCCACTGGGGCTTTCTGTTCCCATTTAGAGGTGTGCTCAAGCTCCTTCTCCGGGGTGCTTGGTTCAAGGCCACAGGCTCCTTCAGGACTGTCCTTTCCCACCTTGGGTGGCTCAGAGGGAGGTGGCTGGCCTGAGGAAAGGACACCGGATGTGGACACAGGAGTGACCAGGGGCCTGTTGGGGTTTCACAGCCTGGCTCTGGATTCAGGAGGAATCCTTGGCTCCATTACTGGTTGTGAAGCTTGGGTGGGTGACTCGATATTTCTGCACTTGTTTGTGGGCTCCCCATGTATAAGCTGGGGTAATAGTGAAGTGGCCATGCGGTAGCATGTGGAAGCACTTAGAGCAGTGCCCTCAACATGGGAACTGGTCAGTAATGACAAGTGCTGCAAGAATAGCAAGGAGACGTGAGAATAGGACACTGAGTGTGACGTCCAAAGTGAATGGGAAGCCCCTTTGAGCCCAGAGTGGGAGTGGGGGATGGGAGCCCTGGTGGACACCAATAATTGCTGACATCTGTGGAGTGCTTCCTCCAGCACCGGTGCCAACTGTTTATACTTTTTGTGGCATTTACTCCTACCAACAGCCCCATGGGAAGGGACTCTACTGTCCCCATTTTTACAAATGAGTCCACATAGGCTTGGAGGTGGATGTGGGTTTGAGACAGAGCTTGGGAGCCTGAGCTGTTAAACAAAAGTTCTCAGGACTGTAATGTGGGCCTGCCTTGCAGTCTCAAGCCATTTCAGAAAGTGATTTGGGGTCAGGCAGAGAAGAGGGAAACCGGGGTCCCAGCATCCTCTTGGTCCTGTGGGGAGAAGCATAGAAAGGGAAGCCCAATCTGTCTCCATCAGAGGAGGGGGCTTGAGGCTTCCCAGATCTTGGGGGCTGGGGTGCAAGGCTGGGAAGGGCTAGGCTCCCCAGCCTTGGGCCCTGAGCATGATGTTCCCTTAGAGTCTGAAGACTGTACCCCCACCCTTTTATTATGTTCATCTGTGAAGAAGGGTGGGAGGGGTGAGGAAAGCCTGTGTCCCCAAAAGAAGAAATAGGAGATGTGAAGACAGATTTTAAAGGCAGGAAGGTAGATTTTAAAGGAAGGGGTATTGCTCTGGTGGCCTGGTTCCTGGCTGTATTCCAGCAGGACACAGAATGGTCCCCAGGACTCAGCAAGTTTTGGTGCAAGAACCAAAGGAAGTGGGTCCAATGTCTGGATGGAGCAGACTCCCTAATGGAGTCTTTTGAAACAGAGTGGGTGGGGGTGGGCACCATGCTGTTCCCTCTCCCAGTGAGGTTCGTCAACCCCTCTCCTCCATTGGATGGATAGATGGCAGTCCCCAGAGAGGCAGCGGGGAAGAGAGGAGAAACCTCTGCCTCACTGAAGGGAGGGGCAGGCTGGGAGCAAAGCCTGCCAAGAGAGATCCTTCCCTCCCCAGGATTTGTATCATTGGAGGCCTTGCCCCAGTGACCCCAAAGAACAGTCTGGAGCCCCAGCAAAGCTGGCTCTGCCAGGACAGAGAGGACAGATGGCTGTGTGCAAGGGCTGGAGGTGGCAGAGCCATTTCATCCTGGGTGACTTCACACAATGTTCCAACTGTGAAGTGAAGCTAATGCCACCGTCCACCCCCTGCATCCTCAGGGCTACTTCCAGGGACATCTGACGGGCCCCACCAAGCCACTTCTCCCCCCATTCACTGCCCAAGAAGCTTTTTAGGGATTGGGTACTATTAATATGGGGATACTGAGACCAGAACGGGGCGGCAGTGGGGGGGGGGGGGATTTTCTGACTGTTCTTGACCATGGGAGTATCTGAGCCTGGAGATTTAAGGAAATAAATCAGGTTGGATGATGTGGGAGGTGGGTGGGGTGCTCTTTTTACCTGGGGCATTTGATAACAGCGAGGGGATTAGATGACACTTGGTTTAGGTGATGCTACCTACTAGGTTGGCTGGTCCAGCATCAACAAGGCTAAAAAAAAAATCTCCAGTTAGCTCCAGTGAGTTTCTGAAAGCTGTCCCTACAGGCAGTGCTGCCAGGCCAGCATAATCTTCCCAGCCCCACCACATGTCCAGTGGTCTGCTCCCTGTACTTCAGAGACAGTCCCTGGGAAGTCCACCTCCAGCTGGAGCCCTGGACCCTGAGGCCACTGCAGACCAGTCGTTATGTGCCCTGTCTCCCCAAATGCCTCATTCTCTCCAAGGGCAGAAACTCAGAAGTGGAAGGAGGGAAGAAAGGACCACCAGCCAGAGACCACAGACCCGTGCTTGCCTGGGTGTCGACAGGCAGAGTGACTAGACAGGTCCTTACCGTGTTCCCTACCACAGGGTCTACTGCTACATGAACGGGTGTCCGGTCAGTCTGCCTGAGAGGTTGGGGTGGGGCTGAGGTGAGGTGTAGGGTGGGCCAGGGACCCCAGTGGACCAGTCACAGAATCAGCAGGGACCTGTCAGCCTTGGACTCCGGGCCCAGGGCTGGAAGTGGGGGGCAGGGAGTTTACAATGAAACCTGTAAGCCTTTAAAAACTCTTCCCAAGTCACACCCCACAATATATCAAAGATATAAAAATGACTCCAGATCCTATATTAAATTTAATTTTTATAGAGCGACATGTGTTTACACTCGGCTAAGTACAATGTTACCATATAAGGGTTTCCGTAGTGTAGAGGTTATCACATTCGCCTCACACAATGTTACCATATTACACACAATTAAATGTTTATTAACATCAATATATTTTCCTGGGGGTTTGTGTTGCTTTTTAGAGCTAGTAATTTTTTTCAAGTCTCAAACCTTTCCGTAGGGCCCATTAAAAATCCTGGGGCTTTGTGCTTCTGTTTTGTGGGTTTGTGACTGCTGATGGGGGTGTGTGGGGGGTGAGGGAAGAGACAGACTGTCCCTCCCCGCCAGCCTCGGCCTGCCCTTCGGGAGGCGCCAGATTGTGTGGGCGGCGTCGCCTGGGGGTGGTGGGATGTGGCTCTCACCCTGTTGAGGGCGAGAGCTCCTCCCCGGCTCGCTGGGGAAGTTCGGCCCTAGCGGTCTCCTCCTCTTCTCTAGGCCACTGAGAGCTCTCCAATTGGAGAGCCTTTCATCTCTTTGTCTTTACAGTGATTAACCCGTCCGATCGCGCTCTGAGCTTGGCTCCTAGCTGCGCGGGGGAGGGGAGCGGAGGACGGGGCCGCGAAGGGAGGGAGGAGGGGCTGTGTGCTTTGTCGCTTTCAGGGATCTTTGCTGCCATAGCAATGGGGGTTTCTAAGGCCTGACTTTGATTCGTTCCATAAAGAACCTGCCTGCTCAGTCTCTCGAGAGGAGAGGGCGTTCCGGCTTCCCCAGCCTTGCCCTGCGCCCCCGGCCCTTGGGGAAGGAAGGGTGCAGACGGGGCAGAATAGCCGAGACGGCGCGGGGTTGGGTGTAGCGGGGATGTTGGGGAACCAAGGGCATGATTTCGGGCACACACCACCCCTCCCTGGGTCGCCCAAGGTGGGACACCAACCTCGTGCGCCTGCGCCCCCCGGAGCCGCTTCCTCTTCAGGGGCATCGGACCTAGAGGGACGCTAGTGACAGTCCAGCCCTTGTCCGCCGGAGGGAGGCCGGGGCACCTGCCGGTCGCTCCACCTCTGCATGCATTTCACACTCTTCTATCCTGTTAGGCGTCCGCACTCCTGTGCCGATGCGGACTTTTTCCCCTCTGGTTTTTATGTCATGTGGATTTAATCTAGTTAGACGATTTTCTGCTTAAAATTGCATTGTTAACAGCAATTGTTTAAAAGTGGCCCGAGAGCGAGGGTGCCCCATCTTTGAACCCGGTGGGTTTTGCATGCCTCTGCTAGGCGCAAGACGCGGGCAAGCGCGGAGTGGAGCGGTGCGGGGAGGGCGGGGAGGGGCGACACAAAACAATCCTTAGGCTTTCGGGCTACCGAGACTTCAGGGCCCTTTCCCCAAGCGCAAACAGATGCAAATGTCTCTACAAACATTGCACAAAGCTATTCAGAGAGGCGGCCTCTCCAGGCCTCAATAGCCCTTTAAACCCAGTCAAATTGCCTCCAAGTAGAGGTAAAGGGTGCACATGCATTTTTTCACTTTGACTGGAAGCCGGGCGGAGGAGGCGAGAGCTTTCAGGAGCGGGGGCTGAAGGATTCTCTGGTTCAGCGGTTTGTGCCATCGACCCCAGCTGCCGCACACGAAAGACAGGCTGGAGGGTGCAGTGGCTCTGGGGACTCCGAGCCTGGGGCTTGGTGGGGCGGCGACGCCGCCGAAGCTGGTGCCGCGGGAATGCGCACCCCGAGAAGCCTTCGGCCCTTTCAGGCCCACAAAGACCGCGCTAAATCGCGGCGCGCACAATAGCATGAAAGCGCGCTACGGCCCTTCGGGAACAAAGTGGGATCACACTGCTCCGAGGGGACTAATAAGCTCTTAACTAGTACGCAGGACAGTGTCGCCGCTCCCTTTGTGCGCTCCACACCGCGGTGAGAGCAGGCGTGCACCCTACCGGCCCCTGGGGGCAGGGAGACTGCCCTTCAGCGCCCTCTGAGATCCAGAGGCAGGCACTGCGCATCGGGCCAGACATTTCCTTCTAACCTCACCAGCAGAGGCGCTCGGGGCCCGCGGTGCCGTCAGTCCTTAGCTCTCCTGGAAGCCCTGCATCCTGGGCACCCTTTTGGGCCTTCATGACCCTAGAGGCTTGGTCATTTCCTCACCTGGAGACCACAGGCGGGGGGAGGAACAAGGGCCAGTAAAATATGCCAGCTTTGGTGCAGACTCAGCCGCTAGTTTCCAACATGTGGCTAAGAGGCCACCACCTCCATCCTAGACTGGCTCATTCCTCTATCCACCACACTGGAAATGTGCTCTGGGCCCACTGGGTGACTAAAGCGGAGCAGGAACACCTGTGAGCTGGGAGTGCCCCCCTCCCCCACTCTCTTTCTCTGGCTGTGTGAACTACTCCTCTACCACCCACGTTTGCTCAGGCGAGTGGGATGTGCTAACTTCCCGCATTGTGGTCTTAGGGTCAGAAATCAAATGATGCATTAGATATAGTCCCAGAGATCCATTAACCATTTATACCTCAGCGAGAGTCAGTTAATTCTAGCTGCTGGGGGTAGCCAGAGAGAAGAAATGATTGCCCCACTCAAGGACAGGGAGCCACAGGAGCCAGCTGGGCAGTGTATAGTCTGCAGTTGCCTCTGATCCCACCGAGTCCCTGCACTTTACCACGAGGTTGGGGTTGTATTTCACTCCTCACAGGATGTGGCTTTTCACAACTGTTCCCAGGGTGTTTGTGGAATAAATGAATGAGTTGTGTGGGACCTCTGAGCAGGAAGTCTCCCAAGCACCCAGGGGTGAGGGGCTTAGGGACCTTGGGTGCCAGGGAAGGAGAAGCCTTCCCTTGATGCTTCTCCCACCCCAGCTCTCTGTTCTCCCAGCCCCAATTTCCCCACTATTGTGTCATTTTCACTTGTCATTTGCCAGCTCCAGATGTGATCTAACTGCTCCTCTCTTCGAATTGGGGTTTTGTGTCTGGCCATAGCGCCTCCCCAACCACCTCAAATGTCTTGGGCCACCTTTAATGCCCAAAGAGTGGCTGCAGTGATTGCTTCCCGAATCATGGCAGGCTGATGTCACTATTTACTGAGGCTCACTCTGTGCAATCTCCTTTACTGCCAATGGTACCAGCCCAAGGAGGTGGCAAGTTATTAGCCCCATCTCACAGATGAAAACATCCAGGCTTAGGATTGTTGTCACTTGTGAAACAGTGGCAGAGCCAGGATTCTAACCTTCATACTTGGTTCCAAAGCCCAAGCTTCCAGGCCTTGTTATGAGATTGTTACTGATGGAGCTTCTTTCTTCTCTAACTCCACCCCCATTCACGGTGCTGGAGACCATTTCTCCAGGCTGTGGGGGATGCAGCCGGTCTCCCAAGAGGCACATTTTGGTAGCCTCTGGCAGGTGCAGGGCCTGGCGGGTGTGTGAGGCGGGGCAGGGGCGTTATCTCCTGACCGCTGGCCCCGCACACAGATGTTTATCTCTGAAGCAGAGCTGGATTGGATTTCTTGATGTTTATCTCCCTTGGAGGAGCAATGTTGTGGGGCAGTGGAGAGCGCAGCTGAGGACTCGGCCATGATCGACAGGTCCGGAGCTGGAGGCCGAGCTCCTGCTCTATCTGGGTGGGGCCCACCCTGCTGCCCACCTCCCACCTTGGTCAATGGAGAGTGCTGCAGGTGAGTGAGCTGGTGGTCAGATGCTTCTGGGTTCCTTGGTCCACCAGCCCTCACACGCCAGGCCTCCCTCTCATGGGGAACACTTAGTTGGTTGAGAGAGGAAACACTGTGATTTAGTGATGCAGATGGGGGCAGGGTTGGGGTGTGGGAGGAAGTGGGCAGTGAAAAGATGGATGAAAGACTAATGAGTCCATTTCCTAACCAGTCACGGAGGTGGCCTTGGGGAACCAAGGGAAGGCCTTGGGAATGTCCTCTGCTGCCAAGAATGCCTGGGGCTAAGAGGGGCCCCCTTTGGAAAGAGGGACTGTGAGGCCACAAGTACTTACTTACAAGTGGGGCCACTTCAGGAGGCTGCAAAGCTCAGGGGAAACTAAGATCTGAATGTTTATCTACCTTCCCTGTCCAAACCAGGGCACCTCTCCGTGTTCTTTTCTGTTATTGCATATACACACTCGAGGTGTGGTTGATTCACAAACTTTGTTCCCAAGAGTAGGGGCAGGGCCATTGTTGAGGCACCTAAGCTATAAGCAGCATGACATAGATGATCAGGAAACTTTCTGATGGGCAGGACTATTACCCTTTCAGAAGGCTGGCTGAACTAAGGTGCTGTGACTTGTTTAAAAGGCACATAGGACCGTGGAAGAAGACATCTGGATTTTCACCTTTTTCACGTCAGGCCCCACCAGGTGTCAATGTAACCTGGCTTATTACATGAGTGTCAGCCTATGTCAGTTACTGTAATCTGCCCTGCCCAGTGGCTGCCTGATATGATTTGTCCCTCAAAAGCCTTCCCCCAATTCCCTCACTTCACCCACCACTGAGCTCCCCATTTCATGCTCCTGATATAGGGTACAGATTAGCATATCTGTCACAGCCAATACCCATTCCTTGCAGCGGTGGCCTGGGGCCTTGAGTGACAGGAGATAGGGCACTTAAGAATAGTCTGGGCAGTGCGTGCTCTACCTATGGCTTGCTAAGTCTACAGAGAGAGCATTGCATAAACTAGTCTTTTGCTACATTAGCCTGGCTGTGTGGATGGCCCTGTATCTTGAGTGATGTGCTACAGGCCACCCGAGTTTATCATTTCACTCAGACTATATGGAGCTGGCTAATGGTTGTAAGCCCAAAATAAACTGAAGTGTTGATTTGATGGGCAAGTGGGTACTGGGTGACTCCACATGGGACAAATGCCTACCACCCCCAGCAGAATGGGCACTGACTCTGGGCTGGAGGGCCAACGGGTTGCTCCAGAGTGCCAAGGAGTAGAGATAGGACTGTTGTGAGCAGCCTCCAGTGCCCTAGACCTGTGCCGGCATGAACGTCTAAGTGCAGGTGGGGTGAGAGGGTCCGTAGGTGTTATTGTGTTGGTTTCCTCACGGTTTAGGCTCCCCTGTAGAAGCAGAATGGCTCTTCTGCACCTTTATCAAATCAGAAACCACAGCTTCCTCGGAGGGCTACCAGAAAGAAAACCAGTTCATACACGAGGGACAAGGCAGCCCAAGATGCAGAGTGTGCTTCTGCTGAGTGTTTGCCTCTCTTGGCCATGAGTCCCTGAGACTTGCACCTGGTTCTCTGTAGCTAGCAGCTTTGCTGGAGACCTGAGGTTTCGGGAAGGCCTTACCTGCACCCTATTTCTTGCTCTTGAGTCAGGATCAGCCTATAGAAAATCAAAGCCTGTTCGAGACAAGTTCTGGTTGATTCAGTGGGCTTCAAAATACAGATTCTATTTCCCTTTTGTGAGTTAGAATGGCTCCTGCTAACAGTTGCCATTAAGTTGGCATTCACCAAAACAGAGGCCAGGACAGGCACAGGGAGGACCTCGTCTTCTCGATTACCTTGGACAGGTCGGACTTAATCCGTTATTTCTAAGAAGGAATCTTTATATCCCTGAAGCAACTCAAATGTCCACTTACCATGAAGGGGCTTAAAAGGTTTTCCCTCTAAGAACCAGGTCGTGAACATCTTGAGGGTAAGAGTCAGGAATGGGAGGAATTTAACCACCCAGAGTTGCTGGCCAGCTGCCAGGGGAGGGTCCTGGAGCCTTGCTTGGGAAATGGACTCAAGGGGTGGCTTAACTGAAGAGAGGACAGCAGCTGTGTGGCTGGAGAGGGAATTGGGAAGGACTAAGGAGAGGGCACAGAGCCTCCCTGTCCTCTGGAGCCCTGGAGCACTTGTTCTTAGAGAAAGAGGCGTGAACATTGTCCTGGGGATGATTCCCAGCCCTACAGGAGAGCTCAAAGCATGGCTTATGGCACCACGTGCAGAGGCACCCCTGGGGGTGTCCCGGAGAATCCTGGGGAAGCTCCACCACTGTGGTTGTTGATTTAGCCCTCCCCATACCGACAGGTCACCTCCGTCATTTAGGTCGCAGTGTTGGTCTTGCTGCTTTGCTCCCTGTCCTCCTTCCCATTGTGACAAACCCCTCATCAGGCCACATCTTTTCAATCTGAACAAGAAGACAAAGGCTGGTACTCTTAAGAAAGGGGCTTCTCTTTCTAAATATTTACCCTGCTGCCCTGGTGAATCATTAAGACTCCCTTTGTGTGTGGCTGCACGGGCACAAGTCATTCACCCCCAGCCCGCTCTGCTGGACGTGGCCAGCGGTGCAGGCCTCCCCATCTCTCACAGAGGCAGGGCTGGAGCAGCCCCTCCCTCCTGCTCAGAGATGCAGCAGGCCCGCTTTAGACCTGGGGATGGAGGCCTGGGGAAGCAGCAGGCCATTTCCCTTGATTGGCCCGAGGTGCCGGGGAGTTCTCCTTGTAGAGGGCCTGCCTGGGCAAGGCACTGGCAAGGGCAGCTCCGGAGTGTCCCCAGCAGTGAGGTTTGTTTCCTTTCTTTATATGGTCAAGGGTCAGTTGAATATTGAGGCAAAAGTTCTGTGTCTTAGGAACCCACTCCAGGGCAGCTCACCTTCCTTCAGCAAACATTTACTGAGTACATGACGTGTGCTGGGCCTGGTCGTCCCTTCAGTGTCCTTAGCACTCACTGAAGCCTGACATGCAGTAGATGCTCAGAAACAGAGTCATGGAGCCACTATGGAGAGAGTAATCAGATGGGGAAGAGCCCTTCACGGAATTTTACTGCCTGGAGCCCTGCCGTCATGTCCGAGGCAGATGGTAGTTTCTTGTGTCACTAGAAGATGTCTTTGGGGAAACTGTGTGCAAATCAGATTGTTATAAATTGTAACCTTGGAATTGGACTAGATTTCTAGAAACTGGGTAAGGGGTGTGAGTCCTTACAAGTGGCTTTTGGGATGTGGTTAGGTCACGAGGGTGGAGCCCTCATGAACGGGACTGATGGTTTTATAAAAGAGACTCTAGAGAGCTCCTCCATGCTTCCCCCAAGTGAGGACACAGTGAGAAGTCTGCAGTCCCAGAAGAGAAGAGGGCCCTTGTCAGAACCTGACCACGCTGGCACCCTGGTCTTGGTTGACCTCCAGAGCTGTGAGAAGTCAACATCTATTTTTTATAATCTGCCCCAAGTGTGGTTATTGGAGGAGGTCATCAGAGGACACGGCTGCCAGTTGGTCTTGAGCTGGACCCAGGCAATCAGAGGCTTTTTACCTTCCTCTCTGTCCTTGGGATGTAATTCTGTTTACTTCTTCTGTACTAGGAGCTGCTTCAAGGATACAGCTTTGAGAGAGTAATATATTATTGAGACCCCCTGGACTATACAGATGAATGAGCCCTGTGTAAAGCATCTGTATAAACCCAGACCCTCCCAGTCTGATCTGGAAGGAGCCTGATGCCTTCCCTGTGGCCTGCCCCAGTTACTGCCAATGGAGGAGGCCTTGGGGGACCACATGGCTATGTGATAGTAGAAAACAAGGGGCAGGGGACTCGATCCACTTTGCTCTTTACTTTGTACTTGATTTCTTCTACTGGAAAGGAGGGGACTCATTTCAAAAGAGCTTCACCACTCCTGTTTCCCCTTTTTTCCCACTGGAAATGAAATGAAAGCCTTTACAATACCTTCCATATGCTCCCAGCACTTGCTGTATGCCTGGCTCAGTGCACACTGGGGATAAAGGCAGTGGCTGCACAATTCGTTTCCCCTGGAGACCAGAACATGTGCACCTGTCTTTGCTTCTTCAACAACCTGTGGTTCAGGGTCTGGCCCTTTCAGCAGGGGCCCAGTAAGCAGATGATCCCTGCAAATGGATTCAAACACTGTTTTCAAACCCTATCTCACCCGGCTGGTGTGGTTCAGTGGACTGAGCGCCAGCCTTTGAACTGAAAGTTGCTGGTTTGATTCCCTGTCAGGGCACATGCCTGGGTTGAGGGACAGGTCCCCAGTCGGGGGTGTATGAGAGGCAACTGATTGATGTTTCTCTCACACATCAATGTTTCTCTCCCTCTCTTTCTCCCTCCCTTCTCCTCTCTCTGAAAATCAATAAATCCTTTAAAAAGCCTGTTTTCAGAGAGTCCTTGTTTGTGCATGCACACGTGCACACAGGTTCACATGTGCATGTCCTCCTTCCACAAAGCCATCCTCCAGCTTAGGATATGTCAGATCAGTCTCCAACCAATTCCCTCTCCACCCTCTGTTCACAGCCAGGGAAGCGAAAGATGAGCCGTGTGCTTTTTCTTTTGAGCCAAATGACTTGGATCTCAGTTAGAGGGAGGCAGGCACATCTGTCATGCCCAGCCTGGGGACTGTGGGGCAGGCCTCTGGGGGCAGCCTTCGAGTATCTTGAACCAGCCCTTTCTCTTTGAGGGTGGTAGGGGACCGTTACCCACCAACCGTGCAGGGCAGGGGTCCTTGTGGTCTCCTGTGCTCCCAACCCCCACTCCTGCACAGCCCCCTGCCTGGTGCTGGCTCCTTGTCTCCCACCGTATGTGTGAGGCAGTGGGGAGGAGGAGTGTCAGGTTTTTGTGGTGGAGAAAATCTGGCAGCCCTGAATTTATTTCTGAATCAACCATCTGCTGAGTGTGTGTCCTAGGATGATGATACATTTTTGGAGGGGGCAGGGGAGGTAGGAGGTGAAAAGATGGTGATTCCTTCTTCCTTTTTCTCTGCCGCTCTTGGAGCCCTTCAGAGAGGGAATTGGCATAATGAAGCAGTGGGAAGCTTGGCGTCAGACCCGGTATTAGCTCTGGCTCTGTCAATTTCTTGACCCATGCTTTTAGTCCATTTCCATCTGTATAGTGCATGTTGTTCACCTGAGGATCCACTGGGCCATTGTATGCAGGAAGTTTTATAAACTGCACAGTGATGTGAATCTGCCATTTGTCCATGATGAGGAAGCCAGGACCTGAAGAGCCAGTGTTAGCCAAGTGCCAGGCACCCTGCTGCTTTGGCACTTCGGTCCAACATGTTGCCACAGCTTTTCCTCCTGAGCATTGACAACCTGAGAGTGGGATGCAGCTTTGGAAGCTGATCTTTAGTTATCAATTCATCAAAACCCACTGATTGCTGAGGGGAAGGAATGAAGCCAGCACCTGGTCCAGTGGCGCTGGCTTGGCCTCAGGGTCTGACAAATGTCTTTTCTCGTAGAGAAAAGTGGGAGGGGACATGGCTTCAAGCTGAGTCCCCAAAAGGATGTAGATGGTTGAATCAGATTACCCATGCTCCTCTTTCTCACCCTTTGTAAATACTTCAGGCCCTGGAAGAAAAGGAGATTTCTCTTAGGCGGGGTGAACTACTGTTTTGTCTTCTCCAGGACTCAGGGGTTCCTGGGATGCGGGACTTCCAGGGCTAACACAGGCATAGTTCTGGACAAATCAGAGTAAATGTCTTCTTAGAGTTTATTCCTCTTGAATTGATTGCTCCACTGGTCCCTTCATTGCTACAGAAGAAGCAGTGTTACCACCCCTCTCACCCCCAGGAGAAGGAGGAAAGTTGATTTCATCTTAGTTTTCCGTGTTTGCAGCAGTGAGGTTGGTGTAGTCTGATGAAGGAATGGGTGATGGATGAATTATAGGCTTCAATTAATTTAAGGTGACCTGTGTAGGCTGTGGTGAGATGTGCTGGAAGTTAAAAGGCTCTTAAATGCATAATTTATGTGGAAATGGGGAGATCAGATGATGTTGTCCAGCTCTGTCTGAAGAGAAATCTAGAATAGGAGATATAGCAGGCAAATGTTTTTGTCTGGAGCAATAAGTGGTCACATCTGGTATTTGGAGGTTAACAAGCTTGAGGTACATGGAGGAGACCTGGGGTGTTATGGTGGGGAAGGCATGGGCTTTGCAAGTTAACCCCTGTTAGAGCCCTCACTCCGCTGCAGATTTGCTCTGCTGTCTCAGGTGAGAGTTTCACTGCTCTCAGCCTCAGTTTCTTTTCTAAATCTGCAAAATGAGCATCTTATTTAGCACAGGATTGCTTTGAGGATCAAATGTCATCTTACTTGTCAAGTGCTTAACATGATCCTTGGCACATAGTAAGGACTTGATACCCATGAAATTCCTCGAATCTCTCAGGAGCCTTAAACAGACTGAGGACCTTTTGTTTTGCTTATACAGGGTGGGGCAAAAATAGGTTTACAGTTATGAGTACATGGAACACAGTGCTTATTCTTGTATTATTTATTAATTATTGTATTTTCTGTACTTACAGCTGTAAACCTACTATTGTCCTGTACATGCTCTTCTAACCTTTTTTTGAACACATTTTGTAGCATTTGTTTTATGCAGTAGAACACATGTAAGGTATTTGTAGGTTCTGACACAAAATTTAAAAATGAGAACCCAGAAACATCCCAACTTAAGATCTAGGGTATCATGTGTTGAGTTTCCTCAGGCTGTCGTAACAAATGACCACAAACTGGGCGGCTTACAACAACAGAAACGTGTTCTCTCACAGCTGCGGAGGCTGGAAGTCCAGAACCGAGGTGCCAGCAGGGCTGCACTCCCTCCTGCGGCTCTAGGGGAGATTCTTCCTGGTCTCTGCCAGCTTCTGGTGGCTCCTAGCATTCCTTGGCTCAGGGGGGCATTGCTCCAACCTCTGCCTTCCTGTTTACCTGGCCACCTTCCCTGTATCTGTGCCTCAAATACCTGGCTCCTTTCTCTTATAAGGACACTAGTCATAGGATTCAGGACCCACCCAAAATCTAGGATGATCTTAGCCCAAGATCCTTGACTTAATTACACCTGCAAAGACCCCATTTCCAAATAAGGTCACATTCACAGGTAGTGGGGGTTAGGACATGGACTTTGCGGGGAGCAGGGGACACTGTTCAACCCACTATAATCACCATTACCAGCACGTCTATCTATGTGCCCCTTTTATATCTTACATCTTATACCTCATTCCTTATATTCTCTGCCCTGTCCCTGACCACCATCCTGAAGATCGTGGTCATCATTCTCTTGTCTTTGGCTTTATAAAATAGGTGTTACATAGTCTATATAGTCCTTGTGACCTATTTTTATTCAGTTTTTTAAAAGATTTTATTTATTTTTAGAGAGAGCGTAAAGGAGGGAGAAAGAGAGGGAGAGAAACATCAGTGTGTGGTTGCCTCTCGAATGCTGCCAACTGGGGGCCTGGCCCACAACCCAGGCATGTGCCCTGACTAGGAATCGAACCAGTGACTGTAACCCTGTGGTTCACAGGCTGGCACTCAGTCCACTGAGCCATACCAGCCTGGACTGTTTTTATTCAGTTTTTAAGATCCATGAAGGTTGATACAAGTAGTTGTATTTACTCTTGCTTAATACTGTATTGTGTGCTGGTACCCCAGTGTATTTCTCCATTCTCCTGAAAATGAATATTTGAGTTGTTTCCTCTTGGAGGCTATTATAAACAGTGCTGCCTTTACCTGTCTCCTGGTGCAGGTTCCGAAGCTTCTCTAGAATATATGACTTGGAGTTGAATTTCTGGGCCTAAGGTAATGGGTGAATAGCATTTTACAAGATAATGTTGATTCGTTTTCCAAAGTGAACGTACCAATTTGCGTTCCCAAAAGCTGAGCACAAGTTGTTCTCCACTCTCAAAGTGATTTTTTAGTCTAGGAAATGTAAAACTCTCAGGATGTGCCTTCCCTGTGGTGGTGAGTATTACATAATAACATCTCATCTTCCCCCATGATTTTCTTCTATGGCAGATTATTTCTGGTGGGTCTCTGCCCTCGGAGAGAGAAAGCGCTAGACCCTGAAGTCTCACCTGCTGCTGGCTGCACAGTCTCTTAACAAATCCATCCTAATGGGTCATTAGAGGTGCCTAGAAACTGTAATTATGGTATAGTGTTTCATGGGCTTACAATTGAAGACTGTGTTTTCTAGACACCCAAATCAAGTCTATTGTGGAATGATGCATCTCAGAAAGTTTGCATATGATATTCTGGATAATGAGCAAAACCAGATGCTTACCTTTATAGCTCAGGGGACCACTTACTCTGAGGTGAGTGATGTAGACCTCCCCAATAATTGGTTGAAATGATTTATATTAAAATGACAGAATAGAAGGCATACTGATGACCCATAAGAACCAATGTAATGGTGTATTCTGGGGACTTTTCTCTGTAGAGAAAGGGGGACAGGACATCATTTGTCCTAGTTAGCTCACAGAGTCCTCACTGACAGAATATGAGCACAGAAAAGGAGCTTAATAAATCCCCTGCCTGATAGAGAGACTAAGGCCTGAGGAGGAGATACAATCAACTCCTGCTTTCAGTGTAGACCTCAGAGAATTACCTCCCCTGAAAAAAAGTCTCAGTCGGAGATTTCTGAGTAAGTGATTCACTGAATGTGGTCTCAAGTAAAAACTGCACAGCAGTGAGGGAAACAGGACAAGATAGGGGAAGAAGTTAGGCAAAGATGGGGTGCAGCTGAAGTCTAACCTGACCCCACAGGAAGCTATGCATTGTGAATGGTACCTCAAGATTGTCCCACCCTGTGCCTTCATTGATTGGTTATAGGGGGAAGGCTGCCTGAGAGGAGGGTGTAGCCACCCATGCTGCCCCTTTCTCCCATCAGCCGAGGGTAGTTCTCTGGAGGAGGTGGCTGTGGGCTGTGGGCAGCCCACACTGCCAGTGTTTGATGAGATTTTATTTGCATTAGTATATGGTGTGTGGTCAGAGGATGGGGATTTTTTTGTGAAAGTTGTTCTAGTCTCCACTTAACTCCAGCTCATGCCCTGATGCCAGCTCCACTGGGTAAGGATCTCTGGCCCCTAGTCTTCCCCATTGAAAATGAGCATGAGATCCTTTTAAAAGAAGAATATATTATGACAAAAGAGGCCTATGTCAATGTAGATCTTAGACCTAAATATAAAAGCTAACATTATAACATTTGTAGAAGAAACCTGGGAGAAAGTCTTTGCTACCTTGGTGCAGGAAAATATATCCTAGATAGAAAACAAAAAAGCATGAGATAATACAACAACAAAGAAAGATAAATGAATTAAAACCTTCTGCTTGTCTGAAGAGCTGCTAAGAAAGTGAAAAGTCAAAGCCACAGAATGGTAGAGAATAGCTGGACTGCATATATCTGACAAAAGAGCTGCATCCAAAACACACAAAGGGCATTTACAACTCAATGATTAGAAGATTACCCAGTTAAACATTGGCAAAGAAAACAAGTAAGTGGCAGTAATTAGCTTTGATATAAATTTAAAAAAAATAACATTGATTTGTTTTAGAAATACCTTTCACCACTCTTCTCACTTTATTCTATTTTGCTACCTCCCTCACAGCGGTGTTTGGGAATTAATATGCTCATATATGATATAGTAATCTGATTATACATTGAAATGTGTTTGCAATAAAGATCACAGTATAAAAGTGGGCAAAGGACTTGAACAAGCACTTTACAAAAGAAGATATATATGGAAGGCCAATAAGTACATGAAAACATGCTCAGCACCAATAGTCATCAGGGAAATGCAAACTAAAACCATAATATGATGTCATCACACATCCATTAGAATGGCTAGTATTGAAAAGAATAAGATACCAAGTCTGTGCAAGTAGTTGGAACAACTATAACTCTCACATAGTGTTAGCAGGGTGGAACATGCTACAACCGCTTTTGAAAATAGTTTGGCAGTTTTTTATAAAGTTAAATATACCCTTTTCATATGACCCAGGAACTCCACTCTCAGGTGTTTTCTCAAGAGACAGGAAAATATAAGACTACTCAAAACTTGTGCATGATTGTTCATAGCAGCTTTCCTTGATGTGGGCCAAAGCCAGAAACAACAGAAATGCCCACCAGCAGGTGAATGCATAAACAAACGGCAGCGCACATGTGCAGTGGGGTACACTCAGCAAATCAAAGAGTCTGAGTCCCTGATACACACGGCAGCATATTGTATCTTAAAAATATTATCCTGAGAGAAAGAAACACAGGAGAGTGCATATTCTTTGATTCCATTTATATGGAATTCTGGAACGAGTAGAAATAATCTAAAGTGGCAGAAAGTGAATCAGTGATTGAGACCAGAGAAGAAGGAGAATTGAATGGAAGGGGACAGGAGGGAATTTTATGGAGTGATAGAAATGCTCTGTGTTGATGGCGATGGTTGTTAAACAGGTGCACTCATTTGTCAGTACTCAACAAAATGTACACGTACTTTGAATACACTGTAAATATACTTCAAAGTTATTTTGATGAAAAAGAAATGTGGTAACTTTTGGGTGATGGAACTAAAGATAATTTTTATTTTATTCTTTAGTTTTCTTTGTTTTTCTAAATTATCTGCAGTAATCGCATCATGTTCCCTTTCAAAAGTACGTTGTCTCTGTGGACGTGCCCTCTGTGACCCGGCATCCTCAGCGTGGTGCTCTCTCCTTCAGAAGCCTCACCCGTTGCCCGGCTGTCACTGCGCCCACTGCTCCCACTGCTCCCACTGCGCATTCCATCTTGGGTGGGCATTGCTCCTTGTGTAGTTGGTTCCTTGCCCTCTGGGTGCATGGTGCACGGTGCACGGTGGTCGGAGGGTTGTGCAACTGTTCAATGTTTGCCAAATTGAATCGGGATTTGTTGGATGGTGGGGGGACGTGGTTCGTTTAGATTAAGAGCTGCCATCTACACATGCACCCTCAGTGAGGTGGGGGAAACTGAAGCACTGCAGAAGCCAGAGCAGTTGTGAGCTTGGCTTTAAGTCCAACCTCTGCCAGTTACTAGCCAGGTGATCTCCTTGGGCAAGCCCTTGAACTCTCTGAGCTTTTGTATCCTTTCTCCAAAGCGGGGCTAATGATAGCTCCATGTTTGTTGTGACGCCTAATTAGCACAGTGCTTGGTTGGCTGCTATTGTAATTGTTATCATTATAACTAATAATAATGTTAATAATAATAATATAAAGTAAGAGGACTGCCCAGATGGGAAAGTACTAAGAAATACACAGGGAAATGGAGCAAAAGTTTCCTTCTTAGTAAAAGGCTGTCATTCTGATTAGTAGGTCCATAACAAGGCCAACTGAAAATTAATTTTCTTCCACATTAATGGTTCTTGAGAAAATCAAAACCGTTTCCCACAGAAGCAGACGCCCCGAAAGGAGTTTGGATTTTGCTGGCTCTGCTCTTCATTCAGGTATCAGGTGGCAGCCAGGGCTCGGCCTGGAGGAGGCTGCCTTTCTCTGGAGTGTTTGCTGGAGCCGGGCTGACACAGATCTGATAGAGGCTGTCAGATCTCTGATGAACAATCGACTTTCTAAGCAGAGCCCCCTCTCTGAGCTGCATGGTGCTGCCTTACATTTGTAAATGCCAGCGCGCTGCTAAGCACGTCCTGGTGAATAGAAGTGTTTTGATGTTTTGTTTTTGGTCGGAGATTGAAGTCCAGTGTCTTGGGACCCAGTGACTTCGGCTGACCTTCCTGCTACATGGACAGGGCTAAATTTCAACCCCTGGAGGCTTCTGCACACAAAACCTCATGCCTTGCAAGGGCAGGTGCAAGGAAACCCAGCGGAAATCTGAAGTCTTCGCTGCTTTCGAGACCTGAGCCTGCTTCTGTCAGAGGAATTAGGTTTCACAAGCCCTTTTTCTTATGTAGAAAGCGTATCATTAGGAGTCTGGACGGGCGACTTATTAAAACTGCTGCTTGTAGCAGAGAGAAAGCCATAAATGCCTAAGGACATTCAAGGGCTAATGGTGTGCACTTTTATTTCCAATAACTTTGCAGCAGCTTGGCCAGAGTAATGGGCTTCTGGATGCAGGTGTCTCTGTTATGTTAAGTCTGGCTGGTTCTGGAAAACATGTTTTCCTTAAAACTTGTATCCCAGTTTCACGATCAGGAAAGAACTTTCATTTATAATTTTTAATTGAGTAAGCAAGTTTATAAAACCTATAACTTCACCCTCTCACCGTTTCTGAACTACTGTTGACAGATCTGTAACTCCTCCTGTCTAACTGTTTTTGCATTGTTTTGATCATTGTGTATGTAAATTTTGCAATCTATTTCCACCTAACATTTTGTTCAAGCTTTATGTGCTTACACTGTCATTATAACCATTCTTAGGAGGCAGTACTTTTTCATGATGCTGTTCTGCTCTGCTTTACTAAGTTGTTCCCCTTGGCCTGAGCAGTTAGAGATTTGTTTTGGTGGTGGTTATTATAAATGGATCATTTGCATCTTTGGCGATTGAGTTTTTTTTTTCCCTTAAAAAAGGCTTCCTTTAGTTACTTAGTAAAAGTGGTTCTGGGAGCTGCTCTGATATTTGCCAGGGTCCCCCAGTCTTCTACCTCTGCCCCTTACCTGTCTTTAAAAGCTCCAGGCTCCACATGCACCCGCAAGGCTTCCCTCAGCCGCCTCTGACATCTGGCAGTGCCCTGAACGCGTCGGTGGCCTTGTGTAGCCCATAGTCAAATGGCTCCTGCTTCTGTTTTTCAGGCTGTCTCTGGGAAGGGGTTTCTGTATGAGGCCCCGTGGACTGGCCTTAGCTGGTGCCACAGAAGCTCTACTCTTACAAATGATTCCTGTGATGTATTTAATTCATTCAATACCAATTCTCTGGAGATTAGGGCTACCTACGTTTTGTTTTTTCTCGCTGTTGTTGGTTTTTCCCAGCAGGTGGTCACCTAGCAGATGACAGAGTCGCTGAGGCAGAAGTACTTCGTGGTGCAGGATTGAGTGCCTTCTACAGTGTGGCCATCCTTGCGACTGTGGCGTTGAGTTCTGACCGAAAGCACTCAAATGTGCCCGATGTCAATTTGACCGAAAACATTCTTAGAGCTTCTTGAAGCCACTGCCTGACTCCTGTCTGTCTTTCTGTTTTCACCTCTACCACCTCTTCGCTTGGCTGGGCCCTTCCGTGCTGTCCTTCGAACACACCAGTCTCATTCCCTCTGCTTGTAGTGCTCATCCTCCTCATCAGAGCAAGGCTGGGTCTCATCACGCAGGGGTCAGCTCAGTGGCCCCTCCTCCACCACTTCCAAAGTGGTTTACTCACCCTTTAGTACAGTTTCCTTTTTAAATCTTCACGGAGCTTTTTGTCACTATCTGATATTTTGTGTGTCGATGGTCTGTCCCACCAGCTGATAAATCCATGGCAGCAGGTATTCCATCTGTCTCATTCTCCCAAATCCGAGAACAGAGCCAGGCATGTAGTAGGTCCTCATAAATATTTGGTGAATAGCCGAATGGATCCTTTGCTCAACAAGGACTTACATGTGCTCCTAGGTAGATACTGTGGATTCAGAAAACTGAAGCCAGACACACAGTTGGTTCTTAATAAAGGCTAGTGTTGTTGTGGCTATTTTGCACATCAGGGGTCATCCCGGGGAGACCAGACCCACACTCCTGGCTGTTTCCTTACATTTTTTCTCTGGCCACGGCAGCCAGGGCTCCCTGAGAAACACTATTACAATGTTTGAGGCACAGCGCGCTATATGCAAAGAGTGCTCATTACATGCCTTCGTTCATTTGGCCAGCACTTGCATCGTACCATTGAGAACTCTTAAGTCTGAGATTGTATCCTACTTGCAAGCTAACAAGTTACCTTGCTAGTTTCCTGCTGGTAGAAGATATGAGACTTTTGGGTCAGAGGCAAAAGATAGGTTATTACTCACAGCAGTAGCAGTTACCAGATTATTAGCCTTATTGTGATCCTTCCCCAAGACCTGATTTCTCTAGGGTGACATGAGAGGGCCAGATGACACGTACACAGTGAGTTACTGGAGAGGAACTCTGAGCTTAGGGAAACTGATTCTTTTATACTGGACAGTCTGTCTGCCCTGTGCTCTGGAGGGAGACACTATCTCTGTCTTCCAAGGCAGTTCGATATACAAGTATCTTTCAAAAGTAATCTGGAACAAAAAGCAGTCAGTGCCTCTGCTCATAAGATGTGTAGAAACTCTTGAGACTCATGGAGAATAATCTCACAAGAAGCCAGGTGAGACCTTAGATTTGTTGAATGAATGAATAAATGAATGAATGAATGAATGAGTACCACGTGTTGCATGCAGCACTATACTGTGGAGTCAGACATGGTTTCTGTCATTAGGAGCTTGTGTCTTCCTGCTGGGGAAATACATGATGGGGCAGTACAGTGGTTAAGTGCTTATACTCTGGGCTCAAATGCCTGGATTTAAGTTCTGCTCCCATCACTTATTAATGGTGCAACTCTGGCTGGCCTCAGGTTCGTCCTCTCTGAAATGGAGATAATAGGGTTATTATGATTAGACAAACCAATGTAATTGTGTAGTGCTTAGCTTAGTGCCTAACCTCCCTGGTAAGTATCCAGACAAGTATTAGCTATTCGGTTGGATTATATGAAATCATTGCTGGAGTTCAAATATCAGCAATTTTATATGGTTTAACCTAATTGTATATTTATTGTTGTTAATCTTTTACTTGGTTACAAAGCATAGTGTATAAATGACTGTGTAGTGGAGGTGTGCTCTGGGTCAGGTGAGGCAAGCCTGGAGACTCAGAAAAGTGTCTGGGAAAAAAGGGAAAGAGCTTGGAACCAGATGTGGCTCTGAGCCCCACCTTCTCCTCTCATTAACCCCATGACCTTGGGTGAGCCACTTAACCTCTGAGCCCCTTGCCTCATCTGTGCTATAGATACAATAATCCTTTCTACTTCACTGGACATTGGGAGGCTAATATCCCGTGATGGATGTAATTGCTTTATACACTGGAAGGCACTGTACTCATGTACTTATGCTTAATGTGAAGAGTTCTTAAAGGCAGTGAGATTTGAGTCTGAGCTGCAACCAGACCATAACTGGGTATAATTTAATATCCCTCCTAAATCCCCTAACCATAATTTTACATTCGAAGTATAACATTGGCCCCTAAATTCAAATTGCTGCTTTAGAATCAAGTTACCCTAGCCAGGTTTGTATCTAAAGCCTACAATCTTCAAGCACCATAGGGACCATCTGGTGACTAAAGAAAAATCATCTCATTACAAAGCTAATTGGCTTTCAGATAAATCAATCAATAGTTAAAATTTATCAGGCTCTTTTAAAGAGTTAGACAGTTTTAGCTCTTTACACGAATTACTTGCCGTTGAAACCTGGAAAATCCTTTGATATGGGTAGGTACCATCATTATCCCCTGCTTTACAGACAATGAGACAGGTGACAAGAAGTTAACACTTAGGAACTAGCAGAACGGTAGTGGTGAGTTACCTTGCCTGAGCACCCTCAGTAATAGAGACGCCCATTCCCAGGTGGCCAATGAAAGGGAGTCCCAAGAGCCACCTTTCTGGGGCAGCTGCAGTTGTTCAGACTTTAAATTTTTTTAAAATCCTAACCCAAGTATATGCTTATTGTTCTTTGAGAGAGAGGAAGAGAGGGTGGGGGAGAGAGAGAAACATCCATGTGAGAGAGAAACATTGATTGGTTGCTGCCTGTACACACCCAGACTGGGGATCGAACCCGAAACCTAGGTATGTGCCCTGACCAGGGATTGAACCCACAACCTTTTGGTGTACAGAATGATGTTCCAACCAACTGAGCCACCCTGTTCTGTGGTGGGTTTCCCACTTTTTTTTCTTATTTTTGGTTTTCCCACTTTTTGTGTGTATTTCAGTTTGGATAATGTCCGTTTACATTTTCTTCAAAGTCATGGAGTCTTTTCTTAGCTACATCCAGGTTACTGATGAACCAATGAAAGGAATTCTTCATCTCTGAAATCACGTTTTATTTTCTACCATCTCAATTTGACTCATTCTGATAGTTGTCATTTCCATGCTGAAACTTCCAGTTTGTTTAAGCATAGTGATAATTTTATATGAATGCTTGACTTGGCCAAGGAATACCCGGATAAAGCATTGTTTCTGGGTGTGTCTGTGCGGGTGTCTCTGAAAGCAATTAGCACTTGCATCAGTAGATTGAACACGGTAGTCCCGCCTTATTTGTGGTTTTGCTTTCTGCAGTTTGTTACTTGTGGTCAGCCAGAGTCTGTAAATGTTAAATAGAAAATTTTAGAAATGAACAATTTATGAATTTTAAATTGTGACCCATTCTGAGTAGTGTAATGAAATCTGTCATAGCCTGCGCCAGACCACCTGGGATATATTGCTAAATATCCCTTTGTTCAGCACCTCCACACTGTAGACACTTCCCACCCACTAGTCACTTCCTAGCCATCTGGGTTATCAGGCCCACTGTCATGGTATCACAGTGCTTATGTAAATGGTCCCAAAGTGCGAGGGTGGTCATGCTTGCAACTCGAATGTGCCAAAAAGAAGCTGTAAAGTGCTTCCTTTCAGTGCAAGGGTATGTATGTATAGGAAGAGACATAATATATAGAGGGTTCGGTACTCTCTGTGGTTTCTGGCATCCACTAGGGGTCTTGGACCAAACCCCCCATGGATAAGGGAAACTACTGTATAGACCTCGCTCTCCACTGTGAGCAGGCGTGAGCCTATCCATCTAGGGCCCGAGTGAAACAAAAGGTAATGGAAGCATGAACTGGCTCTCTCTGGTTAAGCTGAAGCATCCATTTTCTCTTTCTCTAGGATACTATGCTCCTGGTTCTAGAGCTTTTGGACTTAGCCTGGGACTTACGTCATCAGCCCCCTATTCTCAGGCCTCCGGACTCTGGCTAAATTGCATCACCAGCTCTCCTGGGACTGCTCAGCCTTTATAACCATGTGAGCCAGTCTCTATAATCAATCTCATTTGTTGACCTGTCTTATTGGTTTGCTTTCTCTGAAGAACCCTGACTAATACAACCATGTTGTCCACTATTTCCACTAGATTCTTTAACATATTAATCATAGTTATTTTAAATTTCCCATATGAAAATTTTAACATCTGGGTTATATTTGAATCTGGATCTTTTGATTGTTATATCTCTTGGAAATGGGTTGTTTTTTCTTTGTGTGTGTGTGGTATCTTGTCATTTTTAATTAATGCTGGATAGTGTGTGTAGAGGAGCAGTAGGCACTAGATACATAATTTTATTCCTGGACACACCTCTCCTGTTGTCATGTAAGTAATACAGGGAGACAGTGGTCGGTCAGTCTAGTTAGGAGCTGAGGTTGGTTTGTGTTTTCTTGTCATTACCTTTGGTGCACCACAGACTTCCAGGTTCTTTGGAAGTGGTTTCTCTTTACCATGCACTTTTACTGAGGGGAGTGCCAGAGGGTTTTTCTCAGTGCTCCTGTTCACCCTTGGCTTCCAGCCGTCCTTGCCTGCCTGTGCCTTGGAGGGGTGTCTCTCTCCATGCTCTTGCCTCTCACCAGTACTAGGCTGATGTGTGTTACTCAATGCTAAGTTCAAAAGGAGGGCCAGCCTTAGTCTTTGGCAAGTCCTGTGTATCTTGGCCTCCAGGGTGGGGATTTCAGCTCTTCCATCTCCCAAATTCTGCCTTGTAGGTGAGGTTGTTCTTGAGAAGGAGTTTCCCGTATCGCCTCCATAGCAGCAAACCCTTGCTTAGTCTTGGTGTAGGATCCTGGCCCTTCCCCCAAGAAGAAAGGGTGTTTTGTGCTATATCTTCTCTACCAGCAGTTGATCTTTGCCTTTGTCCTGAGGTTGAGGCAGTTTCCTATCCCTCTACCAGAGATAGGTGGGTCTTTCTATTTCTCCACAAAAGCAATAGATCTTTGTCTGTATCCTGCAGAAGATAATGCCCTTTCTTCCGTGGCTTACCACTTTTGCTTTGCTGATAGTGTATCTGGGGAAGTGAGTGGGGCTTGTGCCTATTCCCAAGCAGCAGTCACCTCTGGGACTCCTTCACCACCTAAGAGACTCCCTCTGGTATCCTGCCCTGGCCTGATCTTTCTTGTGAGGACCCATGGATAAGAGCTTGTGAAACCTTCTCTTCCAAACTGCCCCTCTAGTTCACATTTGGCTTTTAAGATGTTATTAAGATTTTAGCCAATTTCTTCTGGCCTGTTTGTATGGCAGTCACTTCTGTCCCCCAGGCTTTGTCCAAGGTGAAATAGTTCACATGCTCCATCTCCCCTTGGAGGGGCTTTCCTCTTGTGATTCACATTATTTAATTGTCTCATGACCTCACATCTCTGATTAGTTAAGGAAAAGTTATCTTATAGATTTATGGCTTTTTCTCATTTTTAGACTGGGAATGATATACTTTGTAAGCTTCCTACATTCTACACAAAAGTACAGGTTCCCACCATCATCATAAAGGCATAGCTCCAGAAGTGGCTTGCAACATTTTCACTCATAATCCAGTGAGAAGAGCCCAATCACAGGATCATGCTTGAATTCTGGAAAATGTAATATTGTCTTATGCCTAGGAAGAGGGGTGGATTTTAGTGAGTGACCAGCAGTTTCTGTTATCAGGCTCCAAACAAGTGAAATCTAAAATGATTTTGTGTTTGGAGTAATCGGGAATCACTGTAAAACAGGTTTACTGGTTCCATCCTTGGTGTTAGTCCTGTGAAGGTGGTAAGAAATCTGAAAGGAGAGAGGCCCAGGACCATCCCCTTGTGTGTGCGCCAGGAGCATGTGAGGGAAGTGTGTAGAGGCGGCTCTCTCCAGGTGTCTACACCTGGGCTCCAATTTATTGGGTCACCTGGGGAACAGACTGGACCTTGTGGGAGGTACAGGGCCTGGTAAGACCTTGGGTTCTCAATCCTGTTGTCATATCAAATATCTGTGCAACTTCTTAATGAATTCAAATGCTGGGGCTTCACTCTAGATATTCTGAAGGAAGATCTTTGGAGGTGGAACTCAGGCATCTGGATTTTCTGAAGAAAGGTTTCCTGGATGATTGTTTTGCACAGTAGTTTTGGTCACCTTTGGGCAGGTCTCTGTTAGAAAGGAAAACAAAATGATGAATTCTTTTGACGTCTTCCTGGGCGGATGCCTGAACTTCTGCCCCACACACTGCTCCCCTCTCTTGGTGCTATCTGCAGGGTCGTGGTCTTCTTCCTTCAGGAGAAATGGCTGGGACAAGGTGAAAGATGGAAGAAAACCATCTTACCCCTCTTTGGCCCTGGCCACTTTCAAACCCTCCCAGAAAGACTGAGCGCCACTTCGATGATTTTCCAGTAAAGTTGTGAACTGTCCCATAGGAGCCTGCCTGATGAAGGAAGAGATGCAGGCTCTGGGGGCACATAGAGGACTCAGGCATGTACCTTGGGCTTAAGCAGTCTAAAGGTTCTCAGAAACTGACCCATGTTCAGTGTGGGCAATGATCAGGTGAGCGACCTGAGTGGGAGGAGCCCAGAGACAGATGGCGGGACTAAGTTGGCTTAGGATGGCTGAGAAGGCTTCACTGAAGGAGTCCTGTTGGAGCTGCAGTTTGAAGGTTGAGTGAGAGGTTGGTAGCCAGATAGGAGGCAAGTGGGTAGAAAGACGGAGCCATGAAGGGCCCTGCTGTATTTGGGGAATGATGGGAAGGTTCTTACGGTCCAAGCCTAAGTGATACAAAGCATCTGGATTTTGTTCTAGGAAGAGCCAGTTCTAGGTTTTTGGTACTGAATGTGTTTATCAGGGTATTTTGAGTAGAAGAAGAAGTTATGAATTTTCTTGGAGGCATTTCTCTTGTTCCCCCCAGTCCAGAACAAGTTATTGTTCTCCTGAGTACCAATCTGTCTATATCTTATGGGCACTACAGCTGGTGTCTCCATCTTTGCTTTGGGTGCCTAAATGAGCAGTTTCAGGCATAATTCACCATAGCCCACCCAGCTGGCTCACTTCCATGACCTCTATAACTTTCTAAATAAAATTTATCTTGTAATTTGAAAAAAATAAAGTAAAAATATAAGTCAATTTGTATCACTCCTGAGTTCAACTTTTACATTACCTTGAGAAAAAAAAAACACCAAAGTCCTCATAGTAGTTAACAAAGCTCACTGTGATTTACACAGCCCCTATCTGTCTTCATCCTTGTTTCCCTCGTGCCCTCGGCTCCAGTCACGTCAGCCTTCTCGTCCCTCTCTTACAGGAGCATGGTCGGGGCTTTCCATTCTTGGGGACTTCTTCCTGGGGTGCTCCCCCTAAGAGGGGGGATACTGCTATGGCTTGCTTCCTTCTCTCTGCCTCTGAGCCTCTCCTGAAATGTCATGTCATTAAAAGCTCTTTCCTGACCATCTTTTTTAAAAGAGCAACCTCCTTCTCACCCTGGCATTCCATTATCCCCTATTTTACTTAATTTTTTTATTCTCACCATTTACCACAATTTATCATTAGTTAATTTTGTCTTTCCCCACTAACAAATAAGCTCCTTGTGGGTGGACTTGGGCTTGGTCACCCCAGTGTCTGGAATTGTGCTCATCCTACAGCAGGGCTTGATAACAATCATTCAAGAAATGAGAGGACTTCCGGTCAAGGTGGAGATGTAGGTAGATACACTTCACCTCCTTGCACAGCCATAGAAAGAATTACAACTAGATCTCAAAACAAATAACACCCAGAACCATCAGAAAATTGAGCTGTATGGAAGTCCAACAACCAAGGTTTTAAAGAAGCCACATTCATCCAGACAGGTGGGAGGGGTGGAGTCACAGAGATGGGTAGAGAAATGCAGAGACAGGTATGTCACGGAGAGGCGGTGGTAGCAGTGGAATGGTCATTCATGTGTGGTGGTTAAAAATTGGGAGGGATACCTTAGGAGAGAGTGATCCCAGCCCCAGGCCAAACCATACAGCCCAGGGTTCCAGCACCAGGGAAATAAATCCCCATAACTTCTGGCTGTAAAAACCAGTGGGAGTTGGGATGGCAGAAAAAACTGCCGGATTTTAGGGGACTCTGTTTAAAGGCCCCGCATGAACTTAGAACATATGCAAACCAAACCACTCTGGGATGTACCACCAGAGATACAGCTGGAAGGGTAACAGTAGCATACCGGGAGTGAGTGAAGTGACTGGGAATGGGGCAAGTGCCAGGCATACCTCTAGAAGCCAGGCAGCAGCACAGTCCCCTGTCTGAGACTCCCGCCCTCCCCTCACAGAGCCACAAAGCAGTGAAGTGGGTTGCTCTGCCCTGGCAATTACCTAAGGCTCTGCCCCACACAATTTACAGGTGCCTTTTCTACATAGGCCATGCTACTAAGACTGGGAGTCAAAGCAGCTCTAGCTAATACACAGAAACAAACACAGGGAGGTTGCCAAATTGAGGAGACAAAGAAATATGGTTCAGATGAATAAACAGAACAAAACTCCAGAAAAAGAACGAAATGAAATGGAGATAGCCAATCTGTCAGATGCAGAGTTCAAAACACTGGTGATCAGGATGGTCAGAGAACTCATTGAGTACAGCAACAACATAAAGGAAGAAATGAAGGTTACATTAAGTGAAATAAAGAAAAACCTACAGGGAACAATCGGTGGAGGAGAGGAAGCCAGGATTCAAATAATCAATTTAGAACATAAGGAAGAAATAAGCATTCAACCAGAACAGCAAGAAGAAAAAAATAATTTAAAAAAATGAGGATAACATAAGGAGCCTCTGGGACATCTCCAAACATACCAACATCTGAATCATAAGTGTGCCAGAAGAAGAAGAGGAAGAGCAAGAAGTTGAAAACTTATTTGAAAAAATAATGAAAGAAAACTTCCCTAATTTGGCAAAGGAAATTGACATATAAGACCAGGAAGCATAGAGAGTCCCAAACAAGTTGGACCCAAAGAGGACCACACCAAGACATATCATAATTAAAATGACAAGGGTTAAAGATAAAGAGAGAATCTTAAAAGCAGCAAGAGAAAAGCAGAGAGTTATCTACAAAGGAGTTCCCATAAGAATGTCAGCTGATTTCTCAAAAGAAACTGCAGGCTAGAAAGGGCTGGAAAGAGCTATTCAAAATGATGAAAAGCAAGGATCTACAACCTAGATTACTCTATCCAGCAAAGCTGTCAATTAGAATTGAAGGGCTGATAAAGTGTTTCCCAGAACAAGGTAAAGCTAAAGGAGTTCATCATTACCAAGCCATTATTACGTGAAATGTTAAAGGGACTTAAGGAAAAGAAGTCCAAAACTATGAACATTAAAATGGCAACAAATTCACAACTATCAACAATTGAACCTAAAAAAACAAACTAAGCAAACAACCAGAACAGGAACAGAACCACAGAAATGGAGATCACTTGGAGGACTATGAACTTGGGGGGGAAGAGCAAGAATGGGGGGATGGGTGCAGAAATTAAGAAGCATAATTGGTAGGTACAAAATAGACAGGGAGATGTTAAAAACAGTATAGGAAATAGAGAAGCCAAAGAACTTATATGCATGACCCATGGACATGAACTAAGAGGGTGGTATTACTGGAGGGAAGGGGGGGGTACCAGGTAGAGCGGGGCAAAGTGGGAAAATGAGGACAACTGTAATAGCATAATCAATACAATATATTTAAATAAAGAAATGAGAGACTGAATAAATGCTTCATTGTGCTCTGCTGTCCCAGTCTTCCCATCCTGGTTTCTCAAACACTTGGGAGCAGGCTGTAAAATAGACATGTTACCCCAGGACAGAAACAAATAGATCAGGACAGAGAATAAATAAACCTTCCTAAATGCCTGATAATTCCGCAGTGAAGATCCTGTTGAGGAAGTGAAACTTGGCTGTTAGTGGGAAGTTCTATGCTCTGTAATTGATTAGAATACTCCAGTTACCCCCAGTCTGCCTTCCCAGATGCCAGCGGACAAACAGGAGTTTGCTGCAGGAAGAAAGAGCTGAGGATAAGCATTTTTAATTGCCTTTCTTCTTTTCTTCTATTTGGGAGCTCCGAGAGCTGCAGATACATACTTGCGTCCTTGGAAGAACAGTATTAACTGGCAGGGGTGAATGCCCTCAGCAATCCATGTTGTTAAACATGTTTCTTTACATGGAAGGTGCTCTGCACTTGAGACATTAGCCTATTTTGGCAACAAAGTTTGGAATATGGTTTGCTCTTCTTCAGTCCCAGGGGTGGCAACATTTTCTGTTTTCAGGGCTGGCTATGTGCTGTTGTATGAGACAAAGCTCCTACCACAGCCATGAGCTCCAGGGGCATTTGTGGTGTTTGCTGCTGGTTTCCCCAAAGATTTTGGACAATGATAAATATAATGGGCTGTTCTTTTCCTCTGGTCCAAACATGTGCACCTATACCATGGCTGAGCAGAGGCCCCATAGGAGACCTGCCCTTCTTCCATACCCAGCCTATGTCCCTTAGAACGCTGGAGATGGTCACTTCTCCATCATCCTATGCACCCAAGAGCAGAAAAATCTGATGCAGACCATTTGTGTCCTTTGCTATAGGAAAATGCAAAGCTAGTAGAGTGAATTAATTCTGAGTCAGACAATGGAGTGGGGCCCCAGGCAGGGTTATTCAAGAGACACAACTTTTTCCTTGGAGTTTTTGGCAGAAGCAACTCTGCTCTGAGCCCTCATAACATCTAAAGCTTTTCTGGGATAACTCTTTGTCTCTGCTCTGAGGGCAGTTAGAGAGGTATCCAACTTTCTAGAACTTTCCAAAAGGAGTGTTTTTTATCTGTAAGAGGGCTCCTTGCCCATGGCTGGGCTTAGTGATGCCTGTTGGGGGCCCAGCCTATGCATCTGTGGCTCCAACTCATTGGGACACGTGTGAGGAAGGAAAGCACTTCCACATGGGAAAATGCTGTTAGTGGCATTACTTTTGGCTCTCTGCTTCTATTCCCCTCCTAAATGGATCTGATTTCTCTAATGCTATAGAATACTATTTTCCTAAACTCACATGTACCCCCTCCCACTAAATAATTGTATCCCCAAAAAGGGGCAACCCAGTGGGTGAAGTGTTCTGGTCCCAATGTAGGGTAACTTGTGATCTGGGGGAACAGACAAGTTGGAACTGCAAGTATCCACATTCTTAAATTTAAACCAAAAGCCAGTATTGGCCAGTGCTGTTAGCTAATTGTCAAACAACAGAGAAATACACTGCAGCCAGAAAAATCCCCACTGAGTTTGGGCTGCTGATTTCTCTGGCAGTAAATGAAAGCTTTGGCTGTTGCCCCCAGGACTGGCTGAGCAAGCCAGGACTGAGCCCACTGCAGGTCCCCCCACCTCCACTGTGGGCACAGCATATATGTTGGGGTGACAGGAGGTGCAGCCACCCTAACTCACAATTTTAGGCAGCTGCACACCTCACCCGGGACCACCACACCAATGTAATTTGTCCCACACCTCTCAGCCAGGGTGATCCCAGCCTCAATGGGCGACAATTCGGAGGCATTGTTTACCAATCAATTTCCCCCTCTAAATAGGCTGTTTGTAGAGTGGACCCTTCTCCTTCCCAGGCTAGGCCCACCTGTCACTGGGACTTCCTACGCAGTGGTCACACTGTATTGATCTTTTTAATCCCCCTCTCTTTGAAACACAGAGCCAGCTGATGTGGAGTTCCTCAAAAGAATGGGTCTCCCACCGCCCCTACCTCTACAGGTAGCTGGGTATCTGGGCCTAATACCCCACTAAAAAGTCTTAATTGGCTTATGGGAAGCCCGCAAGATCTCCCTTGTGTTTACAAGATGAAAGGAAATGACAGATCAAACTCCCTGGTCTATCTTTATCCATTCCATGGTGGAAATCAGGTGTAGTTTATTTTAAATTGTTTTTGAAACAGGACTGGAGTGTTGAAAGTGGGTTGGGATAGTGTTTCACGTTAGTGGTTGAACTGCCAGGGGAAGGGAAGAAAGGCCCCAGAGAGACACCAACATTAGGCCAGAGACTAGGTGACTTAGTTTTTATTTACATGAAACATCTGCAGTACAAAAATGTAAACTTTGATAGCTCGTTATAATAGAATAAACTCTTTATGTACAAAAATACATTTTCATATGAATGAAGCATCTTGAATAAATTAAAGTACTTTCCAACCCAGTGCCTGAATAGCTACGCAAGAGTCTGGGGTTCTTCCTAAAGCAAAGGCTGCAGTGGTGGGGGTCGGGATCCATAATGCATGAAGCCCACTCCTTGTCTCTCCTTTTTAAGCCTTTTCATTGTATTGTCAGCCGGCTCAAACCGAATTTTCATGCTCGTTTTTCTTCATTAGAGTTCTACAAATTGTAAAATTGACTTTTCACCTCGTCTTCAGGGGCTGATCTGTCCCTTTTCTAAATCACACTGAAGTGGTGGCTGGGGTCAGCTCTGAGCCAGCCACAAAGGCCATTTTGTGGAGTTCAGAAAGTGCAAAAGGAAAGGCTGTCTAGGGGTGGGCAGGAGGGGCCTGGGGCCGAGGGCTGGAGAAACAGACCAAAGGGAAGCCATGGCGAGGGTGCAGCAACCTAACAAGCGGCTCAGGTATCCCCCATCCCTTTAGAGCTCCCGCTTACTCCCTCTGGCCTGGACTGAGGGTCCCAATGCCACAGTCGGGGCGCCATCTACTACTGTCTGTTGCCAGGGGGAGGGGAGAGGTAACGGTGTCCAAAAAGGGCTTAGTTGTAAGGGATGAAACAGGGCGTCGTCTGGAGCAAGTCTTTGGGTAGGCTGGGGAAGGAGAAAAGGGGGTCGCCGAGACCGTAGGAGAAGTCTTCGGAGGCGGCGGGGCTACTGGGGTCAGACAGTGGAGAGGAGGCAGCGGCACCGGATCCCCAGGACTCAGCGTCGCTGGCGGGGCTTGGGGGCCCGGGCAGGCAGGGGGCGCACTGTGGTGGTAGGAGGCGCTCCCGGGTACCACCCCCGGGCAGCCCCTGGTCAGCCAGGCGCAGAGTCTCGGCCAGAGCCCAGATGTAATTGTATGCGAAGCGCAGCGTCTCGATCTTGGTGAGCTTGGTGTCATCGGGGAAGGAAGGCAGCACGCTGCGCAGCGCGTCTAGCGCCGCGTTCAAATTGTGCATGCGGTTGCGCTCGCGGTCGTTGGCCTTGACACGCCGGCTCCTGCGAAGCGAATGCAGCAGCGCCTCGGAGCGCACCCGTGCGCGACCCCTGCGCCGCCGCCGCTCCTGCTCCTCGTCCTGTGCCCGGGGAGTATCGGACGCCCCAGGAATCGCGGGTGCGCCCCTGTGGGCCGGCACAGACGGCCCCGAGGCAGGAGCTGACTGTTGGAGCCTGGCACAGTCCTCCTCGTCGGTGAGGAAGCCGGACAGGTCGCTGCTGCTGCTGGGGCAATCGAGGTCTGAGAGGCAGGTCTCCAGAGGGGCTGGCATCGCTGCGTCGGGCAGGATCGGCGAACAGATTAGAGAGCACTTACAGGGCAGGAGCCTGGGTTGAGGGCAGGGCCGCCGGAGCGCACTTACTTTCCGAACAGCCCGTTCTTACTCTGTGCCCCCTGCGGGCACGAAGGCCTGGAAGGGTGCGCGGGCGCACCGGAAACTTGGCCTCTCCTCCTCAACTCGCCTGCAGGGGCCACGCTGCAGCCGGTCTCCCGAGTGATCTCGCCGGCAATCAGATCAGCTCGTGTGAGTACCGAGTGTGGCACACGACCGGCCTCAGGACCCCTTAAGTACCCGGCACAACAATGGGTGCCCCCCTCCTTGGCCACCTCCGCCCCCGAGGCAGCCCCCGTGAAAGGAGCGAGGCGGCAGGTCAGCCCCGTGCGGCGCCCGGGTATTTGCATAATTTATGCTCGCGGGGGGCCGCCCCTGCCCCTCCCCCCTCCCGGAGCGTGCCCGTAATTACCGCGGGCCAATCGGCGGTGTCGCACAGCCTGGGGAGCCGTCTCTGGACTAAGCCGGCCAGGGCGTCTCCAGGCAGTGAAAATGGAGGCGGGGGTGGCCCGCGATTAGCCGCCGAGGCACGCTCCTCCGGGGGCGGGCCGGGTGCCCCTCGCTGGGGTAAGATGGGGAGGCGGGGCACAGGAGAGTGTGAGCAGCGCAGCGAGTAGCGGAAACCTGGAGCCAGCTGGGATCCTGAGTTCGCTTCCTCTTTTGGGCTGCTTAGTGGCAGCTTGACTTTGGGCAAGTGATTTGACTCCACTTTCTTCGTCTGCAAATTGGGACACAAGGTCTACCCTGTTGAGGATAATGTGAGATGTTCGTGGGACACTTGGCACGGTGATTCTGTAGCGGAGAGCCAGATGAATGGTTACGAGATGCAGCGCCCTTAGAACCCAGGGAAAACCCTGTCCAAATAGACTGGGGAATGGCCCTGGTCACCTTCACCAGGGGTGGGGCCGGCGGCGGGGAACAGTGCTGAGAGTAAAGGAAGGGCTCATTTCCCAAGTTGGATGGAGCTTTGGCTGACCCTCCCCAACACCTCCCCCCAAATGCCAATGCTGTGGGAATCTCCTTCCCTCAGGGAGTCCTCCCCACCCTGCACCTCCCTTTTGCACTGCATCTCCGTGCTTACATCCTGTGAGGCCCCCTCCAGTGGGAGCTAACAAGGGGACAGGACTTTCCTGGCACAGGAGAGAGGGTAACAAGCACCCCTCCCCCTTTTCCCTTAGTGGGGCACCTGTTGTAGCAGATTTTTATTCTACTTGTCAGGAGTGGCTTTTCTCTGGTCACTAATGCTCCACCTGGAGCAGTAGAGGCCCACACACCCCCAGCTTGGTACTTAGGGAAAAACGGCCACTGAAGGACAGCCCCAGTTATGGTGGCTGGGTGGAAAACAAAATGAACACCTTTTAGCAAAGTTTTATCCCTCTCCCCATGATATCTGGGTGGTGGCCTCAGAGCCAACTAGAACGCTGTCCCCTTTCTGGAGGGGTGCTCTCTGGAGGCAGAGCCCACCTTGGCTGGCTGACCAGTGCTTGTCTATTGGCTGGGCCCAGTGAAGGCCGGGGCGGGGCAGGGGGGCTCTATACCCAGTCCTCCTTTCTCTCGCTGTACTCCACATGTCCCCCTGCCTGGGTGTGGGGGAGGCTGTAAGCATCATATATAAAGGCTGTTGTTGTGTTAGAAGTTATAAAAAGTGACTTTAGCTAGCTTGAGCAAGAAAGGGAAATTAATTGGGTGCTACTGGGCATCTCAAGGAACCTGCGGGTTGCTGACATTTGAGTAAACCTGCAGTAGTAGGCAGGGGTCCCCAGTCTGCCTGCCTCTGTTTCTCTCCCTGCTTCAGCTTCCCATAGCCCTGACTAGCTTCAACTTGATGACGTCTCTGGGCCTCTGTATTATTTTCTCGACTGCCATAATAAATTACCACAAACTAGGGACTTTAAAACAACAGAAATTTATTCTCTCACAGTTCAGGAAGTCAGAATCCTGAAATCAAAGTGTCAGCAGGGTGGGCTCTTTTTTGGAGGTTCTGAGGGAGACTCTATTCTATGCCTCTCCTGACTTCTGGTCGCTCCTGGCAGTGCTTGGAATTCCTTGGCTTGTAACTGCACCACTTCAATCTCTGCATCTTTCTCCTGTGTTTCTGTGTCTTTTCTGTCTCCTGTAAGGACATCTGTGATTGGATTTAGGGTCCACCCCAATCCAGAATGATTTCATCTTGAAATCCTTACTTTAGTTCCAGCTTCGAAGACCCTTATTCCAAATCGGTTCACAGTTTGAGGTTCTAGCTGGATGTATCTTTTGGGGAGCCACTATTCAACACATTATAGCTCCTTTTCTAAATTCCTGGAGGAAAGAATCTGTTTGGTCCTGGGAATGGGGTCATCAGAGTGGCCATTTGTCATTTTTTGGCTGCCTTGTACCTGAAGAGCAGTCCCATTGAGGAATTTGGATGTATGATCACCTCCTTCCCCATTCATGGCAATCAGGGTACAGGCATGTGACAGTCACACGCCCCTGTTGGGACTTAGGCTGAGAACTAGTGGCAGTTCAGAGTACATTTGTGTTGTGGCAGCAACTGGTTAGGGCTGGGCAGTGATCAATGGCAGAAGAAGTGGCCAGAGGGCATTCTGACCTAGATCTTCCCTGTGCCTGCCTTCATCTGTGGTTACACACACACACACACATACATGTGTGCTTGAGCACACTCTCATGCCTGTTTTCCAAACCTGGTTCTCCAGTCTTCCCATTGATTGCACAAGAAACCCCATAGCAGGTCCTTCCCCAGTAGGGCTTTTTGCTTGAGTTGGTCAAGTTTGATGTCTGTGGTTTGCTAAATAAAACACCAGGTTAAATAAATGCTCAGGTGCCAATGCATAGAGACTGGGGCAACCCGTATACCACATTGTGCCTAGTCTGGGCCAAGTACTGTGCTGGACACTGAGGTACCAGGAGGGAAAACCTGGCTGGTGGGGGCCAGGAGCTCTGAATCTCATAAGACTAGTCTTCCATGCTGGCAGAACCCTTGGAGATTATTCATCCATCCACTGCCCCTCATAGCTGAGGTGGAAGATGGGGTCCTTTCTCCAGGTTACCCCAGGGGTCACTGGTAGTCAAACTAGGGCCAGACTCAGGAGTCCTTTCAGCCTCATCCCACGGTTTTCAGTCACAGTCAGTACGTATACAGTGAGTGCCTACCACATTCCGCCCTGTGCCAAGTGTCTGGAAAATTAGACAGACTTACGTAGTTTTGGGGCAGGGGAGATGTGGCCACAGAAAGGTGACATGCCACTGGCTGGGAGAAGTTCTGAGGGCCCATGAAGGAACAGATCTGAGGACCAGTCTGGATGGGCCTTCTGTGGGGACCCAGTGTGAAGGGGGTAGGGGGCAGTTGTGATGGACCTTGAATGGCTGTGGTAGCTTTTCTTCTTCCTTTCTGTCTCCTCCCCCTGCTGCTCTCTCTGAGTAGCGCTGTCACAGTTGTTCCAGTGGTTTACTGCACAAGGGCATCCAGGGCAAGTGGTGGCTAAAATTTAGCCTCTCCACCACCTGCCAAGCCAGGCGCCCTAATGGGGGACTGCTCTGTCCAGAGATTTTGCTTTTCACATGTGCACAAAGGCACCTCAGAAGGTAGAAGTGACTCTGCTCTCGCCTGCCTTTGTCCCCTCCTCTGCCTGCACCTTAGGGATCGACCAGGCAGCATCTTAGCCTTGCCTGCTCCTGGCTCTTGGGCATTGCATGTGGCAGCTCCTCCCTGAACATTAGTGCCTGCCCTTGGTGCTTTTCATTAGTGCATCTGAGGCTTGTGGGGGTGGGCCTCCTCCAATGGACCCAGTGAGGATGGAGCTGAACCCTGGGAGGGTGAGAAGGAAATGGTTGCTTGGGCTCAGTCCTGTTCTCTGTGAGGCTTGGAGCTTTCTCCTCAAGAGGAAAAGGCTGGGCGCTTCTAGGAGGATATGCATCCTGGCTGGGGAGGAAGAAAGTTTCTCTCAGTCCCCAGATCTCTTGGAGCCCAGTCCGAGCACATCTGTGGAAGCTCTTATTCGCAGAGCACAATAGGATGCAATGTGGGCATGTAATAAATCCAACCACAGCAGGCGCCGAGGTGGCGAGGGCTGCACCAGGTGTTCTGGCTGCCTGATGTGTGAACCATCCAGCTGCCGATCTGGGGGCGAGGGGGAGGAGGTGGGTGGGTGGGACAGGTGCCCTAAGGGACTGGATTGAACTAGAGTTTCTCAGTGGTCACCTGAGGTGGTAGTAATGATGGGGGTGGAGGACTCCACCTCAGATGCCCAGAGTTAGAATCTCTGGAAATCTGGACCACATGCAGTGGTCACTATTTGCTGATACCCAGAGTCTCTGTTTGTCCCGCATATTAGAATGAGTGTCTAGCTTTAGCACCACCCTCTTATCCCATGCTTGGCCAAGCCTTTTCGGCAAATTGGGCATGTTTCAGTGAGAGCTCAGAGGTGACCCACGTGCTCCCAAGGTTGGGGCTTCTCCTGTGCCTTTGCCTGCCTGTCTCAGAGCTGGGGGTGTGAGGTGGAGGGGAGGGTCCTTGAAAAGCATGTGGGGGCCAAAAGGCGCAGCTCTGCTCTGGGCAGGTCCGACTCAAGACCACTGTGGAACTAGTGGGGAAGGTGACTTCAGTTCACTACTGCGTGGACCTTTCTGGTGTTAACAAGCCAATGAACCAACCCTGTAGAGATGGGGCAGAGAAGCTCTCAGGGTTGAGAAAGGCATCTGATGCTTTTGGGGTCTTTTGGGATTCTTGGTGTATTTTTTTTTAAATGAGGGCCAAAAGAGGAGGAAGTAGTGGTAAATTATAAATGTTTACATGTAATAAATTAATGTGATCAACATGTGAAAATACAAAGTAACCTGTACTGGTCACAAAACAATTTCAGGATTTAAAAACAAACATTGAATTATGGTACCTATAGGCACGGAGATCCAGGGATGGATCCAGGTTTAAATTTGTGTTTGCACATTTTATTCTGCTGGCCCTGTCAGTGTCTCAGTGCCCAGGTGTGTGACTTCACTGGGTGTTAGCACGCACAGCCTCTGAGCCCTTTTGTGGACGCCAGGCTGAGCCAAGTGGCTCACTCGCCACCCTCCTTTTCATTGACCAGAAACACTATAGGCCTGAGGTTGACAGACTCTTTCAGAAATGCTGTAAGGACAGTGAGGCTGAGGGCTTGGTGCCCTGGAATTGCAAGTCCTGGGACGATAATCTGAATGTGTTAGAGCAGGCGAGGTCACCATTGAGTAAGAGTTTTATACTTTCCCCCCAAATTGTTTTAGCTGAGCTTTGCTACTCCCCATCCAGTCCAGGGGGTTAAACAGGATATTGATTTCAAGAGTGCTTTGAACTGTGTATCTGATAGGTTGGCTATCTCTTGGTCGCTTAAAAGGATGGGTTCTGGGGCTTTCCATTCTTCTTCTGTTTGAGCCATCTTTTTGCTGTTTTTTGTTTTGTTTTTTGGTCTTGTCGAGC
>CM052546.1:28722098-28793796 GCA_028533065.1 Trachops cirrhosus | reverse complement strand
CAATGAAGGTAGATAGAAAATAGACAGGGGAGGGCAAGAATAGTATGGGAAATGTAGAAGCAAAGAACTTATGACACATGGACTGAAGTAAAGCGGGGTGATGTGGGTGGGAGAGGGTATTCAGGGTGGAGGGGAATGAAGGGGGATAATAGGACAACTGTAATAGCATAACCAATAAAATATATTTAAAAAAATAAAATAAAATAAAACCTGATAACTGTAGACAAAAAAAAAAAAAAAAAAAAAAAAAAAAAAAGAGTGCTATGGCACCTACATTGTAGATCTGAGTTTCATGGGGTGACAGGCAAAGATTTTTTTTGTTTGTTTTTTTGTTTGTGTATTTTTACAGTGTACACGAGCTGTCAGATGCAATTTATGAACGGAGAGGTGAGTGGTGCAGGCACCTCACTCAGCCACCTCACTCAGCCACTCATCCACCCAGGTATGGGGCACAGGGCATCAGGGCAATACACTGAGTTTATGGGGCTGTTGGGTAGTGCTGATGTGTCCACAGGGGCAGCTTTGATGGAAGTTGCTGCACAAAGTAAAGCTGTGGGGAGGGCCATCCTTTCTAAACAAAACTGCTCAGCTTCCACTGTCATTTTCTTTCTGGAGCTACCTGTAGGGAGAGGGATGGCATTGGTTTCCTGGGTGGCATTTTGGGAAGAAAGTAATCTTTTTAGAAAAAAGGAAGGAAAAGGTGCAGTTACTCAAGAGGAAGGGATGAAGGATGATGTGGGACTCAGAGGCGTGCAGTTCCTTTTAGTTCGTTAAATATATGGACAGATATGCGTTTTCATCTGAGAGAAGAAGGGTGGGGTTGGGGGAATGGAAAGGAGAAACAATTCCCTATTTTCTTTACTGATGACCCATGACAGTTGTGTAAGGGGGGGACAGGGAGGGGGGTGTGAGGCAGGAGGGGGGAAACAGAGGGGTCTTTCAGTGACAGAGCAAGGAAAATGGCAAATTATCCATGGTTTCCAGAAATCCATGGAGGCCCCCTTGGCCCCTGCCCTGCTAAATACAGTGCCGGCTGTATGCATTTCCCACCTTAGAGATGCTGGCTTGAGTATTCGGCAGCATTGTGCACTGATGTGTTTGGTTGTGTACAGTCTGCCTATGTGTGGGACTGACTTTGGCCTCCAGGGGAAGTCCTTGTGCAGATCAACTGTATTCTAGTGCTGCATAAGTAATGCCTTCTAAAAATACACTGGGTGATCCCGCAGCCAAATCTGTTCTTTCTACGAGAATTTTTCAAATTTGATTGGAGTTCTCAAGTCTGGTGGGGTGGGGGAGCAGTATGTGCTTGGGGTGGCCCAGGGTTTGCAGTACGTTTGCAGTTTGGGCCAGTCTAGGGTGAAACAATGTCCTTTTTGTGCCCAAAGTAGAGTCAGGGAGGCGAAGGGGGGCGTGCACACTTATGCAGGGAGGGCCTGTGAGGGTGCAGGCCCTGAAAAGAAGAGGGAGGAGGCAGAAGGTGCTCACCCCACCCCCAGAAGTCAGTCCTGGGATCGTTGTCACATCAGCTGCTTGAGGCTAAAATCAATCCCGAATCTCCGTCAGAGGTTCTGAGTTTTGCTTTTGTAGATTTCTTGAAGTTAAATCTTCTGGGCTCAGATTAAAACAAAACAAAACAAAACACAAAACACAAAACATAGCTCCTGCTGTTGCTGTCACTAGATTTAGCTCCTCAAATCCAGGCTGCACCTGCCACAGTATATTGCCAAAGCCAGAGTTAATTTTGCCGAGCAGTTTCATTTCTGTCTGCTTTCATGCCTCTGAGTTCTTTTAAGAACGTCTTCAGTTGCGATTAAAACATTTCCCCCCTCAAGATGCTTGTGGGTCAAGTGTGGGAAAGCTGTGTGAGGGTGTTTTCTTCTGTGTGTAAAAAAGCAGTTGCAGTGAGATTTATCCTAGAGGAATTTAACTGTTGTTTTATGGAGAATATTCAGAAATAAACACAGAGAAAGGAGAATAGCTGAAATGTTTTCCTTTTGCTTTTCTCTGCCTTAACGCTCACTACATAAATTCATGTTGGGTTTGAACACAAATGCATTTTGTTTGTAGTAATTAAAATGTTTTAATGAGACAACCATAAAATCCACCATTAATTATTTTATTTCAAACACTTCTGCCTTCTTTTGAACCAGGTCTATTTAGAAATAGTTTAGAGAGTAGCCTGCAGTTTTATTCTTTCCTCTGCATTATACACAGGAGTGGAGAAGTCATTTATAAATAATTACACAATGTTTTGGGTCTTTGGGCTTGTATAATATATCAAAGCGATTAGTACACTTATTGTTCCATTGTAAGTGCTTTTTTTTCTCCCTTCAGTTTCACTTGCCTTGTCTTTTAGCTAAACCTTTTTCTAGAAATCTTTTGTCTTCTTCATTCTTTTTGCTTGTTACAGTCCAGGAGCATTCTTCTTATTCAAACACTCTCAGCAGGGGCAAAGAAAGCGACTTCGGCCGCATCTTAAGTTTTAACCATAACTTTCTGGCATTTTCTTTTCTTCCAGTTTTCCCAGACTACCTAGGGGCAATGAAGAATTATAACATACGTGAATTATTGGTACTCCCCTCGAGTTAAAGGGGGAAGAAAGTGCCTCATTTTCTATGCCCCCAAGGGTCCGAGCCAGTGACCGCTAAACAATGTATTTATCACTTTGCATCTCTTTGGGCCGCCGGCCGTGTCCCCGCGCCCCCACCTTCGCTGCCGCCTCCGCCGCCGGTCGGCTTTGGCCCCGGAGAGCCGGAGTTTCTTGGCCTCTTTAATGGGACCGCAAATAAAGGCTCCTTGGCTGGAAGAAGGTCTTCCCGAGCCCTGCGCAGATGACCCTCGCGCCGGTCTCTTCCCACGGCGCGGGCCTCGCAGAGCGTGCGGGGGCGGCGGGCGGGCTGGGGCCGGGTCACCGCTGGGGCCGCCAGCCGCCTGGGCCGCCGCGTGACGGGATTAGGGCCGCACGAGAGGCAACTGCGCCGCAGCCTCCGGCCACGTGAGGAGGGAAATGGCTTCAAAGGTCCCCAGCAAACTAATCCTTGTTATCCGGCAGGATCCCCGAGCCCAGCGGCGAGCCGGGCCTGCCTCCTCGGGCTGGCTCCCCGGGGCCCCAGCCCCACTCGGAAGACCGGGAGAGCCGCGACCGGTGCGGGCCGCCCCCGGGACCGCCGCGTTGGCTTAAAAACTGGGAAGGTTGTTAACGCTTAGAGAATAAGGAGGAAATCGGGTCCAGGACCGTGGGGGAGGGGAATCGGGGAATCTAGGTATTGGCAGGAAAGTAGGGCGTTTCATTAAGAAAAACAATCAGCGATGGGTCTAAGAAAAATACCGGTAAAGAAAAACCTACGGTAGAGCTCCAGATACTCCCAGCAGGGCGTTTGCCAGGCCCGAGGGAGCTCTGTCACAAGCCCCCCGCCCCGCCGGCCCCCGCTGGCCCCCGCCCCCAGCCCGAGGAGCACGTCGCAATCTGTCAGGACCTGGCCCGGTTTCCATATGAAGGGCCGCCGGCGCCTTGGGAGCGCTGAATGGCTGCTCGCCGTCGGGCAGGCGTGCACGCCCCTGGCCCGCGCTGGATTTGGCCGCATTTGCATAGCAGGTGCTGATGCTTGTCCATTCTTACTTAAAGAAGTTTTAATATGGGATAAATTACCAGGAATTAGGAGCAGGCGTGGGCGGGAATAAAGGAACCGTGTCACCCGTCTTATTACTGCCGCCTGGCTCAGGGAAGGAGAGAAATAGTGAGTGAGATTCGACTTTAGAAGTCGTCTCCTTAACAAGCTACAGCCCCTGTCCCCCCACAAAAGGAGCCACAAGACGGGGGCTGGGGGGGGAGGAGGACTTGAAGCAATTTGATTTTAGAATCTGTTCTGAAGCGAGTAAAGCAATAATCCTAGGAATAGTAATACGATTAGCTCGAGATCTTTGAGTCAGAAAGTCTGGTAAGTTTAAAATGTTAATCCTGACCCTAATCCGCCTCTTCGGAGGAGTGGAAGTGTTTCACCAGAGAGTTGGTTTTCTTTCCCTCTCTTAAAGAGACAGCAGGCGAGGCCCACATGGGCCCATTTCTCCATGAGAGGAAGGCACACTGGCTCCTTGCTGCCACCAGGAGCCAGCCAGGGCTTCCTCTAGTCAGGGGTGCTCGGCTCCCTCGGTCCCCAGCTGGCCTGTGTGGCTGCTGGCTTCTGGGTACACTTCTGTCTGTTTAGAACCTTGCAAAGGCTTGGAGCAGAGTGGGGTTTCAAAGAGATAGGCATTGGGGAGCCTCACACAGCCCTGTCCCCCAGCATCCTTTAAGCTGGCCCCAAGGGCATCCTTTTCAAGGGCTCACCTGGATCCCAGGACTTTGGGATTTGGGAGCTGATCCTGGGGACAGGAGGAGGGCAGGGCTGCTAGGTTGTGGGTCTGTTTATTGTTCTTGTGGGGGTAACCCTGGGGTCTGGGGCCTTGAGGGGCCTCCACGTACTCGGGGACAGGAGGGTAGAGGTAAAGAAAGGGTTATCCCAGCATGAGAACTGCTCTGCAAGGTGCTGTCAGACATTGGTATGGGGACAACTGGCTGCCTGCTCTCTGAGGGGACAGATGCCAAGGCTTGCATCTCCTTTGCCCTCTGGCTAAGGAGCCTTTCCTTCTTGGGCCCACACACTGCTTTTTTAGAGCTCGGCGGCCCCCTTTGAGCTCTGGTAGTTTCTTTCTCTCAGCCCAGTCTGACCCCGTTTTGGAGCAGGATCCTACCTGGGTTCATGTGGGCAGGCCACTGGCTTACCCCGAGCACTTCCCAACATGCCTGACTTTCCCGGAAGGCAGTGTGAGATGCCCAAACGGGCCATATGGTTTGGAGTGAGAGCCTTGGAGCCTGCAGACAATGGGAAAGTGAGAGGCCCAGGTCAGTGGCGGAGCTTGCGCGGCTGCAAACCTCTCTTTCAGCCTAATGAAGCTGTTGTCTGGGGGTAATGATGCAAATGCCCCGGCCCTTTCTCGTAGCGATAGTCTAGAACGTGATTTGTCATACAATCTGAATCTTTGGGAGGACTTTAGACAGAACCTCCCCCAAAGATGGAGATGAGCCATATGTGCACTTTGCATCTGAAATGGGGGCTGGGGATGGTGGGAGGGGGGACCCCGCCCACATCAACTTCCCAGAAGGACAGTGTTCTGACAGCCTGAGGACAAGGTCCTGATGAGCCCAGCACCACCTGACCCCAGGGGACTCATGAGTGGGTGCAGTGCTGTAGCATCTAATGACAAATCAGCAGTTTGTGCAGGAAGACAAATGCGGAGGGTCTGAGTGGGACGGTCATTGCCCCTCATTCCCTTTGTCACCCTGTGTGATGAGGACGGAGAAGGGACCGCTCTGGATGGAATGCTCACTTAATAACAATGCTCAGATTTATTTCACTGTGCTGAGTGCCCCAGCTGATGCTGACCGGGGCTGGGATGGACACTCCAGGGAGTACTTCTGAAGCAGAAACACTAGAAGAGAAGCAGGGACCAGGTGACAGGCATCCTGAGCCTGGGGCAGGTGGGGAAGACACAGACCAGAGTGAGAAAGACAAGCAGGAAAAGTGTAGCAGCCAGCTCCCGTGTGTTTGTGTTGGAGAAGGTAATGGTTGCTCCTTACAGGAGGGGAGGCAGGTCCTCATTGCACCTCTATCTTGGGTACTCTGGGTTCCCCCAAAGTCCAGGAACAGAAGTACACAGAAATATACTAGTCATTTTTGATCTTAATAAAGCAGACTGCTGTGGAAGACATTGATCTAAGAGCCCTTTTTTGCTGGATGCAGTAGAGAAACTGCAGCCCCCAGTGGCCCAGCATGAACCTAAGAATGGCCACAGGGGTGAGCTGAAGGGTCTGTGGGATGGAGTCTGCCCTAGAAAGGGAACAGGGGAGGCGAAGATGACACAGTCACAACTGCCCATGGGCAGGGCCTCTCTTTGCTGCCCCAGTCTCTTCTGTGCCCTCAGTGCCTGGCACAGTGCCTGCCTTAGTTGATGCTCAGAGGATGTTTGTGGAGAGAATGGATTTGTGCCTGGGCGCCAGGTGTGCACGCCGGTGTGTGTCTGCTTGTGTGTGGCTGACATGCATGTACACATGTGTGTATATACACAGCCCTTCCTCACCTTTAGTGGAAAAGGGATTGGGAAGTTGGGTTGCACCCCTTCTCCGGGATGACTCCACCTCTTGTAACCCGAGAGTGGGCCCACTAGTTGGCCCCCCAACCCAGTCTCTGCCCAGTGTTCAGCTCCTGGCTGGCAGAGGGCTTGCTGGGCTGGTGTCTGTCTACTCATTCTGTGGTGGTGCAACTTTAAGAGATAAAGAGGGGTGGGGTGGGGTGGGAAGTGGAAGCAACATAATTTACGGAGGAGAGGTCTCTAATTACTCCTACTAGCTGGGGGTCAGGCAAGGGCAGATCGAAACCCTCATTAACGCCCTCATGCCAGTCACTCCAATGAATGGCCACAGGTAAGTCATCACCAAGCTTCGCCAAAGCCCTGGCCACATGATACTTTCTCTGCTCCCTCAATGCTCCTAGCCTCCAATCTGGGCACTGAGGGAGAGGGGGGAGTTACCGCAGTGAAAACACCAGTTCTCAAAGCCCAAGCCACAGGCTGCTCACCACAACACCTGTTACCCTGAGAGGTGTGCCCTGGAGTGGGAGCCAGGCAGGTAGCTCTCCTGGAGGCTGGGATTGGGGGGGCGGGTGCTAGGATGGGGAGCCCAGTGGGACTGGATTTTCTGCTAATTTGAGGGCTGTACAGAAAACTTTATTTAGAAAAATGGGAATTTTTCTAAAACATCTAATCTTCCTTTTGGCTTTGACAGATATGTTCCAGATGCTTGTCTGCATGAGCACTGGCAATGCCCAGATGCTCAGCACCAGCCCCACTTTGCTTTTTTATTTCATTATCATCATCACCAACATCCATGTTGATGTAAATGCTATTTGTGAACAGTTTTGTGAGAGGGATGCTGAGCTATACCCTCAATATTTGTGATTTTATTAAACTCAAAAGCCTGTGAGTTGTATACATTCATCTGCCTTTTAAATATGAGGCTCAGAGACATGGAGCCATTAGGCAATAGAACCAGAATTGGAACCCAGGGCTATCTGGTTTCAGTGGCTATGGTGTTGACCACTTGTTGCCCTCCTTCTGTCCCTTTTCCTTTTGTTTGAAACCCACACTGTGCCCAGCCCCACCGATGAGGTGCTGGGGACGTGGGATGGAACCGGAGCCCTATGCCCTATGCAGCTGTCGCAGGTGTGAAGGTGGGAGAATGCCTGTGCTTGTGGGCCGGCTGGTGCCCTCCTGGAGAAGGGCTGTGACTGTGGCACCCAGGGGACACTGTTGGTTTTGAAGCTGATTTCTGTTCTTGTTTTGGTGATGAGAATCGAGAGGTTTGTGTCCTCTTTGCTACCCTGAGAAAGTCCTTCTCCTTTCAGGCCTCACCTTCTGCATCTCAAAGAGGATGACAAGAATGGGGGACAGAGGGGTATAAGGTCTCCCCAGAGGCTTGCAGGCCAGTAGAAGTTCTCTGGGCACTGGTGAGCGCTGCCTTTACCTGAGGTCTTTGGGGAGTCACCTGGCTGTGTAACATCAAATGATGTCATTTCCTCTCTGGTTTCCTTACCCGCATGGTGAACCAAGTTTAGGAGAGTCCAGAGAGTGGAACTGTGCCACAGAACGGGGGCCAGCAGTGTGCTTGAGTGTGGAGGGGGTATTCTCCGTGTCCTGTTCGGTGTGAAGTTTACTGTCCTAGAGTTTTGGGGCTGTCCTGGCTTCCTGTCCCTATGTCCTTGAGGAATTCAGCCGAACCTCAGCACTGAGAAACCCTAGGTTACTTATGTTCATTTTTTTCAAGTTGTTGTTCGTTCAATTCATTCATTTGCTCATTCATTCACTCATTCATTTATTCATTTCATCACATTAAGTCCACTTTTCCTGAGTAAAATATCCCTGAACTGCCCTGCCTAAAACCCTTCCAAGGCTTTCCATTGCACATAGAAAGAAATATCCCCGTATTTTTATTTTAACCATGGTTAACAAGGATCTCTGTCATCTGCCTCCCGCCTACCTGGGGGGTATCTCAACTTCATCACCAGTTCTTCTCTACTCTGCCCTCCAGGTTCCCAGGAACCAGCTTTCCTGTTTTGCTCTTCAGGGAGGTGCACTTGTTGTGCCTTCGGCCTGGAGCACTCTCCTTGTGTGGGCTCCTTCTCAGCCTCCGGGTCTCACCTTGGAGGGTCTACTGATGATCCTGGCCAGTCACCCTTTGTCACATCCCTCTGTCTCTGCCAGCACAAACATCTGAGCATAGTTTACGTATTTGTTTGCCTGTTCTAGTCCATCTCCACCTAAACTGAAAGTTCCATATGGTGGCAGTGCCCTGCCCAATAAAACTGTCTTCCCAACGTGTTTGCCACATAACAGCCGTTCAGTGTGTTTTGTGGTTGAATGTGGATGTTGATTTGAATGTACTTAAGTGGTGAGGCGTGTGTACCCTGTTGTTACACAGGACTTCAGCTTCTAGCTCACGGAAAATCTGGGCTGGGGAGAGAAGTAGTCACGTGTGAGGGGTTTAGTTCTGTGTAGTGCAAAGTCGTGTGCTTCTGAGTAGTGTGTCCCTGGTGGGCCTCTCTCTAGGCCTGGAGATGTTTTCTGACTTGGTTGGACAGAACACATTTCTGACTTGGGCCAAATTCCCAAAGGACGATGTTGTCGTGTTCTAACCCATGGGACTCCCCCAGTCACTGCGTCTGTGCCTAGAAGAGACATCTGCACCCGTCTCTCCTATCGATGAAAGTTGCACTAATGCGCCTCCTCAACAGTGTGGGCATGGGCGTGGCAGGCTTTCCAGTCCAGAACGGAGAGTAGGCATCCCCAGGCCACTCCTGCAGGGCAGGCAGGGGAGAGGGACTCCTCTGAGCACAGTGGAGGCCGAGCAGCTGCTGAGGGCAAGGCACAACTGGAGGGGTGCTCATCAGCAGGGGGAGAACTGGGGCTGGCTGGAAGGAGAGCCTCTCGGAGTAGCAGGGGCCAGAAGCCCTTCCCCATCATTCCCAGGAACTGTCCTTGGTGGTATGTTTAGGGTGGGAATGTGAGGATCTTACCCTCCTAGCAAGCCCTCAGCAGCCCTCTCAGGTGCTCCCCACCCTCCCCTAAGTCCAGGCTCTGCCCACTGAGCACTGGGTCCAGCCCAGTGAGCACTGAGGGCTGGGTATGGGAGAAGCCCCCCATTCCTGCCCTCGCATTGCTGGTAGTCTGCCTGGAAGTCGGAACATGAGTGTGCAAAGCAGCCAGTGGGCAGAATTCAACTGCAGCTCTGTGTACACGCTTCCATTCATGCAGCCAGTCACACGCCAGTTGTTTATGGAGTGCCTCCCAGGTGCGGGGTTAGTGTGTGCAGTGCTGGGAGATCTGAGGGAACCCAAATGGAGCTGCTGTCCTGGAGTTTACATTCCAATGTGAAAACAGTCCACAGTCACAAAAATGAACGAACACCTAAAATAACAGGAGGTGGTGATGAGTCCTTAAAAAAACAAGGCGCTGTAGCAGGGGAAGAAACAGGAGAAACCTCCTCTGGTTGATGTGCCAGGGAGGATCTCTGAGAAGGTGAGGTGGAGGCTGATACTTGAAGGATGGGAAGGAGACAGGCATGGGGAGATGTAGAGGGAATGCATTCCAGGCAGTGGCCCTAGCAAGGGAAGACTCTGGGGCAGGAACAAGCTTATAGTGTGTGAAGAACTGATGGAAGACCAGTGTATACTAAGAAAGCCTTCAGGAGCAAGGTGCAGACAGCTTCGGACACACTATGTGTACCAGCGTAACACGAATAAGAACGAATATCAACTGAGTGCTCACTATGTGCCCAGCACGTGCTCACATTACACCAGATTTAATCCTCAGGCCAGCTTGAGGAGGTGAGCATTGTTATAGTCGTAGCACACAGGAGGCAGTGGAAGCTCACACAGGTGAAGTCAGTTGCTGAAGGTCATGCAGCAAGTCAGTGGTAGAATTAGGTTTTGAACATAAGGCTGATTCAAGAGCTCACATTCATAACCACTAGGTGACCCTGCCTCCCAGTATACAGGCATACCTTGGAGACATTGCAGGTTCTGTTCCAGACCACTGCAATAAATGTGTCATAGTCTTTGTGCTGGTGGAGGGTCTTGCCTTCAGTTTGTAAAAAAAGAAAAAGAAAGCAACATGTGGGACGTACTATAAAGCACAATGTGATAAAAAGAGATATGCCTATATAGGAAAGTAATACACACTACACACACCTGGTATGTGGGAGCAGAGAAGGGGAGAAGCCAGACAGACCCTGTGGTCATGGCCTCAGGCTGTTGGGAGGGAGAATCACGCAGAGACCGAGAAGTCACCGTGCAGGCTGAGCCCCACCTCAGGGGTCTACCACTGTTCGGTGGCCAGGGCTCGTGGCTTACATAAACTACTAAAATTCTGCAGCATTCCAAAAAAAAAAAAAAGATATTTTTGCTGATCTGACAAAAAAAGGTGTAAGTTTGATTAATTTAAAAAAAAAACAAACATAATTACCTAGCCTTTGTGCTCCAAAGTGACTTTTTAAACAAATCGGGTGCCTATACTTGTATATAAAGATTTTGGTACCAAAGATTAACTAATCAGATGTAACCTTATTATGTGACATGACCAATAAAGTGCAACTTTGTTATATGACCTATATATTTATGGTTCAAGATAGGGCATTCACACTGGATAGCTATTGTTGTGTAGGCTGTTGTTCTTTAATTTGACAGTCTAAGGGAAAAGAGGTCAGTGTCCCTGACTAAATAGTGAGGTGTTGGCATGTTTTAAAAATTCTTGCAGCATTCCAGTATGTACATAGGATGAAAGTTGCTGCCAGAAAGCACCTTAGATGTCTAAATGTGGAAAGCGACGCCACCTATTGGTGAAAAAGGGTGTTGACTGTGCAGCAGCTCAAGCGGTGACAAGGATCCATCACCCCTGTCTTTTTTTAATCACCACCTGGATGTGCAGGCCTGTGCTGGGTAGGGTGGGTAAGCGTGTGAGGAGAGGAGTGGGCTAAAGGCTGGGGGATGCAGGAAAAGTTGGAGGCACAGCTCTGCCTCCAGAATGAAAAGGGCTGAGTTAGGAGGTTGGGCTGTCTACCTTCGTCTTGTTTGTGGGCATCAGAAGATCTCAGAAAATAAACCGGAGGGAGATGTGGAAGAAGTGAGGGACCTGAACTATCCTGAGAAGTTCTAAAAGGATCCATCAAAGAGGCTAAACCTGAGTGAACAAGCACTTGGAAAGCGACATGGTATTTTTGTCTGAGAAATGCACAACTATTTGAAACATAGCAGGTAGAAGCAACCCAGATGTCCACAGATAGAGCAGTGACAAATAGAGTGCGTGCATTCATGTGATGGAATGCTGAGAAAGCAGTGAGTGAGCGCTGCATGTACTGATTGGGAGAAGTCTCCAAGGTACAGTAAGAAAGCAGGGCCAACACAACAGCACAGACGTGGGGGCAGAGCAGTGTGCGGATGCCATAGTCTGTGGAAAAGGAAGAGGGGAGAGCCACCAAACACATGCTCATCTTGCCTGTCTGAGCACGGGGACTCTGGAACCTGCCCAAGGGACTGTTAACACAGTGTTTGCCCAAGTGAGAGGGTGGGAGGGAGAACATTTATCTTACAATGTATCTTTGATATTTTTGGTAAATTTTAAAAATAAATGTACATATTCCATGTTCAAATTAGTGGTTTTAAAAAAAGAAAAATTATAAGCAAACAAAAATTAAAATGGAATTCTGATCCCATTGCAGCTTGGCACTGCTGTCCTCCCCTGGGCCTTTGCTTCCTAATGTCTAGAGTTGATAGACTTTGGTGAGCGCAGAGTTCCAAGAGCTAGATGAGACCTTGTAGGGGAAGATTACCCGCTGAACTGGAAATGCCGTAGACTTTGCTTGCATAAGTAACTTGTTTTTAAAAGGATTGTTGCTAGACTTTGTTCATCTGTGTTTTTTGATTCTTCTATATTGAAATTCACAATAAAGTACCATTCATAAGTGTACTTAATGATCAGCCCAGGTAGCTATTAATTTAGTTGGTTTCAGATATTTGCTGAACACCTACTAGGGTGTGGGCTCTGGGCTGAGCCCGGGAGTGTCCCGGAGAAGCCTTGGCCCCAGGTTCTGCCCTGGTGGGACTCACAGTCTAGTGCAGAGACAGGAAAGTGACCAGAGCCTTGGTGAAGGAGAGCTGGAGGCAATCAGTCAGGTCTGCCTGGCAGGACCAGGGAGGCTTTAGGTAGGAGGGTGTGGTTAAGCTGAGTCTCAAAGTACGAGTGGTAAGCAGAGAGGGTTGAGGAGAAATGGCTGAGTTTGTTTTTGACTGTTCATGATAAGTGTGCTTTATTGTTAAAGTCCTCTATGTTCATTTAAAAAAAGAAAGACATGTTTTCTGTTACTTTGTCTTAGTTTCCATTAAAATTATTATAAGAAACCATTTTCTCTATACCCTGGTCATAAAGAGGCAGTTGTTGCTTCCAGTTTTACAGGGGAGGGGGCACGATGCAGCTGGCAAAGCCGCTGATCTTCCTGCCTGCGTCCCAGGCCTGGCTCTGCCCGCCAAGAGTAGCTGTGACACCTTGGGGATTCAGCTTCTGTCACTGTGATAGGGTATAGAAGGGGAGCCTCACAGGCAACAGTTCCCTCCCTCAAGGTCTAATGACTAGGGTGTGTTTTCTTTGTGGCCTCAGTTTACCCATTTGTGAAATAAGAGGGTTGGGCAAGGTGTTCTGCTGGAGGCCTTCCAGCACTCAGTCCCTGTGTTGGGATGCTGTGCATATTGGGAAACTTATGACATTTTCTAGGGAGTACTGTCTAATATATTAATATTTAGGTAGGCATGGCCTCCCTACAGCTTTCTGTCACAGCAAATAGGATTTTTCTCTGAGCCACACCAGAGACAGTGTAGCTCCAGGAAAGAACTTCCAAGAGGGAGTTGGGGGCAGAAGTGGGTCTCGGGTAAGACCTTTCCACTTTCTGGGCCTCGGTCCCTTCATCCAGGTCACCAAGAGATTGGTAGATGAGGCCCTTTCCAGCTCTGACTTTATAAGAAGCACCCTGGTGCTTTTGGGCAGACCAGGGTCCCCTAGGCCAGCTCCCCTACACAATTCCTCCCTAGTCGGCTTTTGAAAACACCGCCTGGCAAAGAACTGGAGCTGCGTATGTGTGCCGGCGCTCCACATCTGCCTCTTACTTGGTAAGAGGGGACCCAGGACCTAGCTTCGGGGTGGGGTGAGCAGGAGGCTCATCAGGCCCTGTTGTTCAGGGAGGAGCAGCCGTTCAACTTTAAACATCATCTCCAGTGTTTACAACGACAGGCTGGAAAGCAGACAGCTGTCGGACAACTTTGAATTTGCCTCTGTTTCTACATCACACCATATTACACTATGAATTAATATTATTTAAAGTCTGCCAAAATCTTATGGGTCCTGTTCAAAATTTCATTAAGTATTTGGCAGGGGTTCAAAGCATTCATTTATTAAATGGAGACGAGAGATGCTATGGCATTCTGTGTTGGCATTTTGCCATGTTCAGGGCCTCAGGGGATGGATGTGACCATTGTCCAAAGGGCCGCTGAGGGGATCCCACTAACAAAGTCGCCCAGTGTTAGGGAGACTTTTCAGGAGCTGACGTGCAGCCAAGTCCCCAAGTAGAACCTTCCACAGGGGCGACTCTCCGCTCCAGGCGTGGTGTTGAAAGGGGGTGCGGGAGCAGGAGGCGAAGGTGTCAGGTGGACTTGTGGGTGCTGCCTTCATCGAGGGCTTTCCCAAGCCCTGCTTTCATTCCTGGGAACCCTTGGCCACTTCAGGGAGATATGTGAGCAGCCACGAGGTGGAGCTCCTCACCACCTCCCAAAGGCATCTGCTCACTCCTGGGAGCTTTTTCCAGGTGGGAAGGCTGGGAGGGGAGTGCAAAGGGCTTGGGAAGAAAAGTGCTCAGAGGGCAGCCCCCTCCCTCTCCAGTTCCTTCATGGAGGTGCACAATCTCTGCCTTGAGAGAAATTCTGTCTCCTGAACGCCCAAACCAGCCCCTCCCACTCCACCAAGTTAGCTGCGGTTTCCTACTTCCACAGGCTGAAGCAGAGGGGTTACCCAGTTCCTGGAGCCAATCTGGGGCAGGGCCCCTAATTTTCCTCTGGTGGGGACCCTACCTTGGTCACAGGGACTGCAGTGTTTTTCCCAGTGGGTTGCGGCGCAGCATCATTCCAGCAGGCAGCTCCAGTTAACAAATGGTGCTCCCTGAAGTCATGCAAAGTGGCATCCAGTCACTGCCCCACCAGATGGAGAGCTCTGTACTTAGGAGGCACTTGCTTCTTTTTAAAAAGGGGATATGCGTACAGTAATAAAAGTCAAACACTATGAAAGGAAAGTTTCCCTCTGTTGAATGCATTTGCCCAGCTACCTTCCCTGGTAACTTGTTACCAGTGGCTGGGGTGGGGGGGGCTCTTTCAGAAATATATATGCTTGAATATGCATAAAATGTGGGTTTAAAAAATAATGTACAATTTTTTAAAAAGTGAAAAACACTGTCTGAGCATGTTGTTTTAGACACAGGGCATCCCGGAGGGCACTGCTCTCTCACTCTCCTTCCTGCATGCAGTGCCCCCGCGGCTGATCTCTGTGGACTTCACTGGGGGCTCCCTCACCCTCTGCTCTAGGGTGGGCTTGGCCAATGGCAGACACTGGCCAGAGATGGTGGGTGGGAAGGGGGTGAGATTTGGGTATTTCTACTCCTGTCTCTTGCCCTGCTGGGTCGCCTCTCAAAGGCCCTGATGAATGGACCTCCTCTGTGGTGACACTGTCTGGGTTTGGAAGCCATTGCTTGCTCTTGCTCCTTTGGGGCTCAGTTGCTAACAGCTCCCCAATGTTGCTAATCCCAGGGGACTGCACTGTCCTCTTTGATTTCCTTAACTTTTCCCACACTTTTATAAATTCTCCCGGGATGTGCTGGTAAATGTTTAATAACTGGCTCTCTGGGAAAAACCAAACCAAACCAAACCCTGATTTGTAGCATTTCCTGATATCTGTGGTGTAAGTACTCTCACCGTGGCTGATTTTAAACTACCAACAATTTAAAGCCTTTATTTATTTATTTTCAGGGAGAGGGGAAGGGAGGGAGAAAAAGAGGGAGAGAACCATCAGTGTGTGGTTGCCTCTCACATACCCCACACTGGGAATCTGGCCCACAACCCAGGCATGTGCCCTGACTGGGAACCGAACCGGCATCCTTTTGGGTTACATACGGGCATTCAACCCACTGAGCCACACCAGCCAGGGAAACGGACAATTTAATAGCTAGTTCACAAAAATTCTGAAAACGCAGCAGTCAGCTCATCTGGGCTGGTGGAGCTGCCCCAGCACACCACTGACTTCCCTTTATTAAACCGCCTCTAACTGCCCCCTGTGAGAGCACCATCAGTTTAAGGAGTGCTGGTCAGATATTATGTAGGATGCCAGAAATGGACATTTAAAAATAATCTTCTGTCAAGTTACTCTCCAGCATGGCTGAACTGCTGCCACCTTTGGATCCCACACCCTTGAGTAGGGCTTTTGTGTGCAGTCGACTGGCTGGTTGGAGAAAGAAAGACTGAGCTGGAGTTCCACTTTATCGGGGGTGGGGGGGCCGTCCGAGGACATTTGCTTGGCCACAACGGGAAGCCTCTCAACGAGGGGGAGGAAAATTTCCCACCTCAGCATCACAGTCTAATCTGAAGGCTTGTAGATCTCCGCAGCTGAGTGGAGGGTTTGCAGGACGTAGGGGCAGAACTCCATCTGGAGTCAGACTGCTTGGGCTTGGCTCTGACTTTGCCACTTGCAGCTGCGTGGTTCTTGACGTTTCCGAGCTTCAGGCTCCACATCTGCAGAATGGGGATACGTGTTTCTCTCCTCGGAGAGTCTGAGGATTTGATGAAACAAAGTATGTCACATGCCTCAGTGGGGTGCCACGCATTTTAGCTGCTCCAGAAGTGGTGGTGATGATGAGGATGATGATTGGCCCGGAGAAGAATTTGGGGCCCAGGGAAGGCAAGAGGGTCTTTGCTTTTAGAAGCTGTTTATTCTTCATGGAGCTGGAAATAGCACTTTTCCTGCCTGGGAATGTGTAGCTGTACCACCTAAATTTTCCTTTAGCTTTTCTTGCAGAAAAAAAATGTGCTTTTTAGGAAAAGCATATTAAGCCAAAGCCTCCAGTGAATGACTTCTTCAGAAGGCTGCCTGGCCCCTTAGTTTGGGGGAATGCAGTTGAGGCTTGTTTGTGAAACAACAAGTAGATAGATGAGTTTAAAATGACATATATTTTATATTTAATTATATAAATATATGTATATATTTCTGAGTGTATTGAACTTCTTCAAAAATGAAAAACCAAGGTGAAAACCAAGCTGACTGACCAGAATGAAGTAGAAAGTGGGGGTCGCACAGCCACTTAGGAAAATCTTCCATTGATGTTTCTGAGCTCGCAGAACAGTGTTGAGATGTGGAGGGAAAAGGGATCCAACATTTCTTCCGGGGATTAAAAGTGAGTCCAAAATTGCAAGGACTTGGGAGAAAAAGGCTCTTGTTGAGTTCCCCTTTGAATAGCGGAGCCCCTTTCTCTCTGAGCTCTCAGTGCTGAGATGCTGCGTCCTCACTGCCTAGAAACCCAACAAAGGCGGGCTTGGTGGCTGCTCTGCTGCTTCGGTTCCATGTAGAATTTTAACCATGAAAAGACACAAAGATTGGTTTCTTCTGAGTCCTTCACTGAGCATGACAAAGGGGGAAATTAGTGGGGAGCTGGGCTGCTGTCCCCCACCAGCCATGCTGCTGTCATTTGGAACTTTGCCCCCCATCCAGAGCCACAAGGGCTGCACCACCCTCGCCCTTCTCTGTCTCCAGTGTTTGGAAATACGCCGCAGACTCCACAGTCCAGGTGTGGGGATGCCGGGCTGCAGAGAGGCCATGTGCTGTGGTGTGGAGAGGGGATCTTTAGTTTTGCAGCCTTGTGCCACTCACTTGCTGAGTGCTCTGATCTGTAAAATGGGATAATAATGCCTGGACCAGAGGCATACTATTAGGATGTGGTGAGAGGATCACTGGTAGTATTGGCATGGGGTGAGAGCATGATAACAGTAGACATGCACAAAATGTTCTCGAACTCCAGGTTTTGTAGCACGGGTATCCCTCCCCCAATTTTTATCACAGATAACCTTCTGCCTGACTTTCAAAGCCCCCCAGGCCATTCCCAGCTCCATCTTCTGCTGTAACTGAGTAGGTCTCCTGATGCCTCCCATTTATCTCCTCTTTGCACATGTGGGTAATCAGCCATGCCCCTGACTGCGAGCCCCAACCAGGAGCAAACTCTCCATCTCTCTGAACTCAGCTCCCACTGGGGATCATTGCAAGGGCAATGCAGATAGAGGAAACAGAGTGCCTTGTGCAGTGCCAGACTGCAGGTAGACGCTGAGTGAAGGCTCTGTCCTTCAGCTCTGCCTGGAACACGAGCTGGAAAGGACAGCCAACCAAAGCAGCTCCCACAAAGGCCATGTGCTGCCCCTGCATGTGACTCAGGTGACTTGCTCAGCACCTCACCTGGTTCATGGGGTGAAGCATAGTGGGCATGCATGTGGATTTTGGATTGGGACTACATACGGGGTTCGAATCTTTCATCTGTCGCTTTCACTAAAAAAATGTATAGTCCCCCAAGCCTTACATTACTCACCTAAAAATGTTAGAAAAGTATCTGACATTTAAGTTGTTCCAGGATTAAATGACATGAAGCATGTAAAATACATAGTCCATAATAAGAACTCAGTAAGTTATTGTTGGTATTAAACAAATGTTTAAATAAGTATTTCTGTAGTAGGCATGTGAATAGTTTGCTTAGCTATGAATTTAGTGAAATCTGTGTACCATAACATACTCAACTATATCCTAGCCCTTTGAGTTTGCTTTCATTTTAATTTATTTTTACCTAAGGTGAATCATGCTGCAGTGAACTTTGCCATGCAAGTGTTGATTCCTTTGATTGGGATTCTTAGGACAGACTCCTAGAAATGAGGTTATTTTTTTAAAGGGCTTATTCAGAAGTTCCTGAAGATATTTTTATATTACTTCACAGGCTTCAAAGATGTTGACAATACAAAATAGAAATCATTCTATTGTACTCCAAAATCACTTCTTTTTGACCTTTTGGTAGAGAGCTTTCTTTCATGCTAGGTTTTTATTTTAATCTGTTAGGTTGAAATATTTGGCTTTAAAATTTATTTTGTTATGTAATTATTTCAGTTTTTAATTTAATAGCTATGTGTTTATTCCTAGTTATTAAAAAGACTTATTAATTATAAAGTTAATGTAAGCATTTTCTGTAACTGGACTTCACTTTAAAAAAACTTTGATTGGTGTGTTATGTCTCCTAGATTACAAGTTGCAGAGACTTGACTCTAACTAGCTTAAGCAAAACCAGAGTGAGTTGGCTCCTGTAGCTGGGAAGAGAGATGGCACAGCTTCAGGCAATGCTGGGTTCAGGGGCTCGCCCACGTAGTGGTAGTCCCCTCACTCCACTTCTCTGCCATGATTCTGTTTGGTGTTGGCTTTGTTCTTAGTCAGGCTTTCTTCACAGTATCCCAAAGATGACCTCTGGTGTCCCTGAGTCTGTATCCTTATGGTGTATGATTAAACGGAAGCTTCTGCTTCCACCCAGGAAATCTTGTGAAGTCCCTGATTGATTTACTTGGTCATGTGTCTATGTCTCAGCCATCACAGGTCATGTACATCCATTCCCTCCTTCTGGGGTCAGGTGAGGGTGGGCATTGTGACTTACAGCCCCCTCAGGCTTTGCAGGCTTCCAAAGGATGCAGTGGGGTGCTGGGATGCTGTTACTGAGGCAGGGGTAGGCTAAAGCAGCATGCAAGTTGAGAAGTAACCACGAGGTGGCGCTTTCGATCTTTCTCCATCCGGTCAGCGCTGAGCCTAGACCACCTTCTCTGGGTCTTTCTGCTAGTTCACACGTGTGTTTAGTGGAACTGCTGCATGATGGTTTTTCGGAAGAATTGAAGGCCTGAAGCCTGTAGGAAGAGGAGCAGGTCTTCGTAGGGGTTGAATGCCATGAATGGGTGTGTGTGCAAAAGTGGTACTATGTGGAGAAACTTGGTTCGACACCTAGACCGTGTTTGGTTGCTTTATAGTAAGGCTCTTCTCCGTAGCTGGGTTCTTCAGCATGAAAGTTCTGTGAGTTTGCTCAAGAATCTGTTTTATGAAGGTGTGTTTGAGTTAGTCAGGAATTGGGGTGTCCTCTGAAGAGCATTTGAGAAATCTCAAGCCAGAGGCTTCCTGACCCTTCTCCTTCTGACATGCTGCCCACTATGTTGAGGGGGCCCACTGTGGGGGTGGGGGTGGCGAGGGGAGCTAAGGGGGCACATGGGAGCTTCCACCGCTGGACTTGGGTGGACAGGGTGTGGAGGGACGCAGGGCTGCTCTTCTGGGTCAGCTTCCCAACGACTTGGGTGAATGAATGTCACAATCTTAGGGCCATCAGGTCCTGGGGGCTGGGGTCATAGAACCTTCTGGTCATGATGGATGACAATATACCCTAATCTTCCACAGGGTAAAATAAATGCTCTAAAGGAAGACCCTGAATGCTGAGGCTAAGAACAGTAGCACACACCTGGGAGGTGCTAATTACAATGCAATGACTGGGTGAAGGAAATGAGCCCCAGCCACGCAGGAGGTTGGGGGTGGGTGGCCTGGATGGCACAGGGCCTGGGAACTGTCACCTGGAACGGCTGACAGGACAGGCAGGTGTAGTCTGGAGAGAATCAGGTGTGTCACAGCGTGGCCTCCTGCTTTCCCAAAATGTCGAGGGACAGCACCTGAAAAAGACATTGTGCTTACCTCTGCGTCACTCCAGACAGAGATGGACCTCAGGAAGCACATTTCAGTGACTTGATTTAAGGGAGAATTTTAAAGCTCTGTAGCACTTGGACTTTCCCACCCACAGAGTGGGCTGCGGCGTGTGCTGCATTTCGAGGCTCCTGCCCTGGGGAGCATTCTCCCAGCCCCTGGTGGGCTGACCTGGGATGGTCTGAGCCAGGAATCCCACACCCAGGGCCCAGGGGTTGTAAGGGGGTCTTCAGGGGAACCCAAGAACTCCTGAAATGATTTGCAAAACAGCCTATGCATTTTTTTCAGGAAAAAGAAAACAGCATCCATCAGATCTTTGGGGACCAGTGTCCTAAAGCAGTTAAAAAATTCATAGTTTTGGAGAAACTTAGCTATTGGGTACAATAGGGCTAGATTCTGAGGTGTTTTGCCCCAGGTGTGAAGGGCTCTGGGTGGTTAAATATGTTCTTTAACATGGGATTACTGTCATTATCAGTGGTCGTTTGCGGTTTGCCTGTTCTGTGTCGCACAGAGTTGGGTGCGTTCTACTGGGATCGTCTCATTTAGTGTCCTCACGTGGGCCCTTTGAGATGAAGCACTGTCATTCCTGTGTGACAAATGATGAGACAGAGGCAGAGACGTTTGCCCACTTTCACAGAGGGCTCCAACTTCTTCTCTTGATAGTTGGGTCATTTTATGTCTAATGAATATGATGTCAACATAGGGGAAAGTATGGCTTTTTCTTGTGAATTTTAAAAGCAGAATGATAATAGTAATAAGCAACTACCATGTAATGTCTGCTTCCTTTCCTTACTGACATACCTATCTAATTTAATACTCACCGTAGCCCTATAAAGTTAGGGTTGGGAGAAATTAACCTGCCCATGGTCCCTGTGCTCCCAGCTCTGCAGACACTCGGGGATGGGACACTGAGCTGAGGGCCCAGGGCCCTTCTGTGTACCTCTCCCGGGAGGGCCTGTTGGAAAAGGCTTGGGGGAAACGCGGAGAACCCCTTAGGATCTGGGGCAGGCCAGGTCTGGCAGAGCTGCTCCTGGACACATCCTTGAAGCCTCAGAACAGGGTGCCATTCGCAGGGCTAAACACGAGAGGACAACTGAGTCAGTGAGCCTGAGGCTCCAACAAGGCTTGCGCCTGGGGCCTCTGCCTCCCTTTCCCACCCCAGCTCCTCCCAGGCTCAGGGAAGGGTGTTAGTCAGCAGCCTTATCGTAGAACAACACTGACTTGACCAGAGCCATCAGGCCCAAGGGGTGACAAGCTCAGGATTGACATGGAGGGAGGGAGTTGCACCTTTGGGTTGCCATGGATTTCCCCAAGCTTCGTGATAGGCTCCAGCCTTCTCCAGCCCCCCTGGACTGGACAGGACGTCAAAGGCCCATATCCCGTTACCACTCCTGTGAAGTAGCTCACCCCCACTCATAGCACATGCCAACTACATTGTCCAGGAAAGGCTTTCCTCAGCCCTCTGGGAAGTGCAGCTGCTAGGCTGACTTTTGTTCTCATGAAAGAGGAATCTGATGCTTTAATTGTCTGGAGCATCTCATGACAGGCACAGAGGGGGACAGAGATTTGGATTTGGGCCTTCCTTCAACAGATGGGTCTCTAGAGTGCACTGTGCCCCCGGGAACAATCCCTGGGCATTGCTCCAGTCTCTGTCTAGCAGGGAGACAGGCCAGGGTAGAGCAGGGAAGCCAGGGGATGCTCAGGAAGATTCGGAAGGGCTCCCCGTGGGGCTAGAGAGTCGCCATTATTTCCAAAGACCCCACACTCACCGAAGAGTAGATTGTCTGAGGGGAGAAGTTAACTCACCATTTCTTGGACACTGAGCAGTCCCTGCTGCTCATATACCCCTTAAGTGGGGTGACTATGTAGTTTACCAACCACACCAAAACTCTCTTGAGAGAGTGAAAGGTAATGCTCCTCATAGTTACACCCAGACAACTGTCACAGACCAGTACTGTCCCAGGCAAGCCAGGACGTACGCACCTGTCATGCTGCCCAGGAGTGTTCAAACAGAGGTTTAACAGTGCCCCAGACCACTTGGCCACTGTGTGACCTTGGACAAGCTACTCAGCTTCTTTAAGCCTTAAGTTCTTCATCTGTAAAATGGAACTAATACAGAGTTTATTAAAAAAAAACTCTCAGTAAATGGTTGTGGTTGTTGCTCTTGTTTTTATTAAACTTTGCTGTCCCTCAAAATACATGGAATTAGCAGAGTCAGTGCCTTGGCAGCTATAAAGGAATTGAAGGGTACTCTTTCCCTCATGATTGTTTTGGTTGATAATATTTTGGGCTGTACCATTGCAAATACTTAACTCTGGTTTGTCTTTGCCTGCCGTTATTCACGGGACAAAAGCCTGTGTAATTGAGCCAATGGCCTTTGTATGATGGCTGCCTTTAAGGAGACAATGGGTTGAAAGAAAGTGCATGTTGCTTCACCTTCTCAGTTTGCTCTGGGGAGTAACTTTGAATTTCAGATGAGGGTCTCATCTGCATCTAATCAGACGCCCTGCTATTCATCCCAGATCATCAGCTCTCTTCATTGTGAAACGGGCTGATTATTTTAAATCCAGCTTTGAATTAATTTTTTAAAACCAACATCTTGATGGTTTCAACTCGATTCTAATTAAAGCATTGAATTGAATTTGATGATGCCATTGTCAGTTTGCTTATTCAACTTATTCTAGTCCAGCAGAGTTTGTGTCTACCGAGTGTGGGCCAGAGCAGCGGCCTCACCGCTGTAGGGCTCCCTTTGTCTGATAAGAGGGAGAAGCCCCAGAGGAGTGTGTGGCTGTTGCAGCCTTCTGCTACTAAAAGACGAACTGAGCCACACACAAAACAAACTCACTAAGGCTGGTCGTCCGTGAGGCCCAGATTATCTGGACGATGAATCTCTGTTCAACAAACAGGAGGTAGGTGCTGGGCGAGGGCACAGCAGCGTGTCTCCTGCGGGCCAGGCTCGGCAGGAGCTGTGAGACAGTATGTACTTCAGGGAGCAGAAGCCTGGCTCTGGAGTCACACACACGTGGGCTCACGCCCTCTCTAGCACCTCCTGGCTTTGAGAGTATGGCAGTGTCCCGCTGGGCATAGGTCTCCTCCTCTGTAAAGTGGGGCTGCTGGCAGAACCCCTGCTGTAGCCGTTATAGGGTTCAGTGGGGTGAGGCATGTGTGGCCCCAGGCATGGGGTCTGCTCACAGTAAGCAGTCACCATACCAGTCACTGTTGTCACTTCCCACACCATCTCGGGGACTGGGAGAACCCTTGGCTGAAGTGCCCCAGCTTTTTGCTTCCCTCTGGTGGAGCAGATCAGAGGGTCTGGTGTGGAGAAGACTGGGAGAAGTCACCTTAAAAGCAAGAGAATTGCTTAGGGTTTGGTTGCTTTCTTAATGATTTCCAAAAATATCTATTTAACTTCCCAAAAGCAGATGGACAGGAAAACACCCTGAGGGCTCTACAACCAGTGCTATCGATTCTTCCTTGAGTGGGAGAGTGGGCATAAAAGCTGTGGTGGGCCAACCTCCTGCCCAGGGTGGTGGGAGGGCCCACAGCCTGGCCCTCTGGGTGAGGAGTGGTGGCAGGGAGTGAGAGACAGGGGTGAGGTGGGGGTGGGGGTGGGAGCTATGGCTGGCTTCCCTGGACGTTCCACTGGGGCATGGCTGGCATCCCCGAGTGCCTTCTGAATTCAGTCCGCATTCTCCCCTTTGCTGCCCTTGGCGCACTCTGTCTTTGTGGCTGTCCATCACATGTGCGCACAGCAGTCCACGGGCCACCTCCGAGCCAGGGTGGAACCAGCACTTCCTACTGCTGCCTGAGAACAACTTACAGTTTGCTATGAGCCCTCCCAGAACTGACAGAGGTCCTGGTCAGGGGTCACCTCCTTCAAGGCTGGGTGCGAGCCCCTTTGGGGTGCCCCCAGAGCCTGCTGTGTGACCCTCCAGCATGGTGCTTAGACAGTGTCAGATGGCGTCTTTGTCTCCCTCATAGCCTGGGAGTTCCTGGGGGGGCCATTGGCAGAATTTAGCACAGTCGGCGGCACCTGGCAAGCGCCGCATAATGAAGCAGCGGCTGGGTGTGTGAGTGACTGAACTCTGCTCCTGAGGATAAGGGATGGCACCTCACCAAACCCCTGCCTCCCTCACCCTAAGCTCAGCATGGAGTTTTGCATGTAGTAGTAGCTTAGTGAATGGGTGCAGAAAGTTCCGCAAGACTAATTTGTGGTGTTTGACTACCTCATAAGTGCTATTACAGGTTTTGGGAGGTTTTTGCAAAGCATAAGACACAGTCCTTGGCTTCTAAGACTACACTTGTCAGATGTTAGAGTTAAAGTAAACTGTCAGATTATAGTACAAGTCATGTAATGACTCAGGGCCAAAATGAGCCATCTGATGGGTGTGAGGGTTGGTAACTGAGGCACAGGGCTGCTCCAGGGGCTTGTGACATTCGAGGCGCAGAGCCCTGTGTTGGCATTCAGTGTTCTACTATTTCCATCCTGAGATTCTTACTAAGTTTCGAACAGGAGGCCCTGCGTCTTTATGTTGTAGAAGGCTTTGCGATGATATGGCGGGTCGACTCCAGTGCCAGCTCTGGGTGATCAGGCAGAGCTCCCTGGCGGAGCAGAGTCTGAGGAGGGCTTGGCTCGGAGGAGGTGGTGAGCGGAGAGCTGGGCGGAGCTCACCAGCACATGGCCGTCCTGGCGTCCAGCCTGACGAAGTAGCGTGTACCTGCTCAGGGCATGCTTGTGAAGAGTGGGGACTCCGGGGTGTCATTTGGATCCTGAGTGAGCTTGTCTGTGAGGCTCCAGAGATGGGGCCTGTGTTGGGGCACAGCAGTGTGGGGCAGGATGGAGATGGAGCATCAGGGCAAGTGCCTGGCCGGTGCCTGGCACACTGTGAGGGGCATTGTTACTGTTACTGAGAGCCCAGTCTGTGACTGGGGGGGCCAGATTGTGGAGGGGACACACAGGCCAGCAGGCCTGGAAGGCCAGGTGCCGGCACGAGAACCACAGGTGCAATGGAGGAGACCGAACAAGGGTGGGGAGGTGTGCACATGGCATGTTCAGCGTGAGGGGAAGGGGAAGCCTGACGCTCTGGGAGCAGTGCAGAGAATGCTGCTCCCCTGCCATGACGGATGGAGAGGCCTTTGTGTTGGGGCAGAGAATGAGGAGCGTGGGGACTTGGGAGCTGCTGATGGCAGGTCTCTGTCAGCTGACTTCCTTACAGGGGCTTGTCCCCCAAAGCCCATGCAAGGCTCCTGCGGGGTAGGGCCGGCCTCACTTCTCCACTGCCCTGTTATGTGTCCTCCCACTGGGGCTCTGTTCTGTTGGTTGGTGTCTGGGCTTCCCTGTGCAGTCTCCCTTTTTTCCCCATAATGACAGGAAAGGTGGGACCGCAGTCACCCAGACCCAGTGTGGCCTCAGCCCACCCACTGCTCCTCTCAGCAGGAAGGCAGTATACTGCCATTGGAGCAGTATGCTGAGTGACCCCTCTGGCCCTTAGTGTCTTCAGAAATGCACTTGGTGTGACAATGCTGCCAGGGGTGAGGCCGATGGAAAGGGCCTGCGGTGGCACCATGCAGGGGACATGCTGGGGCAGATACTGGCTGTGTGTCCTCGTAAGTGTTGGCAGGGCCAGCTGTGCATGTCACTGGCTCCTGCTTTCTTGTGTAGCAGACAAGAAGTGCAGGTGTCCCCTGGACAGTCCTGCAGAGGGTAGAGGACCTGGGGGGCACTGAGGGGCCTGTCCCAGGGCCTGGTTGACTTGGATACAGTAAAACATGTAGCTGTGGGCAGTTTTTGCAAAGTGCAAGTAGCCTGGTCTTCTGAATGTTAAAGGAGCCCTGCTTATCAAGTGCACACTGTGCAACAGCATCCTGCGTGCTTTACTTGGCTTGCTGCCTCCACCTCCAAAGTGCGAGAGGTGTGCACTCAGCGTCTCCACCTTGTAGAGGTAGGGACGGAGCCTCACCATCTCCCCAGCTGTGGTTCCCAGTCAGCCTGGCTCCAGGGCCCCCCAACCTCTCAGTGGGCACTGCCTGCTCCCCTGCCCCCAAGTCCCACTGGGATCATGGGGCCCTGGGGCCGTGGGATCTTGACCAGTCTCCCACCTAGTCTCTTCTCCATATGGGGACCCCAGTGGGATCCCCCCAGTCCTGTGCACACTGACCTGGCTGTACTGATGAGCCTGCCCCAGGTGTGGGAGTCGGGCAGGGAGGAAGCATTAACCTTGAGTCCTCCCTTTCTGTCTCAGGGCTGTGCTGACATTCCACAGAGGTACAGGTATTGGCAGGTATTTGGGAAACACCAGTTTTTCTTCCAACACCTTTGTCCCTGTTTATTCAGGACATGGTAAACATATGATTGTCATCCTGGCTTAATTCAATAGGAAAAAAAGTCAGTCTAGAATTTTGGTACATTTCAAATATATTTTATTACTTTTCTTTTTGTCTTAGAAAGAATATGAAACCTGCATGCAACACTAATTGTTTCTGATACTTACTTACAGAGCATACAACACAGCAGTCCAAGGTGGCACACACTGAAGGGGCGGTGTGTGCAGGGGGCATATTTACAAAGGACAGGGCGCATGGTCCTCTTAGCTTTCAGAAGGCTGCACTGTTGGACGTTGGAGGATTATGTGGGGTCACAGATGGACTGCTGCATGTTCCACTGTGATGAGGGACAGACACATGCTGTGAAGGTTCTCCCTCGTCAATATAATACATGTCTGGAGCTGTATACAGTGTGTGTATTCATATATTTTTAAGTTTCCTCCTAAGGGTTTTGCTAACAGTGTCAGGAACTTCATGTGCTTCTAAAGCATTAACTAGGAAGCAGTGAGCTTTCACAAACCCTCAGGTGGGAGAGAAGACCCGAACCCTTCCCTAAGTACTGTTTGCCTTGCCATCCCAAGATCTTGGACATGTTTCCTGGAGTGTGTAAAAGTTAACCGGGGAATGGGCACATTTCTCTGGAAGCCAAGCTTGAGTTCATAAAAGAACAGATGCAGAGAGATCTGCTCCTACTTGCCCAGTGACTGGGGCCACTGCATAGCCCCCCACACCCACCCCCGCCCTGAGGCTGTGACTGACCATGAGCCCAGGAGAGCCCGTGGCAGCTGCGCCGAGGCACAAGGACCTCCAAGCGGAAGCTCCCCGCGCAAGGAATGGAGCAGCGCGGCTATGAAGTGTCTCAACAGAGCTCCTAGTTCCTCCCAGGGGCTTATAAAGCTCAGATGTATAGTGATATCTGGGCAAATACAAAAAAGCGTTTTGTTTTGTTTTTTTACAAAGGAAAGGCATGAGATTCCCGCTTTTCAGTAAAAAGCAGCCTGTGATGAAGTCTGGAGCGCAGGAGAGATGGGTCTCACATCTGGAAGCCTTTTGCACACAGCTATAAAATGTAAAAAGTGACCCTTGGTAAAAAGTGCTTCGTAACAATATATAATTTGTGTCTTATGCCTGTGAGGAGGAAAGGGTTTTTTTTTTTTTTTTTTTAATCTGCAAAGTCCTTTGCTGTCTCCCAACTGGTATGAAGTTCTCCCATCAGGGGTTTTTCACCCTATTCTTCGTAAACCCTGGGAAGAGAAAACACCCACGTAAGTGGCTCAGGACATGACTTGGGCAAAGCACGGCTGATGGCTCCGCTGCTCCATGCTTGTCTTCAGCAGTGGCCCTGCCAGGATGGCAGGAGCCTGGGAGGAGTGGGGAGCGTCTCAAAGGATGCCAGTGCAAGGACCCCAGAAGCTCACCCGAATCTGGTGTCTCCCTAAACACTCCATGTCTGCAGCCTCATTCTGTCCTCAGAGCCCTAGGAAGCAAATGCTCTCTGTATGTGGGGACACTGAGGCACGGGAGACTGAGGGACAGTGAATGTCAGTGGTGGGAAGGAAGTCTGTCTCCTACATGGGCGGGCAGAGAAAAGGCATCTCCTCCCTCAACTTAGGCTTCTGTCTTTCTTTGTGTTTTGCCCAAATGCCTGTCCTCTGAGAAAACACCAGTTCGAGAGGTAGCTGCCTTAAGACTGAAGGGTGTGTACTGGGGCAGGGCTGAGGCTATCACAGAGGCCTGTGGCTTGGGGTCACTCCCTCTAGTAGTTACCAGGCCTTGCCATTCACAACCTGACCTTTGCCCTCACCTCCCAAGCCATCTCTATGAAAATACTTCAATCCCTTCTCTTCTGCTCCATGGCTTCTGTGGGGCTGTACTTGACACTCAGCCTGTTGCTCCCCCAGCCTATTTCCTGATTTCTGAAGAAGACCACCTCATAGTGCAGTGAAATCAGATGCCTGCTGCCTTGAGGGCAGCTGGACTCTCTGGGCCCTGAGGTGCTCAGACCCCAGGGGCTGGGCTGGCCCACTGTCCTCTCCTCCCTCTACTTGGGTTCAGCATTTTCTCCTTCCCTCTGCAAAGAGGACTTCAAGATACTTCCCTTATCTCCATTCATGGAGACACTTTTTACAGGGGGAGGGGAGGTGGGCAGGACAAGGGAATCCCCCTTCCTTCCCCAGGACACCCCAGCATCTGAGACAGAGGGAGGAGCTCACTTCGCGTAACCAGTGGCGAGGCTCTGGGATCGGAGGTGCCTTCACTGCCCCGTTGTCAGAATTTACAGAAATAAAGAGGATGGGGCTGCATGGGCCTGTGCCTACCTCCTCTTCATCACAGCTGTGGCCTAGGAGGAGGGGCGAGGGATGAGTACGCCTGACAAGAGGCTCAAGTGTCTCTCAGCAGCCCGATGCTGTTCTCAAGCCTTTGTGAACTGGCCCTGAGGTTGGCCTCATTGCACTTCTGATGACACAGGGCCTGGAGCGTGACAGTAGATGGGGCAGGGTCCTGCTTTTGCCATGTGAGCTGCCTGCCCTGACCAGAAAGAGGGCTGCATTCCCATCAGACTTAAAATTTCTCACTCTCATCATTTCTATTTCAAGCAATTGCAGACAAGGCAGTTTCGGAGGCAGCTCCAAAGGCTCAGGTACTGGGGAGCTGGTCACTGCCTGGGCCTAGGGTGGAAGGGCTAGCTGGGTGGAGTGATGGGAGGGGCAGCACAGGGCCCTGAGGCAGGGGCAGGGAAGGTGACACTGAGAAGCCTGGCTTCTTGCCTTTTGCTCCTAAGCAGGTCACTCCTCATCCCCCCTCAGCTGTGGTTTTCTCTTCTGCTGGGTGAGGCGCTGGCACCAGCTCCCGGGACGCTCACCTGCACCCATGGGTGTGCATGTGTGTGTGCATGCGCTTCCCTGGCCGTGCTGTCCAGATACAGGCGCAAACAGGTTCTGAGTATGTGGGGACAGGTCTGTTTCAGGGCAGGCTCACCTTTATGTGGCATCGGGGAGCCAGGAACTTGCCTCCCATCTGAGGTCAGACAAAGGACCCCAGGAGATCAGAGCTGAGAAGTCCTATCTTCTGATTACGGGTAAACAGAGCCCAAAGAGGGTAGGGGTCTGATTCAGGGCTTAGATCTTCTGGCCACTGCCGTCCCTGAGGTTAAGAGTAGCTCTGATTTTAAAGGGTCAAACCCAAGGTCCCTCCCGGCACGTGAGTGGGAAAGAGTTTATCAAGTGTCTGGGCAGCAGGGGGCATGGGAGGAACATATTGTTGGCAAGGAGTCATCCCTATCACCTTGTGGTTATACCTATAGTTTTATAGTTAATAAATCCGGTCATTTAAGTGGTCATGTTTCACCCCATAAGAATCACAGGCAGAGTTGTGCTAAGTGTTTGCCCAGCCTTTGGTAGAGGGAAACCCAGGATCATGTAACTTAAGTAAGAAGAGGAATTAAAACTATAACATAACATTTAAAATGAGACAAACTTTAGTTCACAAAAGGATACATTTTTGATGCTATCAGCTATCTAATAGAGCAATAGCCTGCTTTGTTAAGTGGTGAGTTCCTCGTCCCTGGGGGTATGTAACTAGTGTCTGGGAATTTGCCTTCTGTGGTTACTCTGATCGGTATCCACCCATTAGACATGGCTAGAAGATCTGCAAGGAGTCCAGGATCTGGATCTGGGGGAACGTGGGAAGGAAGGTGAGAGGAGGTGGGGCTTACCTGCGCTTCTCGTTCCAGGCATTGTACCACTTGATGAACCTCTTGGTGCTCTGCAGCTTGGGGTGCAGGCAGTGCTCCTGACCCCGGTACCTTGACACGCTTTTGGTGGTGATGCTGAAATGGATTGGGATAGGGTAGAGGATTGAGGAACCTGAATGATAGCCCCTCAGAGTGGCCTACCGGTGGCTCTGGGCAGTCCCAATCAGAGCACTGAGATGCTGTGGCCTCCTCCCTCCTTTCAAGGGAGCCTACCCATTTGCTGATTCCCTGGCTGGCTCTTTGGAAGGTTCTGGTTGGGCCTTACTCTCAGGATCCATGTTAGGGTCTAGACCTTTACTGAGGCATCGACTTTCACTTTCCCCCTGGAGCCCTGAGACTGGGGTAGTGTTTGTCCCTCTTCCCCATCCTCCACCTCCCTTCACCCCCACCCCCATGCAGGGCTCCAGTCCCACTTGGGGATCAAAGGTCAGAGGACTCTTCCAGTTCCTCTGAACCTGGGGGTGAGGGGTGGAGGGAGCTAATGCCAGAAAGGTGCGTGTGCCAAGACACCTTTCCTGGGGTTCGAGTTGCTGCATGTCAGGGCTTAGATGTGCTCTGCATACACTGTGGTCTCCATCTGATCCTTCCAACTCCATCCCCCTACCCCTGCAGATATCTCAGGGCTGCTGGTCCTGAAGCTATGTCTTGTTGGCCTTGAAGCCCATCATGGTTCCTGAGCTTCAGGTCCCAGCTGTCTCACTCTTAGGCAGAAAAATAAGACCTCTGTTCAGGCTTCAATCAGCCAGTGGAGGCCTGGCCATGCAGTAGAGAAGCATATGGCATTGTGCAGAGTGTAGGGCCTGGGTTTGGGTCCCAGGTCTGTCTGTGGGACCCCGGGTAACCTGAAGTCTTCCAGTTTGCTTATCTGTCAGTTGGGTATAATGGTAAGACCTACCTCTAGGGTTATTGGGGTGATCAAAGGACATAATCTATGCCATGTGCCTAGCACCTGGTGGATGCACAATGAGTAGTTACTGTTATTAGTAATTGTCATGGAAGATGAGGTGGCCACAGAGACAGCGCAGCCTTAAAGTGTGAGCTCCAGCCTGGATGGGGAGGCCAGGCTGACGCCCAGATTGCTCTGCCCATCTCAGCCTGGCTGGGAATAGTGGCAGGGATTAGGAGGAGGCTTCTAGGTGGTGGAGGAAGGATGGTGTTCAAGCATGAGGGACCACCTAGGGGCATGGAAAGTGGAAGTGGAGAGGTGAGGGGATTGCTCCCTGAGAGATCACAGCAAGAGCAGGGTATGGGGAGGATTGCGAGTGGAGAAAGAGGAGTGCTTGGAGGTCCGAGTGGGAAGAGCGGGAAGGGAGGGAGGGAGGGAGATCAGCTAGTCCCCTGCAGGTTCCCAAATATAAAGGGTGAGGGATTATGGACCAAGTTCTAGAAGGGATCAGAGTCTCCGTGAACTCTGGGTCTCCCATTTGACAGGAGAGGAAATGGAATCTTGCCACAGAATGGGTTAGAGGATCGTGAGCCACCTGTTCTCTGCCCACTCCTGTGCTCTGAGTTTCCAGGGCCTCTCCACGGCCCAAGCTTTCTGGGGCAGAGGTTGGCCTTCCACTGGGTGGCCTTCATGCTGGGTGACTGGACCCCCGCCTTCACTGTCCCTCTTTTTGAGACCTGTTGCTCCCCAGGTCTTGTCCCTCCTTTGAGGTCTTAAGGCCAGGCTTCACAGTGGAGTCTGTCCCCTCTCCTCCCCCACGGCACCTAGTCACTCTGTAGGAATTTAGCCTGTTTGCTGCTCTCTCTGCCTGCAATGCTGTTCCTGCACTTGCAATAAAAGAACATGACAAAGCCTGAGAAAAATCCCTCCTCAGTTAGAGCACTGTGCAGGCTGAGAATCCCAAGTCTGGAGACCTGAAGGTCAGGGAGCAGGAGGGGACACTTATCCCGCCACCACAGGCTCAACTGCTCTATCACAACACTGGATTATGAAAACTGGCTGTGGGGTGAAGATAGGAGGATGTCGGCCCCCAGCCAAATGATTCAGAAATTCTGGGTCCCGTGTCACTCTCCTCAGTGCTTCTGAGATGATGGGGGTTTGGGCAGGAGCTTAGTAGGCATAGGACATAAATTGGTCTTTCTAGAATCTGGACTCTCCTGGGCCCTTCTGGGTGCAAGGACTCCCCTCCCCCACCTCATCAGAGATTTCTGGGTGACTCAGGATGAGCTGGAAAATTTGCTTTTGTTCAGGCTTTGTGGCTGAAAACCTGCTTTGGCAAAAAGTGCTGGTCCTTTGTCTGATCTAGAGAGTCTTAGAAGCTTGAGGAGAGAGGACCTCCAGCCCTTCAGGGATGGGGTTGGCCTAGGGGCAGGACGCAGGGTTAGGAGAGGTTGACTGCTTGCGGATCTCCTGAGACTCCTGCAGGTTTTCTCAAGACTGCATAAAGCCTCTCCTGCACTTGCCTGTCAGTTTCCTGTCTACTGTGAAAAGTTTAGCCAGGAAAAAGAACGAGTCTGTATGTTGAGCATTCTGTCCTTTTGAGATGTCACTGCATCCCACACCCTGCTTCTCTTCCCCTGCAGGTCTCAGCCCCTGGACTTGGTGTGGAGCATTGCTCAGCCTTAGAGGACGACAAACTTAGCCTGCAACATCCCGTTATTTTTCAGTCCCCAAGCTGGGAGTCAGGAGAGCTTTGTGGTACCTCCTTCAGCTCCTGTGATCACTGCTCCCCCCCCCCCCCCCCCGCCAAAAGGATTTTCTAGCTGTTTTTCTGGACTTGGGTCTATAAGGCAAGGGGCAAGGCAAAGGGGCAGGGACAAAAGGTTAATTTAGGTGCCTGGAAAGAAAGGCAGGGGGGCTGAGCCCAGGCCAGTGGTTCTCAGAATTCCCTTAACTTCAGCCCAACTGTGCAGCCTTCAGGTAGCAGTGGGGGATGGGAGTTGCCTTTGCAGACACTGTAACCAGTGGGACCAGAAGGGCCAGTAGGGCCAGTGGGAGGAAGGCACTTGCCCAGACTGAGAATATAGTGTGTCCTGTTTCTGGAGGAGGGGAAGAGGGTCCAGTGGTCTGTGGCAGATATTTGGTAGCTGCTTTGCCAAGGGCTCCCTTCCTGTCCAAAAAGCACATTGATGGGGAAACAGTGGTGCTGGCCTCAAGTGGTTAACAGGGAAGGCAGAGGAGCAAGGAAACTCAGTGTTCTCTCTGCCCCAGTTTCCGAGGTGTTTCCCACATCCCCACCAAGCAGAGCCCCAGCCCTGTGGCACGTTAACCCCAGCTGAGCACTTTCCACAGCACTGCTCAAGCTCAGCGACCCACAAGAGTCCAGCCCCAAGGAAGAGTGAGGATTATTCTCAAAATGGATTGCTAGAAGCCAAAAACTGGCTGTCCATGGTCCCCTGATTGGAAAAAAGGCTCTGAAAGGAGGGTCTGAGGACTTATGACATTGTTTATTCCAATCCTCTCTCTAGTAACAGGAAGGTCTCCCAGTGTGGATGTGAATTCACTAGTTCTGGGTGTGTGTAGAGTGCTTTCAGTCTGGGTATTCTAAGTTGGCACAGAGGAACCATTTAACCCTTCATCACCCAGGAAATGTGGGCTGCCTATCTGAATCCTAGCAAGGGTAAACTCCTTGGAGAGGCTGTTTCCGGTGCACAGGATGGTGACCCTCTTTCCAAACTCTCTTCCTGACTGTCCTGCCAGCATCCTAAGGACTCACTGGACAATTACAAAGGCTCTGCTAAGGCCCTGCCCAAGGTGGAGAGAAGTGTTTGTTAGCCCGACCCAGCCCCATGCTGTGCCCCAGCAGGGTTAAGATCAGCACGCACACACGCTTTCTCAGAGCGGGAACTCACATAACCATCTTCTCCTCGCAGTGTGGGTACTTTGGCTTCATTTCCAGCTTCTTCACGTCGCTGTAGCGGATCTTGGGTCCCTTCCGGGAGCACTTGCATTTGGACCCTGCCAAAGAGTGCGCAGGGGCTGATCAGTTGCAGGCGGGGTCTTCTGTCCCTGGACCTCCCTCGGTGCCCACTCAGAACCCCCCATGGCTTCAGGAAGCTTAGCATTGGCACTTGGGCTCCCCAGAATGGGACAGCTGTGACAGAAGACCTCCTGGGCACTCACCATCCACTCCCGCGGCACATAGCGCCAAGAGCAGTAGGAGCAGAGCTGCTGTCAGGAGCCTCATGCTGGCCAGAGGGGCGCAGCGCGGGAGCAGGGACAAGGGAGGGCGCCGGCCGGCTCCGCTTTCTCTCTGCCTGGAGCGAGCCTCCTGACTCCTCTCTCTCCCGCTGCGCCCGTCGGTGGGTGCCTTGAGACTGTCGCTTGCTGCGCTGCGCTAGGCTGTGCTCTGCTCCCAGCTCCGCCCGCCCAAGCCTCTTTTAAATCCGCTCTTGCCCTCGCTGGGAGTGAGCTCATTAATATGCAGAACCACTCGGTGACTCACTGAGATTTCTCAACACAGTGAGGGAGGTGGAGGGAGGAGACCATCCCAGTCCGCCCGCCCCGGACCTCCGTGTAGGACCTCGATGTGGCGGCACATACTCGGAGCCACGCACCACACAGCCTGGTCTGTTACCCTCGCTCCCACACACACTCTCCTGCACACACTTGCACAATCGGACTTCAGCATGCGCACACAGCCAGTGAGTGCCCTGGCTCCATCAGACAGTTGAGAGGCTGCTTAAGGGCACTGCTTTTCATGCGGTTCCTGCTGACCAGACAGACCTGCTGTTCTGAGCCTCTGGGAGACCCAGGCTGGTGGCCCCTATCTTCTGAGAGGAATTGAAAAGGGTTTGGGGCAGGTGCCAGGTGTGAGTGCCAGTGGGCCCACTCCTCGGGTGTGAGCAGTCCCTTTCGGGCCAGCAGCCTGGTGGCCAGAGCACGAGGCCTGGCCTGGAGGGAGCTTTGTGCAGCAGCAAAGCCATGGCCTGGAGTCGCTGGCTCAGAGACTGTGTGTGGGGCGGAGTTGCCAGGCTTAGAGGAAGGCTTCCTAAAGTGCATATGTGGCCTCTGGCTGTGCCAGCTCTCTGGGGGTAGGGGGAGGGTTGGGGAAAGCCAGGCAGGGGTTCCTCACTGCCACACCATTCTCTAAAGCCATGCAGAGGCCCAGCAGGCAGCTGTGACCATGACAGCCATCAGGATGAAACCCATGTTCCAGACGTGCTGGACTGCCCAGCGTGTTGGTGTGGGCCCAGGCATGGCGGCGGGAGTCCCTGCCGCACTGCTTACCAGTGCAAGTGACTTGACTACTCTAAGGCTTTGTTTCATCACCTGGAAAGTACAAGTAGTCACAGGTTGTACCTGTCACAGGGCAGCTGACATGTAAAGTGTTTAACAGAATGCCCAGCCAGTAGCTGGTACTGAGGAAACGTTACTTGTTGGTATCATTGTTATATACATATATATTTTATATATATGATTTTGATTCTTACAAGTCCCCTTCCAAGTTGGTCTTTTAATTGTTTATTTGACAGTCATGGAAACAGGCTTAGAGAGAAGAAATAACTTGCCCAAGATTACATAGCCAGGAAGCAGGTGGCTAGGCCAGGAAGGACCTCAGCATATGGCTGTGGATCTGGTGCTCCTGTCTCTGGACCATTCTACCTCCATTGGTGAAGTGCCTCCCTGGGAGACCCAGGGGCAGGATGGAGCATCTTCGGCTCCAAGGGTCCCTGGGCCTGGCTGCCAGGTGAAAGCTAGAGCCAGGACAGAAGCTGCCAGGCTCTTGCAGCTCACACAGCTCTGTACTCTCAGCCCAGCAGCTTCCTGGGGGCAGAAGTGCCCAGAGGAGACCCTAGGGGGACAGGACATGATAGGCAGGCTGATGAAGGGCAGAGTGGGAAGTGTCTGTGTTGTCTCTTCTCAGCTGGGGAGCCTTGGCTGCCTGGAGGGGAAGCTGAGCCCTAAGAGCCAGCAGTGCCTGGAGCCGGCTTCAGGCCCTGTCCTGAGCCCTGTGCAAGCAGCTGTGTGTCTGCCCTATTACAGCAAGGGCCATGACTGGGCACTTGGGTTTATGTGGAGGATACATGCAAGGAACTGATTTTTGGCATTTAACTTTTTAAATTAAAAATATTTGTTTCTTAGTACAAAACCAGCATGTGTTTGTTATCAGAAAATACAAGCAGGAGAAAACATAAATACACACCCAATTCCACCTACTCAGCAACCTACACCAAGACGCTAGTGTTATCTTTTCAAATCCTTCTTTTGTGCTCGTGCACAACTGAGATCAGTGCATGACCTATTTGTTAACCTGCGTGTTTTACCTGTCACCATTATCATCAACATTGTTCCACCTGACCAGTCTTGCTTCTACTTTATCTCTTTAATGGCACCATTTGAGGTCATTTGTATAATGGCTAAAATGGTGTCGGGAGTCAGATTGCTGAGTGCGAATCCTGGCTACTAGCTGTCTGACCTTGGCTTGTGACTTAACTCTTTCAGGTATTGATTTTCTCCTCTGCAAGCTGAGGGTGATAATCGTACCTATAGCACAGGGAGCATTAAATGAGATGGTGTGTGTAAAGCTTTTAACCTGGTCCATAGAAGAGTAAGTGCCAAATAAGTGCTGATATTGTTATTACTATTACTTTGTAGCATATTCCACTGTGTCGATGCCCCATAATTACTTTAACTACTCTCTGCTGCACACCTGGATTGTTTTCAAAGACATTCTCCCACAAGCAACTCTGTGAGACCAATATTCTTGGAGTCCAGTTTTAGGGCAACCCTATGAAATTGGATTAGGTCTCAGAAATAGAATCGAATCACCAGGCCATGGGCATGCCTGTTTTAAGACTTTTAATGCAAATTGCTCTCTCCAAAATTATTGTTTTCTGCAAAAGTAACTTTTAGCTACCGAGCTTTTGCAGAGCATGTGAGATATGACTTTTTTATTTAAAATGTTATTTACATCATATTTGTTTCAAGAATATGCTCATTAATTAAGTGGGATCTGACAGCACCAAGGGTCATGGGCATGGAGCTTTTGTAGGGACAAGTGGTTGGCCCTAAAAATACAGACCAAAGTTTCCTAGCTTCCTGGGCCAGACCAGAGGTCAGACATTCATTCCCAGAGTAGTCTTAGTCTATGGATGCTCATCTCTGGTTTGCAAAATATAACCATTGTGTCTTTGCAAACAGAGCTCACCCCTGTTTCTGGGTCAATGGGTACAGGAGAGGATGGAGGGCCTTTGCTGCCAGCAGGTCTGTGAGTGATGCTGTGCAGCCTGGAGAGGGAGGGGGAATTGCCCCTGGCATGCCTTCAGGTGCAGACTCTCCCTTGAGCTACACCTGGGGCCTTTGTGCACCTGGAGGAGGCAGGCTGAGGTGGACATGAGTGAGGCAGGTCTTGCAGTGTGGTACCACCTGATTCAGGGGATCCCTGTGGCGCAGTGAAGGGGCACACACATGCTGTACCCTTTGGAGTGCATTCTGGTACACATGTGTGCATGCGCACAGCTATTTGTGATCACGCTGGATTACCTGGGGAGGGTGGACACAAGCTATGGGGGGCACAGAGGTGGGAGGAAGTAGAAGCAGCAAACTATTCCTTGAAGGAGTGGAAAATTGGCTCAGACCCTGGAGATTTGCTTATTTATTTTGTTCACATTGCTTGAGCACCCATTGCACGTCAGGCTCTGCACGGTGCTGCCCCTAAGGAGCACAGCATCTAGTGGGGAAGACAGACACGAGTCACATAACCAGGGGTACATATGAAATTACGCTGGAGCAAGGTGGGATGAAGGGAAACTGAGGCCATGAGACTGACTAGAGATCTGACCAGGCAGGGAGTGGGGACAGTGTCCCAGAGGAAGTGCACCCTGGGCTGGAGTCTGAAGGATGAGGAGGAGTTAACTGAGTGACAGTGGGAGGGAAGCCACTGCTTGTACAGCCCCTGCTCCTCACACAGTAACCTCCTGGGGATGGTCCCCCTTCTCAAAGCCCTACTGGCTCCTGATCTCACCAAGAGTCAAAGCCACGTCCCCGGCAGTGCCCAGAGGGCCTTGTCCCCTTGTGACCAGCATCTACCACCTTCCCCATGGCCATACTCCACGACACTCCTGTCTTATCATGCAGATGTGCTGAACCTGTGTGCTCACTGACCCCTCCACCCAAACGGCTCTTCCAGAGGTGCTGGCAGGTGGCCCCCTTCTCCTAACTGAAGCCTCCGCTGGGATACTCACTCTTTGGACCCGATCACACTAGCCCCCTTCCTCCCACGGCCAGTAGTCACTGGCCACTGACTTATTTTACTTTCCACACTGTACATAGCACAGCCTCTTGTTGGACTACTCTCACTTTTATTTTGGAGTGTACTGTGGGCCATTCTGTGGCCTGCTGGTACCAGGAAGGTGGGGTCTGTGTTTGTCTTGTTCATCCTCAGTGCTTGCATCATGTAGTAGGGGCTCATTTTGAGTAAATAAAGGTTTACTTCAGGCAAATGCCAGGGGTGTGAGAGAGTACTGCCAAATGCAGCCTGCGAAGACTACGAGGCTGTGTGTGAGTGTGAGTATGAGTGTGAATGTGTGTGTAGGGAGTAGGTAAGGGAGCCCATTGGTGAGGTCATGTTCCCAGGAAAGCCAGTTCCTCCCCAGGGCGTTTGCTTTAGAAAAGAGGTCTTTAGGAGGAGGAGGAGATGAATGAGCAGGAGTGTGGCTTTCCAGGAAACCCCACGGGCCTTTGGGCACCACTTCCTAGGTCCATTGAGAAGGTGAATCTGGACTAGTCAAAGCTGTTTTCCTGCCCTGGAAGCTGGGAGACCCGCCAATTCCTCTTTCCATCCCCCAAATCTTCCCAGGACTGACCTTCTCAGGGGCAATCCCTTTTCACCTCTGATGGAACAGGGCCATCCTAGAATCCAGAACTGGAGGAGCTGAGACTCCATCGAACCCTCACTGCAAAGATGAGGAAGCTGAGGCCCAGAATGGGCTGGGTCTTGCATATAAGCCCATCGAGCACACGAATGTCAGCATGGCCCTGCAGTCAGCTGCTTAGGCCACAGTGAGACCCTGGGCTTCAAAGGCCTGTATGGGCCTGTCACCTCTCATTTCATGCCGTGCACCCCAAAATACCTGCGTCCATTGGTAGTGCAGCCGCTAGCTGTGAGTCTGAGCCTGGCAGGCAGCCCTCCCTGTCCAGCTCCTGCCCCTGTTGGAGGTCTGTGCACTTCTCTCCTAGTGTGGCTCCCGACCTGTGGGATCCCGGCAGCAGGCTGCCTCCTCTTTGCTGGTTGTCCTTTAGCACAGCCCTGCTGCTGACCCCATTCGGGGCCTTGCTCAGAGGTGGAGGGGACGGCAGGGCCGAGGTTCCCTGAAGACCACCCCTGGTTCTGGTCTTTATGTTAGGAATGTTTGGGCAGCCTGAGCAACTAAGCCCAGAGGAAATGGCACAGGAGGTCGGGGGTGGGGGTGGGGGGGATGTGGATTCAGGCTCCAGGCAGCCTTGTGGCGGCAGAGGGGTTCTGTGAACCCCCCAAACATGGAGAAAATGTCCACAGCAAACACGACAGACCGGCAGTTAGCCTTTATTCTGCTGTTGATTCATTCAGCACCACCTCATGGCAGACCAGCATCGCCATTATATTTAGAACTCAAGCAAAGATATTTTCAAAGAAGGACTAACATAAATAAGCAAAGGACATCAAAGGACAGTTCAAGAGAAGAAAGAAAGAAAACCAATTATTAACCAATCCATGAAAGAATGTGCATCCGCATTAGTAATCAAGAAAAAGCACATTAATGCTGCAGTATCATGGCATTTTGTTTTGGGTCCTACCCCATACTGAACTGTTTATTTTAAATATTAACATCTAAAGCTGACAATAGTAAAGTGAGGAAGGCCATTAAGCATCACAGGTGGGACTGCAAATTGGTACAAGATTTTAGGAAATCATACTTATAGTATGTATCCAGAGTGTTTGAAATAAGTCACTTTACCCCATTAATCTAGTTCAGAAAACCCATTGGAATACTTGATAACGGAGAAAACCACATACATGCAAAGATATTCCTTGTTAAAAATAAAGTGTTAACCTCAGTGCCCAACAATGGGGGATTGGTTGAGTAAACAGAAAGCTCTAAAGGAAATATTATACTGGTATGAAGACTCATGATTACAGAGTCTGTGGAATTCCATGGAGCAAATGCTTATGCAGTCAGTAGAGAAATGCAAGGTCATGTAAACACTGTGATTGCAAGTATGTGAAACAGCAACCGCTGCATAAAGGATGGCCAAGACAGAGATACAAACATCATTCTCTGTGAGTGGTGGGACTTGGGGCATCTTTCCAAAGCTTCTCTCCTTGCTTACCAGTTTATCTGAATATTCTTATTGTAAAAGGAACCTCAGGAGCATTCCGTTTAAACAGGGAGGCCTGGGGCAGCTTTCATTCCTCCTGGCTAACCCCCATGATGGATGACAGGCATGTCTGCCCTGTACTCGGCACCACAGAAGAGGCATGCAGAGTCCTCGGTGGTGCAGCTGAGCCTCGCAGTGATGCCCAGGCTCCCTCTTCGGAGCTGTTCCTCCTGCGCTTGGTGCCACAGCTCACTGGCCCAGCACAGCAGGCTTTGTCCGTCTCATCCTTCCTGGCTTCCTCGTTTTCCTGTCAGTCCTGCTTCATGTTCACAGCAGGGTTCTGGCCTCTCTCCCAGGCCTCTGTGAAGGCCCCGCCATGCCCTGCCTCCAGACAGGGAGCCTGGGTGCTGCCCCTTTGCAGCCTGCACTGCCGCTGACTCTCACCACCCTCCAGCCACAGCCTTTATTTTTCAGTTCCCTGAAAGCTCCAACTCCAGGCCTTTGCTGGCTGCCCATTCTGCCCAAAGGCTCTCTCCTTGCCCCTTGATCAGACTGGTGGCTGCTTTACCTTCTGAATCTGCAAAGATGTCATTTCATGGGGAAGCGTATCTTGACCTTACACATCAGCCCCTCCCCCTCCCCCATCCTGTCCAGTCAGGGAGAGGCCCTGGCCCTTCATTGTCTGTGGTCTACAGCCCTGTGTTCTCTTTAGTGCCATTCCTCACACCTGCAGGGGCTCATCCAGGTCTTCTCCATCAGCCGTGAGCTCCAAGGCTTTTCTTGTTTACTCCAGTGCACTAGCAGGAGCCCAGGGCCTGGCATACAGCAGGCACTCAATAATGAATAAGTGAATTAATGTGGATCACAGCTTACCACAGTCTAGTGAGTTGTGGAGTCAAACTTCCTGACTTAGAATTCTATTCTACCACTATGTGCCTCTCTGTGCCTCTGCTTCCTCGTCTGTAAAAAGGTAGCAGTAGTAGCAGTAGTAGTAGTAGTAGTAGTGGTAGTAATAATAATAATAATAATGGGCCATGGGGAGAATTAGATGAACTAATATAGGACAAACATGTGGCACAGTGTCTTGTCACATAAGAAGTGCTCTATGAATGTCCATTCTTATTTTATTATTACTATTATTAATAGTCTCCTAGACTCACTCCCTCATCTGTAGGTTTGCCTGGCTAATTCCTTTTGCTTTATATTTATGAAATGCTCATATAGCACTTCCTCTGTGTCAAGGACTGTTCTAAATTCTATACAGATATTATTTATTTAATCCTCATGACAACCACATAAAGAAGGTAATCCCTACTTTACAGATGAGGCACAGAGAAGGTAAGGAAGTTGCCAGGTCATTGGCAGGCGGCAGAGCTGATGCTCTACTCTAAGCACTCTGGCTCAGAGTCCTGCTGGGAGCAGCCTTGTGCTGCCTCCTAGGAGGAGGAAGCAGGAAAACACGTCCCCTTCTCTCACCCAGGCCTCAGCACTGCTTTCCTTTCCCTTTGCTGCTGGCACTTGGTACTCCGTTCTCCTTGGAGGGCATCCTGGAGTTTCCATCCAGCTAATGCTGCCAGACTTGGCAAACAAATACCGGAAGCCTGTGCAATATTTGGGGGCACACTTATACTAAAAAAAAATCTTTATTGCTTATCTGAAATTCAGATTGCACTGAGATTCCTGCATTTTCACTGGCCACCCTACATTTAGTATGAGAGGGCAGCAATGTGGTTTTGGGTCACCTTCTTTTAAATGGTGGTTTCAGACACAGCTGTGGAGCCCTCTGGGATCTGCCACGGGCAGGGTGGTGAGGGGGGAGGATAGGCACACTTGTGAACTCTCTTGTAGGGCAGAGTGGGCATTTAGGCTCTAGTGGAGAAGAAGAAGGGAGACCGATTAGCGGACAGTAGGGAGTACATCCCAGGTAGAAGCAACAGCTTAAGCAACTGCTCAGTGAAGGGGAAGGTCAAGGGTCTGCTCATTAGCAGGACACTGTGAGTGTCCAGCAGGGAGGTGGCTGGGGAGGGGCATATGGCCAATTATAAAGTGGGGCCACGTTGTGCAGGGCCTTGGGTTTTTCAACACCTGAATCCTAAGGACCTACCTGAGAACTTGCAGCAGAAGGTGATGTGGTTAGGTTTTGCCTCTTAGGAGGAGCACTCTGGCTGTCGGGTAGTAGAGGGATGACGGAGAGGGAGCTGCGAGACAAGAGAAACCTTGGTCAAGGGAAATCTTTGACCAAAGGGCATGGCTAAGCACTTTGTCCCCTTATTCCTGGAATTCTTTGTCTTCTGAAAAATATAATGTGGAGATGAAAACACAGGTGGTTCTCAGTCCCAGTAATTATCGCTACAGAGGTTTAGCATGTTTCTACTGACCCTGCTGTCAGTGGGTATCCAGCACCCGGGGAAGGATGCGTAGGGTTTGGGAGGGGTGTTCTCACCTATTTGCCTCAATGTCTCACAAAGATGTAAGAGGACAGGGTCAGAGGTGTTGCTCAGAGGATTTACCTGCCAGGTAGACATGAGCCTTAATTAATCTTGTATGAAGAAAGCTTTTCAAGCAACTGTCTGAGATACTTTACAATTTTCTGTCTTAACAACTAGTTGTTACTTCTGAATAAGACGAGGTTCCTGACGGTGAGTGATTTAAGGCTATAGAAGAATTGTCATAAACAGCTCCCTGGAGCCAAGAGCACAGCCCAGATTTTAAGTGCATAATGGAGTCATATCAAAAGCAAGGAGGAGCAGCAAGAACCATAAATCCTCGAAGTGCAAAATCTGTCCATTCTGAAACTTGTGCGGAAGGGAAACCAGATGTGGATGCTGGCGGGGGCGGGTAGGCAGGAGAGAGGCGGTGAGGGGAGGTCTCAGGGCCCGAGACAGAGGAAAGGGCCCCGCGCAGAGGGAGATGCCTCCCACCACACTCCGGCAGAGACTGGGGCCTAGAAAGAGGGCAGGGCTACCCCTGGTGGCCATGGCCGTGGCCAGGAGGTCCAGCATCAAAGGGAAAGAGACTGAAGGGTTACAGTGCTCATTGCTGCTTCCTCAGCTGGGCCAACACATGTACTTCACAAGCTTTTTCTGAATTTGTCTTTGAAGACGCAACACTTGGAGCAGTGCTTTAACAATGTATTTGAAATATCACAAAAAGACTGTGTTTATCCTATAGAGGAAAAGAGTAACCCACATGTGTGGAAATCCCTTTGGATTAGAGTAAAATGTATTTTGCCCAAGTGGCCCTTCCTCGGCCTGAGGTGGAGGGTTTATTCCCTTCCCACGTGCAAAGTCGTTTGAAAACATCGAAGTGAACACTTGCCGAGCGCCCCTCTGTGCGAGGGCTGTAGGGGCCGCAAGAGTGCCAGCAGCTCCCCAGGCTGCGTGCTGTAGAGGAGAGCAAAGGCCCGCAGGCTGGGAAGAGCCTTTCAGATGGGTTTCTACACAAGTTTGGGGACTTCAGTGAGCGGCGTGCGCCAGTCCATTCATGTAGGAGCAGGAGTGCTTTCATGGAGTATGTAGGCTCGAGATGGACCCTGAAGGATGAGAGCAATTTCTTCAGGTAGAGAAGAAAGGGGTGAGGGACGGTGAGCCACTGGGAGAGAACAGAGAGGTGAAGGCCTGGAGGCCAGAATGTGTGTGGCGAGTCAGGCAGGAGCTGGTTCCATCGGGTGACAGAGCCTAGCGCAGGGGTTGTGGGCAATGGGTGTCTGGGACAGCCTTGCATGTTGATGTCAGGAACTTGTAACTAATTTGATTGAAAATTGAATTTGGTGCCTCAGTCTGTTTGATGTGATTTCAAGTCCCATTTCATTTTAAAAAAAAAGTCCACACAAAACCCTAAATGAAACAGCTACTCTATTCTGAAAACAGTACTGTAGCACCAGAGAAAAGAGAGGCACCATGGGGCCTTTCACTCTGCCAAGAAACGCCCAGGCTGCGCCCCGCAGAGACTCGGCACAGGCACAGTCGCACTGCCGTGCCTGTGTGCTCGTCTTCTGTGGTGCGCGCAGTTCATAGCTGTCCCTCCCCTGCCCTACTTACACCCCCCCTATTTAAACGGCCGACGGACACTTACAAGGACCCTGGGGGTACAATACAGACTTTCTGAAACATGAACAATGCCCAGCTTAGTGGTTTTAGTTTAAGGTTCTCAAGAAGTTCCTTCAGTTTCTATCTGCAGTGGTGTGGGGGCCCTGACCTCCAGTTTCTATCTGCAGTGGTGTGGGGGCCCTGGTGTCTAGTTTCTATCTGCAGTGTCGTGGGGGCCCTGGCCTCTCGTTTCTATCTGCAGTGGTATGGGGGCCCTGGTGTCTAGTTTCTATCTGCAGTGGTGTGGGGGCCCTGACCTCCAGTTTCTATCTGCAGTGGTGTGGGGGCCCTGGTGTCTAGTTTCTATCTGCAGTGTCATGGGGGCCCTGGTCTCTCGTTTCTATCTGCAGTGGTGTGGGGGCCCTGGTGTCTAGTTTCTATCTGCAGTGGTGTGGGGGCCCTGGTCTCTCGTTTCTATCTGCAGTGGTGTAAGGGCCCCTGAGCCTTTCTCACCATTTCACTCAACCGCACACCGCCATGGTGCCAGGAAAAGTGAGCCGTGTCACCCACCCACCCAGGTTGCCCGCAGGCTGCAGAGCTGATGATGACTGAGCAGGACAGGACTGACAACCCCTCCACACACCACACACCAGACCCAGTTCTGCCAGGCCGCAGGCCAGTTCTCTGAAAGTCGGTAAGCTGAAGGGCTGAGCACTGAAATGCTGGCTTACCAAAACTCGGCTCCTGTTCACCAGTAGTGATCTTCTTAGCATTTGGGTTTTGCCAAGGCTGCCTATTCTCAGGGCATTTGGTGGTCGGCATGTTTTGTGTATTTTGAATATTGGGTATCTTATGTCTTGCAAAAAGGAAGATTATATAGATGAATTTCCATCCAATCTGTTGGCTCTCCCAACTTTCTGGATTCCCAAATTTGCTTTGTGAGAGGCAGAGAAAGGGCTGGCGGGTCTGGGGTGCCCGGAGCGGAGGGATTTGGGTGTTCTTACCCAGGGCTCACACAGACCCATGCCACGTCCATGGCAAGATAAACCCTTTTTCAGGGGAAGGACTGGTCTCAGGATCTAAGGCCTCTAACTCAGAAAAACTGCAGGAACCTGGCTCCCATTGGGCAGACCTCTCACCCTCCATCCTCCTCATCAGTGGGCAGCTGGGGGTGTGCTGTTGGAGAGGGGTGAGGAGCAGAGGAGGGGCCTCCCCCGCCAAACCCCTGCCCATGGCCCTGGGCCCCAACCAGCCTGCTGGGTCCTGGAAACTGCTCTGTAGTCCCCAGATGCCTTTCCTCCATGCCTGAGCCTGTAAATCTGCTTGGAGCCCCCAAGAATGCACCCCAGTCCCCTCACAAAGTCATCCTTTATTTGTAGATTTTTAAAAAAAATAAAGGCACCTGGTTCCCCTTAAGCTCAGGGCTTCTTGGAGGGCCGAGGGCTGAGCTAGTGGAGGAGAACACAGACCCTGCTGGGGGACTGTAAAGCTCGAGTACTTCCAGGGCTGCTGCTGGCCACCCGCACCCCACCCCCACCCCACCCCCACCCCCACCCCCTTCCCACCACTTGGGCTGGGGGCTGTGCGGCTCCCCATCCAGTGAAGGAGGGTGGGAAGCTATGTAGGAAAGACAGTGGCCTGGCTTTGTGGAGCCTCAGATTCAGACGTTCCCTGGCCCTTGGGGGATAGCCAATAGGGGGCATTGGCTGCAGGCCTACTCTGTGTCAAGCCTTGTGTGGTGGTACTTCACAGACACTGTTTCTGCAAATCCGCAACCCAGCCCAATTGCAGTGCAGTTCCCACTGGCGGAGAGAATAAATGACCCTCCTAAAGTCTGCCATCTTGGCAGAGCTGGGTTTGAGCCCCCACCTCCTTGACTCCAAGGCCTTCTGCTGCCACAAACATTGTACTCCCTCCCGCCTCCCGCAGCACCACCTGACACTTAGGTGGGAGCATCCAGGGTGTCTGGTGACAGGGCTGCCTTGTCTCCAAAGCTTGCCCCTACCTACAAGGTGCCTGGGACCTCACAATTAGACTGCACTCTTCTGAGCAAAGGCATGGCCTCGCTGAGGGACAATGCAAGCACAAAGCAACGGAGAGCCATACAGTGCCCCTGCGGCCGCAGGGCGGGCATTCTGACCCTTCTTTGTGGGGTGGAAGAAATGAGGCCCAGGGCAGAGGAGGGACTTGCTCCGGTCACAGGAGTGAGGACACCTGGTTCTTGGATGTTTACCTGATGCCTAGCGTGGTATGTGACATTAAGACACTGACGCTGTCCGTGGGATGGCCCTTCTGTAGGATGAAGGGTGAGTAGGGCCCACACTTGCCTTCCTGGCCCACCTCTGATTTCAGTGGCAGCTGTGTCAGGCAGTGCTAACTCACCTCTCTCAGTCCCCCTCAAGTGTCCCACATGTCCTGCTGCTTTCTTCCCCAGAGTCTTCTCCTAGCTTTGCTGTCCTTATTCCAGTGCATCCTGGAAACGTGGGAGGGTGTGTGGGTGTCTACCCCTCTGGGGGTGAATCCCAGCCAGTGGGGAGTGGGAGCTGTGGGTAAATGCTCAGCACTGCCTTTCAAGGGGATGTTTCTGGGGGGTACTCTCTATGCTTTATAACTTCTGGTACCAGCCCCCACCCCGGGCTTGGACCAGACCAGACTGCGAGCCGAAACCGATGCTGCAGGGACAGCATCTGTCTTGTTTCCCCAGCACAGTGTCTGATACCCAGTGGGGCATATGCAGTAATTATCGAGTGCATGAACACTCCTCTGGAGGGACAGCCCCAGGGAGGAACACGAGGCCCATCTAGAGCAGAAGACAATCTTTCAGCACCGTGTGACTTCAGTGGGCTGGGAGTTGGAAGGGCTGCCACAATGACTACATATCTGATTTTTGAGGATTTGAATTAAAAAACAAAAAAACAGTTCTTTTTACATGTTCGTGTTTGTTAGGATAGACACCTGTTTAGTCGAAGAATTGCTCTTTATTTAAATTTTCCTTGGGAAAAAGTGGCTTCAGTTGGCACAACTTGGATGGAAGTCTTGGCTTGATGAAACCTGACACACCCAGGCCCCCATACTCCGAGGCCGTCTAGACTGCAGCAGGAGGTGGCCTGACACAGTGGGCAGGTCCAGGGCTGCGGAGCCATGCAGCACTGGGCCCACGTCCTGCTCACGGTCCAGCTGTACAACTTTGGGCAAGTTCCTTGGGCTCAGTTTCCTAACCTGTAACACAGGGACGTTCAGAGCCCTCAGAGGCTGAATGAGGGTCGTATGAGATGGGGTGGACAGCACTTGCCCTGAGTGTGCGTGGGGAGGTAGGTGGTAGTTGAGCTGAGCCTCACTGCTCTTCCCGCAGGCTGGCATCATCACTGGAGGGGTCAGTCAGAGGGAGTGAGGGAATGCAAAGCCAGGCAGTGGGTCCACACTCAAGTCTGTAGTGATGAGTGTGTGAAGGAAGTGGGTAGATGACATCAGGTGGACAGGAGGTTTGGGTGCCGACAGAGGTGTCTGAGCTGGAAGCAGCTCTGGGGAGTGGAGACAGTTCCAAACCACCTGCCACGGCATAAAAACAAAAACAAACAAAAAAAAAGGAGCTGCCTTCAGGCAAGAGGCCCAGGGGCCAGTGATTCCTCAGGGAGAAGCCAGCTCCAGGGTAGCCCTCGGCAGAGAGAGCGAGAGGGTATGGAGAAGTTGGAGAAGTCGCTGTACTCATGACTATTCATTTAGCTTCTAGGACCATGGTTGCAGTGACCTTGAACTTGCACAGGGGTGGCCAGAAGGGCTTAGACCTGCACCATCATGCTTCTCGTTTGGGGGACCACTGTCTGATCACATGGCTGTGTACATCCCTCCTAGGCTGACTGAGTTGGATTCCTAGACCTGAGGGATCTTAGGGGTGTCCCCATTCCAGCCAGGTTCTGCTGGGGAACCTTTGAGGGTATGCCAAAAGCAGGCTACCTACCTCCCTCCTTTCCTCCTCCTTACCATGCACAGGCTGAGTGCTGTTGTTTTGTCCTGGGGTCTGCAGGCCTTGCCCTTTATCATGCATTGGGGTCTGCAACAGCTGGAGGCCGATGGGGCTGCTAGGGAAACAGGCTGGGGAGCACAGCCAGCCCTGCGGTACTAATGGTGTCCTCCCTCCCACACCTGACCAAAGACCAGCCCACCAAGTTGCTGTCACTCTTCCTTCCAGCATTCATTCCTTATTAATTTTATCCTTTGGACTGACTTCGCAAGGAGCAACTTCCACTCTGGAAGTCGGAGGGCACAGCCTCAGTCCTGGCCTCCAGCACTCGCAGGCTTGCCCAGAGTGGCTGCCACTCAGGAACCTTGTGGAACTCCAGAAACTTCAGGGAAGTCAGTACCTGGCAGCAGCCTTGGAAAGAGGAATCTATTCCTGTCGGTCCCTGCCACAACACATCTAAGAAAGAAAACCCATTTATATTTCTACGTACTCCTTTCTCTGTTGGCCAACCCCCCTCAGGGCTCAATCCGTCACTCAGCACGGGTGCTGTGTTGGTGTTGTCAGGGATACCTCTGCTGGCCTCATTACAGCTTCTCATGCTGGGAACTGTGTCTTTGGGTGCGGTGGTGGAGTGATTAAAAGTAGGTTAAAGTAATAAGGTAGGCAGGTGAGGCACTTCCAGGGCTTTTCTGCTCTGGTGCCGAGTTGCTGACGGCTGGGACCTTCCTGTGGAACAGCTTGGGGAACAGATGAGTAATGTGGCCCTCCTTCTCCCCGTGGGCGGTGTCCTCTCCTTGCCTTCTCTGCTGCCTACCGCCTAAGCCCTGAGGATGTCACTTTGTTGACTGGAGAGTCTTCAGCTCAGGGACAGTGGTGCTGGGGTCCTTGAGGTGTCTGAGCTGGAAGTCTACCCTGGCACCCAGCTGGACCCCCACCATGGAATGGTGGGGTTGGGGGGCAACACCACATCTCTTCTCCATCAGAGATGGGGACCCACATGGAGTTGTACCCCATGCTATCTCCCTAACTTTCCACTAGCTTCTTCCCCTTTGTCACCCCCACTTCTGTGCTCCTTGTTCCCCTGCCTGTAATGCCTTTCCCTGCAGCAACTGTGTCCGTTTTCATATCCCCAGTTCCAAGCACAGTGCTTGGCACGTAGTAGGCACTCAGGTGTTTGTGGACTGACTGAATGATTGGATGGATGGGTGAATGGATGATCAAATTACCCCTTCCCTGGCTTCACGGAGTTGGTCACATAAGTGGGAGTCAAAAAAGCCAACTACTGAAGAGAACACAGGCAAACAGAGTGGTGACCACTGGAGGAGGGAGTGACCTGGGGAAGTTCTGATCGCTGGCAGGGGTCACTTATCCATGGGGTGGGCCAGTCATTTAATAGATTTGAGCCCCAAGGTCTTAACCTGTTGTCATGACCTCTGACTGTCCTTGCAGAGGGAGCTCTGGTGGGGCCACACGAAGGCTCTGCGAAGTGTTTTATGCACATGCCAGAGGCTGTTGCTGCTGAGGGCTGGCTCCGCCCACAGGCACCTCCTGCTGCCACACCTGAGGAATATGGCTCTTCCTTAATTCTCCACCTTCCTGGACACGCCTGAAACCTTCCAGGGAAACGTTCTTCTGTCCTTGAGCTGGTCATGTGTGCTTGAAGTGTTTGTCTTTACCTTGTCTACACTCCATGGAGAAAGAGTGGTTCTTTCTGCCCCTCTCTTTGACCGAGCCCAGCAGTTACAGTCTTTGGAGAAAGTCCTCTCTCCCCAAGTTCCTGACTTCCTCACAGTTCCCTGGGGGTCTCCTGCTGGGCCATAGGGACAGTGGGCTGCACAGCTGCACTTGGCCCAGCCTCTGCCATCTCCCGTCTCTTCATCCCCACCCACACAGCTGCCAGTGAGGGCTGGCTGCCCCAAAGGAAGCTTTGTTACTGAATTCCTGCAGATGCCACATCTGCGGGCTTCGCCCTGAGTTTGAATCAGAGACCCAGGCAGGTGCATAATGTTTCTGGGCCTTGGGTTCTTCTTTTTGTAGGACTAACATCTACCCCACAGGTTTATTGTAAGTAGTGAGGTCACTGTCAGTCACCTGACACCATGTCTGCCACTCAGTAGAAGAGCAGAGGATTAACACTTCCCTCTAGCACATGGCAGACATCGAGCCATCCACTTCCTGTCTCTTACTTTTTGTGGAGAGTGTATATGAAACCTGGGTCCAGCCAGTAAAGCCAGCCTTTAATGGCAAGACTCCGCTCTGATGAACAAAATAGGATTATTTATGTCCTGCTCCTTCTAGGCTTGGGTGTGCTAAGGCAGCGGTCCCCATCCTTTTCAGCACCAGGGACTGGTTCTGTGGAAGACAATTTTTTCCACAGACCAGTGTGAGTGGGATGATTCAAGAGCATTACATTTATTATGCACTTTATTTCTACTATTATTACATTGTAATATATAATGAGATCCTTATACAACTCACCACATGCTAGGGTTAGCATGTGGCCTCCCCAAAACTGTGAGACGAGTGTGCAGTGCAGGAAAGAGGTGTGGATGGAAGTGGTAAATAAAATAATGGGCAGGCCCCATGTGGACTAAAATGTATCCGACTCTGACTTAAAGCCTGCCACCAGATGCAGCTTAATTGTCACTTGCCACTCACTGATAGGGTTTTGATACGAGTCTGCAAGCAATTGATTTACGATGGTCCCTGTGCAGTCAAGCCTCTCTGCTAATGATAATCTGTATTTGCAGCCACTCCCCAGCACTAGCATCACTGCCTCAGCTCCACCTCAGACCACCAGGCATTAGATTCTCATAAGGAGCTTGCAACCTAGATCCCTGGCATGCACAGTTCACAGTAAGGTTCGTGCTCCTATGAGAATCTAATGCCACCGCTGATCTGACAGGAGGCAGAGCTCAGACAGCAATGTGAGTGATGGGGAGCAGCTGTAAATACAGATGAAGCTTCGCTTGCTAGCCCTTCCTGATGTGTGGCCTGGTTCCTAACAGGCCACAGACCGGTACAGGTTGAGGACTCCTGTGCCAAGGGGATTGGGAAGACTCAGTGAGGCTAAACATTCCCCCACATTGTGTTCGCCAGTGTGCGAAACATATCCAGGCATTCCGAATCCCAAGTGTTGTGAATTCGGGATGAGTCGGTTTGATTCAGTGACATTTTTTATCATGGGTGGGTGGACTTGTGTGGACCTGGGGTGGAACCAGCCCCATCACACCCCTGTCACAGGAAAGGGTTTATGCGTAGTGGTTTGGTCTCTCACATTTCTGCCTCCTGCAGTTTTCGACTTATGGGGATTGGGATTCTATTTAGCTGATAAATAGATTGTTTTCCTTTTTGCAAAGGATTGCTCGTTCTCAGGTGGGCATTGTAGCTATCAAACTCTTGCATGTGGTTTTCTGAGTAAAGAGCTATCCCCATCCCCCCCCAATGGAAAGACTTTCTCTGTTATCTGGTCAGTTACACAAAATCAAACATCACCGTCTGTTCAACCCTGGCAGACAGGAGTAAATCTGTGGGAACGTGTGTGGGCACGTCGGTTCCCTTGCTCAGATCTCCAATGACCAAGTCAAATGGTCTCAGAGGGAAACCAGAACTAACCCTGGGCCTCCAGTCCAGGCTCAGATCCTGGCTTGGGATGAATGGCTTCCCTTTTTGCCCATATTGGGCATAAATTTAGTTGGTTACCTCTGCACCCCAAGACTCCTGAGACCATGCTGGAAACCTCTTAGGAATTCTAGACACCAGCTCCCTACTCCTCCACCTTTACCCTTCCACCCCACAGCTGCTCTGGGATTTTTTTCTGCAGATGCTTTTTGGAAGTTGAAGGTGAATGACTTCAGGCAGATGACTAGCCCAATTAAGCTTAATGCCTCTTGCAATTACCATGCTGGCTTTGAGGAGTGTCCCATTCCTCCCTTCAGCCTAAGGGCTGAGTGGGAGTACTGAGGAGGCAGGCCCGCCTTCCAGCAGGCCTGGCCCTGCCTCCTGGCACCTCACTCCAGACTGCCCCTCCTTGGAGCAGGTGTGATGGGCCGTCTTTGGGGGCATGCCAGCTCAGAGCCCCAGGGAGCCTGTCACTTGCAGCTGGCAGCCTTGGGTGGTGACAGCCAGTGTCCTGCAGATCTCACTTAGGACCCAAGGAAGGAGGCTTCAGAAACAGTGGCCCTCGGGGCAGGGCCAAGCTCCCAGGAGCCCCTGTTGAAGGGAGAAGGTGATTTCTTTAGAAAGAAGACACTGAGCATTCTCTGGAGGTCTGGAAGAGGTCCTCACAGCCCCCGTAGCTCTGTGACGGTGGCCGGCACTCCAGTCAGGTCACCTTAGCAGCGAGGTGAGTGGGAAGTGGATGGTGGCCAGGTCTCTAACCTCCCCTAGGACCTTGGTTCCTTGAGGGATTTTCTGTGGTTGTAGACTCAGGCCTGTTTGGCAGCCCCCCTGCTCCCTTCTGGGCCCACCTCAGAGGCAAATGAAGTGAGTGCAGGGGAACGCAGAGGATGTGGAAGATGACCGAAGAGGTGACATGAGTGTCCATGACTTACTGAGTCCGCTAGATGCTAAACTCTTTGACAGCATCTCATTTAACCCTCACACAACCCTGTGTGGTGGGTCCCATTGTTAGGTCTGTCTCACAGATGAGGAGACAGAGGTTAAGAAACTTGCCTGACATCCCACAGCTGGGAAGTGGCAGGGCTGGGAGTCAGTCCTAGCCTGCCTGACTCCAGAGTCTGTCCTTCCCAACTCAGCCCATGAGGCCCGAATGGATACTCACCTGAATCAACAGGTAAATTACAAACAAAAACAAAACCACCTTGTACTTCACCCAGCCCCGGGCCAGCTTGGGCCAGGCACTTCAGGTTCATCTGTCTGTCTCCATAAGCCTCACAGACCTCCTGTTGGGCAGGGGTAAGTGTCCCCATGTTACTGATGAGAAATGCGGCTCGGGCAAGTCAAGCGACTGCCCTAACGAGGAAGTGCAGAAACAGCCATTCCTTGGGACACTGAGGTGGCGAGGCCAGGGGTCAGACTGCTAATGTTCTCACTATTGGTGTTTCTTCAGCAATGTTTCCCCCAGTTTGTTAGAATTAGCCTGTCCCAGTGGGTCCCACCCCAACTGATATCCAGGATCCTTCTCTTTTCTCATAATAATAAAGAGTAACGCAGAGGGTAGAAGGGACTGTGGTTGGAAAGGACTCTGAGGTCTTTAATGTGACATTACCCCAATCACAGGAGACTGAACTGGAATATTATGGTGTCCTAAAAAGTCGGGGTTCTAAAGACCACAGAAGCAGCCCTGCATGGGGGTCAAGGGCACACCTTTGGAGCCAGACAGCCCGGTGTGACCTCCAGCTCTGCCACTTGTCTTTCCATGATCCCTTAGTGTTCCAACTGCAAATGGGGACAATAATAATACTCGATCAAAGGTCTGCTCTGAGGGATCAGTTCTTGTGAAGCACTTAGGACAGTTTCTGGTGCAGTGAGTGCTGTGTGGGTGTTGTAAAACACAAACATTGGACACCATTGGAGAACGCTTTTAAGTAATTTTAGATGAGAACTGTGGGTTGCAAAATTACATACATTGTACTTCTCATTTTATTTATATAAATGTTAATCATGATTATCTCTGTGTTGTGGAAATTTGGATGGTTTCTATATTCTTTATAACATTCTACAGTTTATTTTGTGCAATAAGCATGAATCACTTTATGATTTTAAAAATCCTATAAAAAATGCAAAACAAAGACTGCTCTTCCATGAAAGGCTCCATTCCCCACAGCCCCCACTCCCATTACAAAATCAGATCAAAATGATGAGTACTGAGCACTCCTCAAAGGCTGGGAGCTCTTGTTTGGAAACATCCAAAGACTTTGTATCTTCTGAGTGTGAGAACCGGCTGGGAAGGTTTGGGACTGGTCTGCTTGATGGCCTCATCTATGGCCAGCATGCCCAGGGAGAAACACTGGGCAGAGCCTGCCTTTTCCAGGGTCTCACCATCCTGGACAGCCTCTGTCCCCTGTAGAAATGATGCAGGCATCCATGTAAACGGTGGGTACTCTTGGTTGAGCTTACCTTGGATACTTACTTTAAATGCTCAGAAACATGAGCATTTAACATCTTTACTGCCACTGCCTGACTTTCTTTTTTGGAATTTGTCCATCCCCAAACACATGTGAACTTGAGCTTGAAAATTGTCTTTGGTTTGGGGCCAATGGGAAGTCTTGGACTGGGTGAGACTGTTTATTGTACATTGTCATGACCACTCCTTGGGAAAGTGCTGATTTTACCACAGCACCAGAAATGAGCAGAGAGATGTCTTTGTTGCCACAGGAAGTGCAAATTTGGGGAGATGGATACCTAGCCAGGGAGGATGTTATCAAAGAGAAGTTCACTGGTTGAAGTCAGCATCTCACAAGTTACTATGTTATTTTCAGGTTTAAGATTCAGTTCAAGAAATGTGTATTGAGTAACTGAAACAGTCTAGGTTCTCTCCTAAGCAGCGACACTGTAGAGGGCTGTGAGGACAGTGTCAGCCCTCAGGGAAAGGAGAAAACCTGGCCTTTTAGATTGGAATTCTGTTCACATGTAGTTAAGGCACCCTGGGCCTGTATGGGCCAGAGACCTGGTTGTTTGCACTGGCTCATAGTCTACCAGCCTTACATTTTCTTCCATGTAAAGTGTCCGCATTTTCAGGACTAAGGATGGTGGTCTGAGTTGTAGGCCTATCTTGACAAAGTGGAGAAGTGCATTAATTTAGGTTAAACCCAAAGTTAATGTGAGACCCCAGAAGTGATATTAATTTGCTAGGACCTGACTTTTTCAGCTTTTCATTTAAAATATCTGAGAAGCATTTATCTGCAGGCAACCCACATCTGGTTTTTAATCTGCTTCGTAGAAAAGGACACCACCGTACATCTGTGGAGCACGTCCATGGCACCAAGTGGCCCTCTGCACTCTGTGGCCGGCTCTCTCCGTCCTTCCCACGGCCAGTGGACCAGCAGCACTGTCAACTTCATTTAACCGGGAGCGAGCCAAGGCATGGAGGAATTATGTGGCTTGGCTGAGAGTCTCCCTGTCTGATGAGTGGCAGACCCTGAACTAGAACCCAGCTCTTTGATTCTAAAATATCTAGGATTTCAGTCTTCCCTGGGACACAGGTCCCCTCTTTCCTAGGGCAGATGGGTTTCCTGGGGTGTATGCCTGACAGAAGTTCAGCAAGGGAGTTCCTTGGAAAATTAGCATAGCTACAAGAGGTGCCTTTGTGTTTGTGGCTTCTGAATAAATCTCCCCAACCATAAAGTAAGGTTTCCTAGGCCTGCCTTGAACAGGCACTTGGTTTGCTCTCATAATTCAGAGGAACAATAAAACGGGTGGAATTAGCACTGCCGTCGTGACAGAGTGAATTAGAATTCTTTGCTGGGGAAGCCCCTAAATCTCTTCTCTTCCCCTGTGTTTCCCCCACCCCTCAACCACATGTCCTGCCTTGACCACACCCAGACTTGCCGAGGCCACCGGCCAGCTGAGGGCCCATCCTGTCGGCTTGCCTCCTTCTCTTTCTCCTGCCCTGTGGCAGCCTTTGAAGGTGCTGCTTCCCAGAGACTCAGGCTTCTGCATTCACGGTATTTACTGATTTGGGTCAGGGTGTGCTCCAGCCCCCTTCCTCCCTCTGTTTTCTTGCGCTGTAGTACTTGAATGATCAGTAGGGAGAAAGTAGACATCCAGGGTCAAACTTAAATGTGACCTACTTACCAAGTTCCAAATAGATCTGTGCACATAGCTGACCCCCCATCCAAGGAGACCAGCTCATTTCCTGAGTCCTTGCATGCGTCTCTCTATGTGCGCTCTGTGCCACCCACACCCCCATCGGCCTGGAACCCACTCATGTGTGGAATCTGAGTGCCTGCCGGCCAGTCACTGTGTTAAGATGGGGAGCGTAACAGTGATCAAGACAGCCCTGACTCCCCCCTCAAGGAGGACACCCTTCGGAACCTACAGTACGGAACGAGACTGCTTTGACCAGAGGAGTGCAGGGCGCACACTCTGTGGGTGACAACCTTTGGCAAAGGAGTGAGTGCATCTCTGAGTGTACATGCTTTCCCACTTTTATATGAAATAAAGGAAACCCACTGGAAATCGTATTCTGTAAAGAGAGAGCAGCTTCTTTGGTTCAGGATTTCTTCCTGAATAGTGATTGTTCCCAGTGGAAGCCCATCTTATGACTTTAAAAAGGGGCCCTGTTGTACTTTGATAGTTGTGTGAATCACCAGTGGCTGACAGTGGAGGAAGGAGCGGGAGTTGGTCTATTTATTGGACCACAGTCAGGAGACTCGAGCTCTAGTCCCATCTCTGCCACTCACTTTGGTGGGGCCTCGGGCAGTATCCTTACCTAGCCCTGCGTGTGTCTTCATTTCTAAAGTGGAGATTGTACTTTTTTCACAGTTTACTAGACTATTATATGGGTGTGAAATATGCTTGTGAACATGTTTTATAAATGAAAGGCAGTGGAGGATGTGCCCTTGGGCAAGCCTTTAGGCAGACGGCCCAAGCTCAGCGAGCTGCTCAGGGCTATTCGGACCAGCAGACTTGTTGCCTGTCTTAGGGTGGTGTAGGCCTGGTCTGCCCTGACAGCCCTCGTTCATGCCCAACATCCCGGGATGAGTATTACGAGTTCCCTTTTCATTCTCAAGACTGTCTTGGTTTGGAAGCTGAACCACATGGCCTCTTATCTAATAGAGGCTGTGAGCCAAGCAGAACACCAACCTCTGCCTGAGTGGCATCGAGTTCTGCCATTACGTTTTATGTTCTTCCACTGGGGGTGGGTGGAATCTGACCAGGGCGGGCTGTGAAAATCAGTGCTGGCTTTAAGTCAGAGGTGAGCGAGCAGTACCTAGGACAGGGGCCCTTCTCTCACCACGAGAAAGGACTCTGCATTTGGCCTGGAATGTCTCCAAAGGGGCCTGGTGAAAAGATTCCCAGAAAGCCTGTCAGATTTCCACTTGGGGAACACCCCTCCTCTTCCCACCCCTGCCTCAACTGTGCAGGTACCGGGCACGTGCTGACCCATGCAGGGCTGGAATGGCTGGAGGTGCAGGAACGTGACGGGACTGCTCCACGGCAGCCAACGGACAGACAGATGGAGGGGCAGCCGGGCAGGTAGTGGGGAGTGCCTTCCTCTCCCCAGACTGGCTGAGCGAGTGTGGGAGGAAAACTACTGAATCCTCCCTGGGGCCCAAGGCCCCTGACATCTGTCAAATGTGAAGAGGACAGTTGTGCCCCTCGAGGAACTTGCTACTGCCTGGGGAACGTCCTTAGATCTTAAATGAAGGAAGGTATGTGAGGGCGTCTTGGCCTCATGTCTGTGGGTGTCCACAGGGTTTTGATCCTACTTGAAAGCAAGGACTGGCATTTTAGAAGCTGAGCTTTAACAGATACAATTTGGTATTTCCTGGAGGTGGAAGGTGCACAGGTCTTGAATAACAATGTCTGATCTGTATTTTGGGCTCCACCATTGTCTCCTAAGTGGCCATGGACAAGTTGTGCTTCCTATCCAAACATGTTTCTCCATCAGCAAGTTGGGGTTCACTTTTACCCCCATGATCTCATACTCCCTCCTCTGTCCTTCTCATGAGAAGTAAAGTCGTAATGTCACTGTGTGTATTCACTGAGCATGCACAGGGCACCAATCCTTCGGCAGTCTGTGGGGAGCACCAAGAATACAGCAGTGGCTGAGACAGTCACTTCCTTGGTCCTCTCAGAGCTGTTCAGGGCAAGAGGCCAATGGAGAATGGTGAATAAACGGGCAGATGAAGTAGCTGGATACTCTGTTAAGTGGTATGAGGAAAACACAAGGTTTTGAGAGAGAGAAGAGACTATGGCTGGTGAGAGAAGCAGGTATGTCTTAGAGAAAATGTTTCAAGAAGACTCTCTCTGAGGGAGACCTTTACCCTGAGACCTGAGCATAAGGAGACAGCTGTGCAGAGTCACCGAAATACACTCCAGGCAGAGGGACACACGGTGAGTCCCCTGTCTAGGCCTGGCTTGTGGCTTACAGATCACCTTTCTGTACAGGGATCAGGAGAGGGATTTTGGGTCCATTGAGTTAAGGATTAACCCATCTCCAAGACGGGTTATCAGGTGGGAAAAGCGAGATGCAGAACAAGGCATCCAGTTTACTGCCATCTCTATAAAAGGGGTGTGTATATAGTCACATACAAGGGGTATTCCCCCAAAACAAAATTTATTTATAAAAAATTGCGTATTCATTCTTACATGTTTAAACTTCACTCACCTTCAGAGTGCTCTCCATTTGATGCAATACACCTATCAAGATGTTTTTCTACTGCTCAAAGTTTTTGAACTCATTGATTTTGATGGCTTTTAGTGCTTCTGCCATTTTTTGTTTTACCTCTTCTACATCAGCACGGCATTTCCCTTTGAGGACTTTTGTCATCCAGGGAAACAAATAAAAAAAAGTCACTTGGGGCAAGATCAGGTGAATAGGAAGCATAGGGCATGGGGGTCATGCCATTCTTGGTCAAAAACTGCTGAATACGCAGCATGGTCTGGGCAGATGTGTTCGTAAATCACCCATCATGAAATGGGCAAATGCAGTGAAAGTCGTCAAAAAAAAAATTCACTGAAGCTGAACTCAGGCTCTCACAACAACGCCAGCTGGTGCACTGACACAGATGAGTTCCTAGAACACTCATCTAGTGGGGGAAGCCTGTACTACAAGGGGCCTGACCTCTGGAAGATAATTCCAGATTTTTTTGGGTCTCCCCATCATAGGTCCATGCCATATGCTGTTAAAATCACAGGGAAGGAGGGCAGATAAATCAAAGGAACATGGCAGGCTCCTCAATGCAAAGGGCAAGAAGATCCGCTACTCAGTGATGGAAGAACAATGATCAGCTCCTCAGAGGCAGGTAGGTCTCAGGGAACTGAGGTGATAAAAGATTAAAGTGAAAAAAACACCTGAAGTTTCCAGCTCATATTTCTTCAGTGGCTATAAGAAAACCTGCCCTGGTGAATCTGTAATATGCAGAGATAGATAAAAATGTTTACAGAGGAAGAATATTCTTTACAATTTCCTAGTTTTAAAACTTAAATCGGATCAAAGTTACTTCCTTGCTTAAAATCCTTCCTGGGTTGATCATTGTTCTCAGAGTCAAACCCACACCCCTTCCCGTAGCCCAGGGGCTCTGCCCTTCGTCTGCAGCCCCATCTCCTGCTGCTCTCACTCCAGCTCACTCAGCTCCAGCCGCCTGGGGCTTGGCTGTTCCCTCTGCCTGGAGCGCTCTTCCTCCAGAGCTTTACAGGTCTGACTTGTATAGAGGGACAGGGCCCCCTGAGACTGACCACAGCCCAGAGGGAAGCAGCAAAGCCAAGAGGTCAGGAGAGGGGGGTTCCTGCTAATGTCACAGAGCAGCCAGGCTATGGGCTGCGTGACAATAGAGACTCTGCCTGCTTCACTCCTGCTGCACCCTGGAGTCTGGAACAGGCCCAGTGTGCTGGGTGCTGGCCTTTTCCCTGCAAAACCACATCTGTTCCTGTGGGGAGTTCCCCTAATAAAGCCCAAGTGCTGCACCACTACAGGCTTCTCAGACTACAGGGTGCCCTGCCCCAATTCTGTGCACAGAGGATAAAAACAGAGTGTCCAATACATCTTTCTGGAGCATCAAGTTTATTACAAACTTCGGAAAAACCAAGTACTTTAATAAGAACCTCCACAAACATGGGAGCAAAGGAGAGCAGGGGAAGGGAGAGTGGCCCCAGGAAAAACAGTCCAGTCTCTGAGGTTTCATTAGGTGGGGGCTGAGGGGTGGACTGGCAGTGAAAGCAGCCTCTCTTCCTGACCCCCCAGGAAGCTCCAGGCCATCCTCCCAGCTCAGCAGATTTTCTGGATAAGATGCTTCTGAAGGCCACGGAGATGCCCGATACCCTCCTGATGTGAATCCCGTGCAGGAACGCTGCGGCAGTTTGCACACGTCCATCGTCCACCAAACTGAGACCTCTCACCTGCACACACAGCGTGTGTGTCTGGCAGCGCTCTCACCCGCAGCTGTCGGTGTGCTGCCTCTGTCTCGTCTCCTGTAACCAGTGACTGGTCTCCCTGGAGCTCAGCACCTGCAGGTTCAACATTTAAAATGCAGGGAGTATTGCTTCATCTCCCCAGCATCTTTGTGGCCCTTCCTTGGCCATCCACAATTCTTAAAATTATGTTGGCTTTATTCTTGTTTTTTTGATAAGTTGCTTGTTAGTGGACGGCCTAAGCATAAGAATTTAAAGAAAAACCTGAAGACTCTCCTGGCCCCACTATGCCGGCATTGGCTGTGGCCAGAGGAAGAGCCTGGGGTCCCACCATCAGACTGTGCAGCTTGGAGGTAGTTTTCAATGGTGGTTCCCTCTGGGGCTTCTCCACCGCTGCTGGTGCTGCTGCTGTGGGCAGTGGGGGAGCCCCCAGGACCATGCTGGAGGGCTGGACTAGGGGTGGTGGTCCTGGACTCTGGGCCAGGTAGGGGAGTGGTGGTCTTAGACTCCAGGCTGGATGGGGCAGTAACATTGCTCTCTTCCATGCTGTCTGGGGTAGTGGTGGTCCTGGAAGCCAAGCTGGGTGGGGGATCAGTCATCCTGTCTTCTAGGCTGGATGAGGAAGTGATAGAGCTGGGATCCAGGCTGGGTGGGGGAACAGTTTTCCTGTCTTCCAGGCTGGATGAGGAAATGGTAGAGCTGGGGTTCAGGCTGGGTAGGGGACTCCTTGATTTGACACTGTCTGGGGACTGGGCATCTTTGGCTTGAGTCTGGGTGGGGGAGTGCTGGTCCTTGCTTCCATGCTGGCTGGAGTAACGGTCACACTGGCTTCCATGCTGGGTGGGGCATTAGCAGACTTACTGGTTTTTGCATTGATGCCTGAACCTCTTGGGTTGTGGAAAGACTCATGTTGGGGTCAGAGGAGGGGCAGGACCTTGCCCTTACTGTGTGGACTCTCATCTTGTTTTTTGTGGTATGTAGGATCAAATAGGTACCCATGATATTGTTATACGACATCTGTCCAGAAGGTAGCCATGTAATATGAAAAATAGAGACATTTATTGATGAAGCTACAAGAAACATTGTACATAGGACAATGATGCCTCAGTCCCCTTCAAAGCAGGCAGGTTGGGACCTCACACAGTTCTCCCAATCCCCATCAGCTGCCCCAGTGTATTTTCTTGAATTTCACTTACAGTATGAAGTCTCTTCCCTTTCAAAAGTGATTTTAGTTCTTGAAAAAGCAAGAAGTTGCAGGGCACCAAATCTGGGATGTAGTGGGGCTGAGTCACCTGGATGATTGGATGTTTTTCCAAAAAACTCTGGGTGAGACATGATGCATGAGCAGGTGGATTGTCATGATGAAGCCTCCAGTCACCACTTGCCCACAGCTTCTGCCTTCTGAATCCTCTGAATAGTTTCCATGGAGGAATGTTCAAGCTTAATATAAGATTTGATGTAGATTCATTGCTCTGTTCACTCAGTCATTCTGAATGCGATGGCCACACAGTGCACATGCTCACTCAGCAGCATCTACCACCCCCACTGACTAGTACAATGAAGTCATCGTTGTTCACACATACACATTCCAGTCCACTCTCCTTGGCTGCCAGATTCCATTGATGTTGTGCAAACCATTCTTGTTATATTAACAATGGCTGGACTTTTTCTGGAGAGCCCTCGTATTTTCTTCCTGTTACTGACTCCTCTATCTCATGCTGGTTAAGTCCAAGGTTCTTCATTATTTCTGTTACCTGGGGGTTAATGCCACCCCAGGGCAGCTCGCTGTATGGCTTCAGTTACTCATTCTGGCCAATATTTACCCATGGATCTTTCATTTCATCTTTCAGGGTTGTTCTTTTGCTGGGGTCAAGGATAGTTAATTTTTTTTAAACTTTTTGACTTTCTTCAGACATAAAGCATGGTATATGAACTGCCCATTCAATATATGCCACTTCAGTTCCCAAAAGCCCTTCCCCACAAATGGCGGATTCCCTGTCACCATTCTGTAGAGAATTACCCCCATGCTCCAGGCATCAACCTTTGGGCCATCATAGTGTTACTGACCCCAACCAGTAGGGAATGGTATTACTGCTTACCACCTACCAGGCAAAACTCCAAAGACAGAGTTCGGCGGAAAAGAAAGGAATCTTTTACTTAACAATCAAAAAAGGCTATTTAAAATTTGTCCTTACAATTACTACATAGATTCAAGAACTGAAAATAATGCAAGAACAAAAGTCTGTACAACTGAAGAAGGCACATAAACTTTGATCTAAGACACCCCCACCCCCCCAAAAAATCACCCTGTCATCCCCTGCCAACTCAATTCAAGGTTGAGACAGAAACCTTTTCTCCAACCCAAAAGTATCATGAACATAGGTGGCTTAGCTGGTCTCCAGGCACTATCTAGTTTCAGGCATCTTTCAGAGTCTGTGCATCTAGGCCTCTTACTCATTGCGCACTGTCTTCTTCCTACTGCTGCTTACAGTCCCATGCTGGTGACCCTTGACATGCCCACACTGGGGGAGGGGCGCAGGGACTACAGCCATTGACAGGTTTGTGCGGGGGTAGGGTGCAGCATGGAGTCTGCCACTGACAGACACTTGGTCATATAACTTTAGCCTCTTCTGCATGTGCCTTTTCCCATAATTCTCCTTGACTGCCCACATGGGGTAGGGGAGTACAATTGCAATGGAAATTTTGCTAACAAGGGTGTGAAACTTAAACTATTTCAAGCATTTGCCTTGGGTCAACACGGGCTATGGCCCCATTTCTCCTTCCTCTCACTGCTTATTTCTTTTTTTTTAAAGATTTTATTTATTTATTTTTAGACAGAAGGGAAGGGAGTGAGAAAGAGAGGGAGAGAAACATCAATGTGTGGTTGCCTCTTGCATACCCCTACTGGGGACCTGACCCATAACCCAGGCATGTGCGCTGACAGAGAATCAAACCAGCGACACTTTGGTTTGCAGGCCGGCACTCTGTCCGCTGAGTACACCAGCCAGGGCCTGCTGCTCCTTTCTAACTGCTGCTTTAACAATAGGATTGACACTGTAAGATTTCTCTGGCCATATGGGGGATAGTGCCACAGAAGGTGGTCAGTTTATTGTCAGTGAATTCCCTACTGAAGCCAAAGTCTGTTAGTTTGATGAGATGGCTACTGGCTATCAGTGTGTACTCTGGCTTCAGGTCCCGATGTACAGTTCCTTTCTGGTGGTAGTATAACAGCGGGGATCTGACCAGATAGCTGGGAAATGAAGAAGGGAATCATGAAGCGGTGGGAAAGGCTGCTCACCCTGAAGTGAGGGAGGGGTTGCAGGAAACCCCAAGGCAGCAGATTGAAGTTGTAGCCAGTGTGTGACTCCATACCCCCAGGTGAAGGTAAACACACCAGAGTGTGATGCTCCACCACAGGCAGAGATGCTGTGCTTTGCGTGCAGCTAGAAAACCCTGCTGCCTGCTTCTGCATCTTGGTAGCCAGAAGAGGGGCAGAAACTCTGTGCAGGCTGACATATACCACTCTAGCCCAAGGGATTGGCTAGAAAAGTGGGGCGCTTCCAGCACCTATAGGATTTTAGGGCGGAAGATTTAAACGGAGGGCGTGGAGTCTCAGCCCTTCTGCATTCCCCTTGCTCACCCAGTCACTCATGTGGGACATGCATCTTGCTGGTGGCAGCCCTCAGGATGCTGCAGTTTGCATCGCAGGGCACAAGTCCTGGACCACTCGCACTCTTTTGCTCTGAGAGCAGTGCACAGAAAATGCACAGGCCAGGAATGTTCACCCACCCTGGGGACACAAGCAGCCTTGGATGCCAGGACCGTGCAAACACAGCCCCTTGCATTACTGGCTGCAGTGACCTGGCAGCACACCCTGGGCCCGGGAGGAAGCTGCAGTGAGGCAGTGACGACTTGAACCCCACAAGTGCTCACTCCAGGGAGAGCCTGGAGACGGAGGCCCATCCACAGAACAGCCTTGGGCCCCAGGAGGACAGATGAGAATGGGATGGGTGTCTGGACGCTGACTCTGGTACTGGAGTGGCTGGCTGCTTTCTGTACTTTGCAGAAGAGATTGGCTTGGAGTCAGGGAGTCCTCAGCTCCCCCAAAGTGGGCAAGATTTTGATAAAAACCTTCTTCCTCCCATACCACCCTTTGTGTTATACCTGTGTACAGCGGCAGGCGTCTGGATCCTGCGTGTTCGGGAACAGCAATAGTGCACAGCTGATGTCAGTTGCCGGAACACAGCTCAGGCTTCCTCCTCCGCCCTGTGGCCGTACTTCCCTGGGTGGTCAAACAAGTGTCCTCATTCAGGTCTTCCATAAAGAGAAAATATTTGTCCCAGGTGTCAGTCACCTCAAATAACATTGTCATAGGTGGGTAGTGTAAGCCCTTAACACATTGGACTTCTTGAAAATGTCTAGAGAAGCCCTGCTGACTAATAATGCCTTTGACAGCCACCTCGGTCCCAGTCAGCATGTGCCAGGCCAGCCTCCCCTCAGCAAAGGATCCCTTGCCAATGGTTTTTAGTAGTATGTAATTGCCACTATGGCGCTCCTTACCTTTTCATTTGCATTAGAATTTCTCTCTTCCCCCAGATGCCTGTGGTTTATGGACAGGGAGGTTATGTATTTTCTGGGAAGATAAGGTCTTAAGATTCAGCAGCTGGCTGTAGATTGCTCAAAGTGTTTGGCCTTGTTTACTTTTCCTGTCTCTGTTTCCCCATTCCTTGCCCAGGAATTTTCCTAGCTTCTTACTATTCTGTCTCAGAAACAGCTGAAATGTCCAACAACATGGTAACAGTTAAGTAAGTCAGGGCCCATGCACATGATGAATACTCCGTGGCCATTAGGAATCAAGTGTTTGAAGAATACTGTCATTAAATGACATTAGAAAATACTCACAATATATTAAATGAAACCAGGTCACAAGCTCTATATGTTGCACGATTCCTTTCTTTTAAAGACAGAGACATAGAAAGGAATGGAAAGAAGGAAAGAAAATATACCAACATGTTAAAGGACAAAATTCAACAAAGTAAATTTGAAAACCTGTCTTTACCCAGCAACCATGAATGAGGCAGCGTTCCATCTAGCAACTGAAAGGGCACTCTGATGCATTAGTTGTACAAAATAGAAGGTTTTTGTAGACAGACAGAGGGAGGAACTAAAGAGTGGACTGTTTTAGGCAGGGACGCCTTCTCAGGGGAAGGCGGGAGTCTCATCAGGCAGATCACCTCACTCACGTTGGTCAGGGAATTCCTGACGGACTGGTTTAGAGTTCCACTCCCAGGAGAGTCAGAAACTGCAGTCAGGTTGGTTATTAAGTTTTGGTTTGGTGACATGGCTTTGCAGAAGCGACACCATTTTGACTGTGCCTCTTTTTTTTAAAACAATGTTAATGGTGCTTATGTTGGGGTGATGAGAGCAATTTTTTAATGTTCTTTATACTTTTCAGAGTTTCCAGTTTTGTGCAGTGTACACGTATTGTATTTATAATGAACATAATGTTAGTTGATAGAACAGAAAACCGATGAGTCTGACCAAGAGATTTTTTAAATGAGTTGTATTTTAAAATGGTAATAATGAGAAGACCGTGCCTCTGAACTTAATAGAAAGCTCAGTGAAGCAGAATAGATACCTCAGAATGTGATTGTAGAGGAGCAGTGGAACTCGAGGATGGACAGGCAGATGGGGCGAGGGGAAGGAAGTGTGGGGCTTGCAGCGTGCCAGGGCTTCTCAGAGAGACTGAAGCCCTCTCTGCGTGCCCTCCCCGCACTGTGGTCTCCTGTGGGAGAAAAGGCACCACATGTTAACCTGACAAGCTCAGAGGAGGCCTGCAAGGTGGCCTTACAAACTCAGACACCTAAAGTAACCACCAAGGATGGTCTGAAATTAAGTTACTAGGTAAAAGCAGTTCATGGAGAGTAGTCATGTCCTAGGCCAGTATTTTTCCCTAAGAAAGGTCAATCTTCACCTCAGCTGAGCCTGCCTATTGTCTTTTTGCATCTAGGATAACAGACCTTGGGAATGTCGAGGTAACTTCCCTTTTTCTGAACCCCTTGGGCACTACCGCCACACCACAGTCAAACCACCAATCCCCTCATTGTTATGGTCATGTTCATTGTTGACTGTTAACTAGCCTGTACCCACCTGTGTAAAAGAAGTATGTGTCTATCATTTTACCTTTTATCCAATCCAAGAGGTTTCCTGTACCCCCCTTTGCTTTCTCCCACCTCCCTGATTTATCACCAGTGGATTTCATGTGGCCCTGTTATGCCTCCTCTTTTGGTTGTGATGTATGAAATGACATGCAAAACTGCCATTCTCTGGAGCATTTGTGAATCTGTTGAGATTTTGTTTCCCGGCAATTGTCATCAGTTTGGCACAAATAAACTCACTAAAAATTCTCTACAGTTTCCAGTGTTTCTTGCGTCGCCACTTCCCCGGCCAGGCGCAAGCAGGTCTGAGACCAAGGCACCCGCTGCAACATATTAACTGAGCGTAAAAAGGCTGCTTGGGCAGAGTCCTGTGGGATGTGGCCACACCTCCCTGACTGCTGTTCTGAAAGGCAGAGACCTTCTGTATAAAGGGTTTGCTCTTGGGAAGACCTGAGGTGGCCGATACAACTCCCTGGCTGAGCTTTCTCTCCTCTTACTCCCATCTCAGCCAGCCCAACCCCAGGACAAGGCCGCTTGTCCAGAATAGACTGGTAAATTCTGAAGACTGGAGCTTTCCCATCCACATGGTGCTTATGGCCTGGAAGAGTGCAGTCTCAGTTGGCTGCCCTCAAATGGGTAGTGTCTGCCCAAGAACACCTGCCTGCACGGCTAGGGAAGGCAGGTGTGAGGCAGCTTTGAAGGAGCAGAAGGCTCACGGGTTTTGGAGCCCTGTAGCCTGGATGTGGACTCCTCTTGCCATTGGAACACTAAGGAGCCACAAGGCCTTGGCCTTTTCCCTTCATTTCAGCAGTCAGCCTCAGGCCCTGTTTTGTAAATAAGTCCCCACCTTGGGAGGCCACGTGAGGCTTAAATAAGCAAATGTATGCAAAATGCTTAATCCAGCCAGACACAGAGGAGGTGCTCTATGAATCACGGTTATAATTATTGTGGCCTTTCTGTTCTCCCTGAGCCTTTTGGCATGTGGCGTGTGGTGCCAGGTGCTGATAAAATGCGCCTGGCACCTGTGCAGCAAGACCAGGGGCTGCAGGTTGTCATTATCATTCCTGTTGCTGTTGCTAGGGCCTCTGCCCCAGGCCACCAGGAGGAGATGACAGGCCTGCAGCTCTTGGATCTTTGTGAGAAAAGGCTTCCCACAGTGGGTTTTCTTGTTTGCACCAACCACTTGGAGGATGGAAAGCAAGCAGGCAAGAACCTGGGGCAGGTGTGGCTATTCCCTGAAATGAGCACCGAGCCTGGCTTTGCCCTTATGTTTTCTGCCTTTCACTGTTTGCAAACTCTGTTCACAGGAGGTGCCTCAGCCTGGCCTTCAGGAGCTGCTGGGCAGGGCAGAGAGTCAACCTGAGAGCCCGGGAGCCGGGCGCTGTGACCACCATGCCCCATCCCCGACCAGGGGGAGCACAGGTGTGGACATTTCTGTCTGTGGCAAGCAGGGCAACCCGGGCCTACCCTAAGCGGGCCATGCATGGCCTGAGTGGAAAACAAAATGATTTTAGATGATATGCAGACTTTTAGAAATGCCCATTATTTTTTTATATAAGTGGGTATTAGAAAAAATGGAATGTAATGAAAGAGTAAAGCTAAGTTTAATAAGATGGTCACTTTAATATTAATATAAAGAAGAATATAAAATTACTAATGGCACAGATGGTGAACGGGTGACCACAATGACTGGGACAATGACATGGGATTGGCTGTGGGGAAATGTGATCCTGGGGAACTGGAATCCTTTTGTAAAGTGAATTAGCCCTTCAGATTTGTCTGTTTTTAGGGGTTTTCTTAAATGAGTAGGGACAAAATAGGGAATCCTTTAAATTTGTCCAAACCTAGAGGAGGCTTCATCAAAAGTTTCCAAATTGGTGCTTATTGGAAACTTGTTTGAGTCTGTAGACCAAATGCATTTTTGGCTGGAATGCCTGAGTTGGTGTTTTCTTGGTCAGATCACACACATGAGAGAGGAGATTTCTGTCCTTTTTATGTCTGTGGCTGACAGGTCAGATTATGTGGAAGGGAATTGTCTACCCAAATGAGGTGGTGAAGCGTTGCTGATATGAGTAAGTGATGTGGCTTCTTATTATGTGAACTGAGTTGTGGAATCTAAGTGTGCCTGGCCCCCAGGGGTGACCTCTGACCCCATGGGGTTCTCTGTCAGCTGGGGGAGATGAGCCATGTGCTCAGAGACCCTCACTGTCTTCTGTGCAAGACTAGGGCTGTAGCAGCCATCAGAGGAAAGAGGGGCTGCCTCGCTTTGTGCAAGAGGAGGTGAGGGGGAGATCAGAAGTGAATGTCTGCTGTTCCTCAGAGGTAAGTGTTTTCCAGGTGGGCACGGACCTCACAGGAGGAGGGAAGGGAGGGGCGGGCAAAGGCACAATGGCTGCTGGCATGAGAAAACCCAGGCTCTGTGTCACAAAGATCGAAAGGCTGAGAGCCAGACGAGGCGAGTGTGGTGGGGACAACAGGTGAGGAGGCTGGCACGGCCGTTGGGACTGGCCTGAGGAGGTCACAGTTCCCCACCGAGCAGTGCACATGTTTCTAGTGCAGTTACCCAGGCTCCGGCTGGTCAGGGTCCTTCTCGCCCACACTTAGATTGCAGCTCTCCTGGAGGCTCTGTGGACGGGATGAGGCCCTCCAAGCAGAGTGGGGCTCTGATGTCTGCCTCCCACCCCTTGGCCTCTGCTAGGGGTTCTGTTCTGGGCTCAGGTTCTGTTCTTAGTCTCCTGCTGGTGTGCATCTGATCCAAGGTGCCAGATGGCAGTTTGGTGGGATCTGGTGGTTTAGGGCATTTTAAGGCCCATTGGGGTATACCCAGGTAGAATGGGGGGAGGGCATTACTGGAGAGGCAGGAACAAACCAGACTCCTTGCCCTTCTCAAGATGGCTGTGACAACTGCCTGGTATGGGACCCTCACAGTCTCACGGGATCAGCCTTCAGATCCCAGGGAAGAGCAAGGGCTGGCAAACTCTGGGCCTGGGTCTGGCTCAATAAACCACAGTCACTGTCCCGCTCACTGAGAGGTGGACCTCCCCAGGCCTCAAGAATGGTGTTCTCTATGTGGGCTGAGCTGCTAGCGCTGGTCTATGGGTTTCTTACTGCCTGTCTCCTGTGGGCTAGGATACAGCCTAAGGGTGTCCAGAGGTCAATGGCAAAGCCGGAAACCAAGACTGAACCTTAATGCAGAAAACCTCAAAAAAGTAGGGGAGTGGAGATGAGACTACCTAGGGTGGTGAGGCCGAGACCAAGAGCTCGGCTCCATCCGCCCCCATCAGTCCTTCTCCACTTCCCTGATGAAAGTTTGGACAACCTGGGTAGCAGTGAGCTTACTTAGCATGTCAGATTCCTGAGGCAGATGCTCTAGTATAAACACAGCTTTTAAACACCCAGCTGTTTCTTGGCAAAGTGCAATTTCTTCCATGTCTTTCTATAAACATTTATTGGTGTGTGAGCTCTGCTTCCATGTCAGCTGCTTGTCTCAGCATTCCTGGTCACTGGTTTCCAGACTTTTGACATGTGCTTCTGGGGAACAGTGGCTTTTTAATGTCAGAACATTGGGCCCTCGAGCCGAAGCCTTGGCTTATGAAGGGGGTATAAAAAGGGCCAGTCTGGAGGATGTTGGGAAGATATCCGGAGAGTTCCAGCATGTGTGGACGAGTGCATGCACACTAGTGCACATGCTTGTGTGTGTGTGCTTCTGCGAGCAGGCCTCCTAATTCCTCCATCTTGTGGACCGAATTACCCCGGTGGCTCTCATCAGAATGAGTTGGGGTGGTGCCCAGATGTACGTACTGGAGGCATCCCAACAAGGCCCAGAGACCTGGTTGGTCCTGTGACCCTGAGAGAGTTGGTGTTGTGGACCCATCGGCGTGGGGGGTGAGGAAGCTGGGCCGAGCTGAGTGCTTCTGGGGCCGTCACCAAGTGTGGGTGATTCCCCGGGCTGGCACTGCCCCCGTTCCCAGACTGGCCAGGCCAAACTGCCCTGCCAGGACTCCATGACCAGGGGCTGACATCTAAGGCCCAGCTAGCCACCTTCCCAGGCGTGGCAGGTTGTCCTCTTGGAACAGACTCACAGAAGCAGTCCCTATTCGTGGTCTGGCTTGGCATGGGTCGGGTGGGCGAGGAGCCGGGGACAAAGGAGAATCCAGGACCCCGGCGGAGCGGGGCAGGGAGAAATGGAAGCAGAGTGCTGGTCCTCGGACTGCCGCTGTCAGACCCATTTCACGCCCTGTGCTGGTCGGTACTGTGGGGGAAGGTTACTCTTGGCTCCGCACCTCCTGGCCTCTGGCTGAATTTGGCCAATGCGGGGCACTAGTGGGAGGCTGGAGGGCGAGGCAGGAAGAAGCCAGGGTGTGTCTGCTCTTCTCTGTTCAGGGCAGTATCCAGGGCAATGTCTGGTTCCTGGCCAGTGAAGGGCTCTCCCTCATTCCTCCTCATCACTCTTCCTTCCATCTTCATTTTTCTGAGCAGTCAACATCTAAAGAAGTGAGCTGGGTGTGGTATAGGCAAACAGCGCGGTAATCCGCCCAGCTCTAGTATTATGGTATTGTACATACATAGTTTATTTTGGTGTTTGTTTTAGGGGAGGAGAGTTTCATGAAATGCCTGCCTATTGCTATTGCTGTTGTGGGGCCTGAAAAGGTATCCCTTTACCATGGTCCTTCTGTACCAGGTACTGAGCACCTCTTGGCAGCAAGATGATTCTATGTTGACGTTGAGAGTAGGAACTGGGGCCTGAGACAGCGTCAGGCCCTGCTTGCCCTGAGCCCACCGCACACTGAGACTGCTGGGACATGTACGCAAACAAGGGTGACATGAGGCACCACTCAAGGGGGCAGCCCAGAGAAGTGTGGAGATGAGAGGCCTCCTTTGGGTAATCCGGGAGGGCTTCCTAGAGAAGGTGGCTTTCGGCTGGGTTTAGAAAGATGGGTAGGATGTGGGGAGATGATTATAGAGGTGTTACTTATGAAGGACATTCAGAGGTTAAAAGTGAGTCCCAGGCTGCCAGTTCCTCTGAATAACTACAAATCCCCAATTGCCCATCAGCAGCTTTGTGAAGGCTCCCAGCTCCTTTCCACAGAGAAACCACAACCACAGAAGGAGTCAGCTCACCTCTGAGGGACCTTGAGTAATCCCTGAGAGGTTTTAGGTAAGTGCAGAATTTCTGAAGTTCTCTGTTTGGGGCTGGATTATCCCCTGAGGGAGGACCCTACCTGGGATTGAGTTTGCTTTGCATACATCAGCTTGGACAGA
>CM052546.1:28576937-28721998 GCA_028533065.1 Trachops cirrhosus | reverse complement strand
ACAAGTAAAATATAACAAAAGACACTGAAATAGAGGACAGGTTGCCAGTGCCCAGAGGGGAGAGGGGTGGGAATTTCAGGGGAGAAGGGAAGGGTTTACAGGAACAAATATAGAGGACACATGGACAAAACTAGGGGGGTTGGAAATGGGAGGGATGGGGGGAGGGATGGGTGGGGGGGCTGGAATAGGAATAAAGGATAGAAACTGTATTGAATAAACTAAAATAAAAAAAATTAAAAAAAAAGAACTAAGGAGCAGAAGAAAAATAAATAAATAATTATTAGTTCATGTTTTGGGGCACACAGTGTATGTAGTTTTGTACACCAGTAACCAAAAGGGTGGGAACAGAGCTGTGAAGAAACAGTTTTTCTGTGTTATTGAAATGAAGCTGTATAAATTCAAACTAGAGTCTTATAACCTTAGGATATTAAATATAATCCCCATTGTAAACACAAAGAAAATAGCTATAGCATATACACATAAGGAAATGAGATTTAAACATTTCCTTATTTAAAAAATATCAGCTGAAGACTTCTGGCCAAGATGGAGGTGTAGGTTAGTACACTTTGCCTCTTCACACAACCAAAAGAAGGACAAAAAAAAAGAGGAGTAAGGCCAGCTTTGGGCCCTGGGTGGCCTGGGGAGAACATCCCAATGGGTCTGGACTAGCTTAGGCAGCCTGAGGGTATGGGGGTAAAGGGAGGTGATCTGGGGCAGATTTATAGCAGGTAATGGTTGACAGCCCCTTCTCAGGCCTGGAAGAGGACCTGTCCTAGAGGGTGGACACCCCGGGAGTATGGCAGAGAAGAGGCTGGGGGATATGGACAGACGAAAAGGATCTCTCTCTCTCTCTCCCTTTCTCTCTCTCTCTCTCTGTCTTTTGTTCCCACCTGCCTGCCCTCTCTCCTACTTTGGAGGGATATCAGAGACATCATTACTGAGACAGAGGGCAGGATTTGAAATATATCATAGGTTTAATAATGGAGATTTGTGGGATTTCATCTTGCATTCCTCAGGCCCCCGAGACCGCCTTGTGTCCAGATGAGCACATGTGTGAAGACAAGGATATATGTCCACAGCTCTGGGGCCAGGACGCTGCAGCTGGTGCTAGGTTAATTTCCAAAATTAAGCCTTGGTCTCTTTTCACAAAGTCCCCAACAATTAGAACAACCATTAAGCTGTGACTTTTTAAAGAAGGAAATTTTCATTATATTTCCAATTCTGCCTTGGCTACTATGAACCATTGCACAGAAATTCAGGGCTGGAATGAACTTGAAGGGGCATCCAGGGCCAGAATCCCTAGCATTATAGCCTTTTTTATGTAGTCCAGAGTAAAGAAAAGAAACCCCGCCCCCTGGACTCTGGATTCGCAGCCAAACACCTGGGTTGGAGTCTGTGTGCTGAAGACAGGAGACAGGCGCGGAATGCCGAGAACGCAGCACCTGCGAATAGCTGTGGACTCGGAGGCCAGGGTGGGCGCTGAAGACGGGACTCCACTGCTCCACTTTACTGTCTGCCTCGGAGCGGGCAACTGTCAGCTGGTGTTGTGGAAGGATTTGGGGCTTTAGAGTCACATAGATTTGGCTTCTAATCCCCTGAGACACTGGGCAGTGGGAGTTGGGAGTGAGGAAGCAAAAGAGCGAAGAGGAAGAAGCCAGTGGAGGGTGTGCTTCTCAGCGGGTTGCTGTGTGGGCGGCTGAGGGTGCGGCAGACCTGAGAGCTCTGGGAGCACAGTTAGAATGTGCTCAGAGTAACCCCAGCCAAGAGGACGGGGGACCTGAGGTACTGATCCTCCAAAGCCCATCCACCAAGGCTGAGGGCTGCTGGGGGTGGGGTGGGGTGTTCACTCCCCAGCACTCAGGTTCACTCTGTCACTGGGCGGAACAGGCTCCAGGGGCAGAGAAAGCCCTGGTACAAAGATTTCAGGAGCTTGCCGTTGGACGCCATGGGGCTATGTGAGAACAGTAAGCATTGATGGGATATGCGTGGTGTCCATGGTGACTGCCACATGTACCAAGACCCCTACACCCCTGATTGGGTGAGCTCATTGACATGAACCTGCTGGGAGCTCAGGGCTTCCCAGAGGAGCCGCTCCACCGAAGATTTGTTCTTACCTGGGACTTAGGAAAGGATCGTGCTTATGCCAAGGGATGAACGACTCAGGTAGAATGTGGCAGGTTACTGAGAGTTTGGGGCGGGCAGGCCAGACACCATTCTGCAGGTGTGAGCTCCCTGCCAGCCTGCTGGCTTCCTCCATCTCTGCTCTAGTCCTAGGAGACCTCCTTGAAAGGTTTCCTCTGTGGCTCTTTCTAGGGAAAAACTCTTCCTTAACTTTGAGAGCTGAGTGCCCTGAGAGCCCTGCTCACCGTGGGGATGAGGGAACCAGCACTCCAGGGAAAACAGGGCCTTGACTAGAGCATCCAGGATGAGCCGGCTCAGTATGGGGCCAACTGATGGAGCTTTAGAGAGTAAGTCCTTCTCTGCCTTTGGGGGCTAAGGGTGGGTGGGGGGCAGGGGATGACTGAGCACCAATCTCCTGAGACAGTGCCGGGAGCCAGGCCTGGCCTGGCCTGAAGGTGGCAGCACCACCTCTGCACCGTGCAGTCCAGATAGGCCAGGAGAGAGGATGAAGCCGAGGCCTAGGGGCAGGCCCGAGCCCTTCCCTTCCTGTACCAACCCTGAACTTCAGTAGGAAACCTCCAGTGGGAAGCACGTGCGTTTTTCATTTAGAGAAATGGGCAGACTTGTGGCTGTGTTGGGTGTGGGTTCGCCAGGTAGAATTTTTACGCCTGGTTTGGTTAGGAGTGGAGAATGGAAAACTGACTGAGTATGGGGCCTCTTCATTTAAAACATCGCTGTCCCTGCGCTGAGAAGTTCGGCCCTCTCGTGGTTCTGTTTCCTGTAAGGGACTGATGATCTTCCTGGGCAGTGGGCTTCGGTTATGATGTGGCCGGCTTTCCTGTTCGAGGTACAGAGGCGGGGCCCAGGCTTGGGCTTTGCGGGGCATGTGGCCTTTCCTTTCCGCATGGCTCCCATCCATCCCGCAGCCCTGGATCTGCTCTGTGTGACTGGCACTTTAATGGTCCTCTCTTTAGAAAGGTTTCAGGCCGACTTCATTTTCCGGGAGGCCACATTCAAAGCTGAAAACTCCGGGGTGGCCCAGCAAATGCCTGATTTTCCAGAACTAATCTGTCCTGCTCGACTTGTCCCCTCTCCTCTCCCTGGAGTAGCATGGCTGTCAAAGTCATTCTCACGTTGTGCAAGTGGCAACTGTAATTTCACATGAATTCTATGGGGCCACTCTGGAGAGGAAACTCCGTTTGGAGGATGATCCATTTTACATGTGGCTTTATGTTTTATAACCTTAGATGAAGAAGAGGCACATGATTTAGACCTTCTCAGTCTGATCATCAGTGTCGCTTTTAAATAGGTGTAGCTTCCTGTAGGGTATTTTTGTTCTTTATTTAAACACTGTCTGGCAGAGGAACTCCTTTGAAGTCAGACCCGGGCAGGGGGAGGTCTTGGAGACCATGTGAGCCCTCTGCCAGCTGTGCTTACTTGTCTTCTGCCTGGAAACTAGGGACTCCGTGTTGCGTTTCTTAAGATCCTGGCCACCTGTGTGATTCTCGACCTCTGGAGGGTTAGAATGAAGGAGGTGTACAAGACTAAGCCGACGGTGACGCTTCATGTGGCTGGATCATCTTTTCCAGGGTCCTTTGGAGGTCCAGTCCACGGGGACCTTGGTCGTTAGCAGGGAGCCCAGGTCACAGAAGGCCTTGTATGCTGTTCGGCAATGTGCAGGCTCTGTCCTGAGGGCAGTAGGGAGCCACTAGGAGGTTTCATGCAGGACAGTGTCCAGGAAGCTGGTGTCTCAGAACAATGTCTCATGCCTCCATGTGGAGGAGGGGTTGCAGAAGACCACCTGGGGGCACCCGGACCTATTGGGAGGCGGCCGCATGTCCCCAGTGGGAGGAGGGGTGATGTTTTGCACTGGAGCAGGGGCAGATGGAGAGTAGAAGAGAGACATTCAGGAAACAGGATTTTGCAATACATACATATATTAAATCATTGTTTTGTACACCTTAAACTTTTACAATGTTGTAAGTCAATTATATCTAATAAAACTGGAAAAATGTCTAGGAGGTAAACTTTAGAGAATCCAGGGATTGACTATGAGGTGCAGAAAAAGGAAAGGCCTAGCTTCCGGCCGGGAAACAGAGTGCACAGAGTCAGGGTTCACCTCGGCCCCTCCTTCTGGGGAACATGCTACTGAATGCAGGGTCTCCAGACCCTTAGGTGCAAGCATGGTGAGAGACGGAGAGAGGGCCTGAGCGGAACAGTGTGGAGAGAGTTCCAGCCAATATCCTGACCTGTTTTTTTGTCATTTCGCAGACAAGCTTATTACACTAATTTGGAAGGGAGGGGTCTAATTCCTTCTCTCTGTGTGGGGCCAGCCCCGTGGACAGTTGCCGGGTGTGGGTGGCAGAGCCCCTGGCAGCGGTTCTCGAGCTGTCAGTAGGGTGGAGGGTGGGGGGTTGCTATGCTGGGTACTGAGCGCCCATGTGCCTCCTCGTGTGTCTGCTGCCGCAACAGCATCTATTTAGAGCCGAGTCCTTCCTGAAGCTCTGGCCGGGGGTGAGGAAAGTGAGCATTCTCCCTGTTTCCGGGGCTGGCTGTCAGAGGTTGGAAGTGATCTCTTGTGACAAATGGCACTGGCTTCAGGTTATATGGGAGGACTGCAGCCCTCAGGTGGGTCATTGCTAGCGATTTCCAGGGGAGGGAGGAGCTCATAGGAGCAATGGGAAGATGAGACTGGACGAAGATTATTTTCATGGGTTTCTTGTAAGGGAGTGGGCTGCATGGGTCACAGATATGCCTCTCACAAGGAAGATGCCTGCCTGGTCTGGAAGAACTTGTACTTGAGGCACAGTGAAATGCATTACAGACCTTGCTAGGGACTGAACTGTGTGCCCTCAAATTCTTCTGTTGGAACCCTAACCCCCAAAGTGACTGGACTTGGACATGGGCTTTGAGGAGATGAGTGAGGTTAAATAAGGTCATATGGGTAGAGTACTAGTTCGATATGGCTGTGACCTTGTAAGAAGAGGAAGCGAGACAGATCTCTCTCTCTCCCCGCCCCCTTCTCTCTCTGTCTCTTGTGCACAAGCCCTGAGAAGAGACCATGTGAGTACACACCAAAAAAGCGGCCATCAGCAAGCCAGGAAGAGTTTTCCCTGGAACCGCACCATGCTGGCACCCTAGTCTTGGACTTTCAGCCTCCAGAATTATGAGAAAAGAAATTTCTGCAATTTAAGCCACCGAGTCTGTGGTGTTTTGCTGTGGTGGCCCAAGCTAAGACAGACATGTAGATATAAGGATAATCTAACCGTAGTATTCATTTGAACAAAACAAACCACTCTTTTGGGACTAAGTTTGGAATCAGCAATAAAAACTAATTCTCCTGGATTTAGATTTTTATACAATGAAGTAGAAAATATCTTGCTTGTTCAGTTTAGAAGCCACATAAACATCATGAGCTCTAAAAGGAATTTAAAACTTAATTTAAACCCAAAGTTGGCAAAGGCTTACATATTTCTCATGTGACTTCTGAATTCTCCCAGGAACAGGGAGAACACACTCACTCCTCCTGGAGTGTGAGCTATTTTCTGAGATGAGGTTAGACCTGGAGGAGGCCAAGGGCTTTGTACAGCTTTGGTTGCCGTTCTGTGGGGGGTCTCTTGCCCACCACTGTGTTTTTCACACAGCCCAGTTTTCTCTCCAAGAAGAAGGTCAGAAGGCAGGGCCAGTCCTATGTCACCTTGGTGACAAGGGGTTGCTGTGAGGTCTCGGCCTATGGGCTCTGCTGCCTCCTCACTCGGTATGTGGCTGCCGTTTCCGTTACCTTCAGGGGAGACGATGCTGGCGTGGGGTCCACTCTGCAACTCAGCTCACCCACCAAAGGCAAGGAACAGGTGCCTGTTCCAAGTGACCCAAGAGAAGCAGTGCAGAAAGGGGGCAGAGTGTCTTCTGGAGCTGAGCTGTGATCCGCGAATGAAGGACTCGGACCATGACCTATCATCATGGGATGGTGGGGGTCCCTGACCTTGACCTAGACACCATAGAAGGGCACTAGAGAAAGCAAAAGCTCAGGTTCTTCCCTGATCTTTTTCAGGGAGCTGATGATCTTCCTGAAGAAACAAGACCCACACGTAGGAAGCCAACACAAGCCCAAGCAGAGGATTATTATGAGCTGACTTCTGTGGGAGGATTTTTGAGAAAGAAAGGAGTGACTTGGGTTCGGTGATGTCCTGGGTTGACAGTATACTTGATGCCTGGGTTTGGAAAGCCTCCTAAAGGAGGCCTCTGTTTGGCTCCTCAAAGGTGGGTGCAATCTGCCGGGCCCAAGGCAGAGCTCCAGCGGCTGCCTAGCATGCTTGCTCAGTCAGCAGATACTGTGTGATAACTGCGTGCCCGGTCTGGGCTGTGCACCATGGCAAGGAGAAAGCAAGTAGCCGTGGCTGTTGGGGTATTCATTTCTCTAGGGCTGTTGGGACCGAAGACCAAAGGAACTAGAGCAGCTGAATTCCTTATTTATGGGAGGAGGCCAGGCGTCCCAAAAGCAGTGAGTGCTGCTGTTGTAGCAGCTTTGTTTCATGACAACTGCTGAGTGTCTCTGTGACTCCTTGGACCCCAGTACCCATCCTTCTCTGTCCCCACCTGCCTCTGATCCCCAAGGGAGTGGGACCCCTGGGGTGGACCTCAGAAGGCACCTGCTGTGTGCAGGAAAACTCTATGGCTGCGACCCTGCCCTCCAGCATCTGCTGGCCGCAAGCATGTGGAGTCCAGTGCTGCTGCTCGTCCGCAGTGGAGCCTGGGAAAGCTCTCCTGCCTCAGAGCAGGAGGTCCTCCGGCGAAGTCCGCCAACAGGGGGCTCTGGCAGGTCTGCCTGCCAGGTATGGATGCTGCCTGTACCGGGCTGAGGTCTGGTGGTAATGGCGGTGCTGCCGTTGGGGAGCCAGACCTGTAGCCAAGCCCATATAAGAGTTTAAACAGGTAGGGAACCTGGTGGCACAGCCAACAACCACCACCACCAGCGGGTCAGGGGTATCTCCCTGCAGGTGGGAACAGGGAGGCTTCTCATGACTTGGCGCTGGAGGAGGCCTGAGAGATGATCTTGCCAGCCAGTGTTTCAGTGTAGGATCTCACGCACAAACGTCCTCAGTACTAGTCATTCAATCAGCGGTCTGCTGCTAAATGTGTAGCCACTGGCTCTCTGGGATCATAAAAAGTCTCCATTTGTGGTTTGCCAGTTTCCATGGTGTAAACACTCCTGCTGTGGCTGGTTTCAAGCTATCAATACAACATCTCTGAACACAGATTTGGGAATGCACAGCCAGCTCTCACAAGAAAGTAAGAGCCAGATTCTGCACGCCACTGCCTTTAATGGAATGCCTCTGGTGACAGGAAACTCACTGCCTGCTGGTGTGGCCCATTCCACTCATCCTTCTATTACTGACCTTTCTGGGTCAGAGACCCAAACCCAGGTCCTCTTGCCCAGTGCCGTTCATACCAGTAGGACGGGACTGAGTTTGGTCAAGTGGAGCAGAGACTGCATTCTTTGATCGGGGAACGGAGGAGGGGGAGCTCATGCTTTAAAGGCTCCTTCTCCCCACCTGGGAAGGGCCTTCTGTTTTTACAGGCTGCGGCGTGTGGGAATTTGTAAAGTCCTCCAGGCATGCGTTGTTATTCCTCTGTGGCACTCGGCCCTTCTGCACATGGTGCTCCGTCGCCTTCTTGGTGTTTGCACTTGGCACCTGGGTCTTTGCACTCAGCCTTCTTCATTTCACGATCTTTTTCAGCTCCTGAAAGTAAGGATAGCTTGACATAGGTTAGGTATTGAGAAACTTTCGGGTCTTTTAGGTGACAGCCCAGTGACACTTCTCCTGTGTTGGGCCTCTCAGCTTTCCTCTTCTTTTGAGGGTCAAAGCAAGACCATCCCTAATTGAATGGTAGAAAACTGTATCCAACCAGAGTCTAGCATTCTTTCCTGTCACCCAGTGCCTTTATCCCTACTCTCATTTCTGGTTTCTATTTCTAGGTGTTTAAGAAACAAGGAACTTCAGGATAAGAAGTTGATGATTCTAGTAAAAAAATTTAAAAAGGTGGGGGTCATTACTTACTGGCTTTGGTTAATGACCTTATAATGACCTCCTGATTGTCTGCTTACAGGTCACCTCCTATGATACTTAGCACGTAATGTTTTGAATTAATTTCCTTAAACAAATGCAATAGAAAATCTGCTCGGTGCCAGGCCCTGTGCTGGGCGCTGTGGGGAAATGCATGGGACACAGTCTTGGCTCTCGTGGGGCTTGCAGTTTATCAGGGAGAGAAACAAGCTGGTCAGTGCAGTCTGGCCCTTCGTCCCAGTGCTTTGTTCTGTGAGACGCGGTGGATGTGCTCTGGGGCTGCCTGGGGCGGAGAGGTCACTTCTGACTGGATGGTCGGAGAAGATGACGTCGAAGTTTAAGGCTCAGTGGTTGTCACACGGAAATTGTTGCAATGTTTGTGGTTTGCTGTATTGCTGTCCGTGCTGTAGAAAGGAATCAAATAGCGTGGCTGACTTCTTAGAGCAGAGTGTGTTTTCCCCATGATGCTCTGGGAGCTTCTGTCACACACATGTCCCCAGGAGTCACCCTGTGTTTCAGTGACAGACGGGAGATTTAGCAGCACCACTGTTGATCTGATGAAGAGCTCAGCATGTGGACCGGAGCAAGCCCATTGTTCTGGCATTCAAAACATTCTCTGCAGCAACTGTGTGCATGGCAGCCAGTCTTTAGATGTTAGACCCTGGCACCAATTTCCCTTACCCCTGAGGTTGAGCAATACCGTGCTCACGCACCAGGAAACACGTGGGCTGCTGTTAGCCAAGCCAGACCATGGCGTACATCTCTGTTGAAGTGTGGTCTGCTTCCCGTGGGACTCAGGAGGAACTTTCCAGGTTCTATCCCACCTGAGTACCCGGGGGACAGAGGAAGAGTGAACATCTGTTAGGGCTGGAGGGGCACGTATAAAAGATGACCTTGAAAAGCCAGTTCCCGTGAGCCAACACAGTCGCTCATGGCATCCACGTTGACTGGCGTTTGTTTAATAGCTCTTGGGTTCGGAATGGCTGCAGGGTCAGTCACGCTGACCCCAGCTCTGGCCTTCAGAATATATCGTTTATCGCCAGTGTGCACAATACACATACCCAGCAAGTAAACTTTCTATCACGTGCTGGTTTTGAAAATTGGCAAAACAACCAAGACAACAGACCAAGGTTCGCTTCATTCTGCCCACGTGGAACAATCATCCTGCTGCAGTTGAGCCCCGGAAGGAAAGCTGTGGGCAGAGCTGGATTCCCAGGGTTTCCTGAATCATTAATTGTCTCTTTTCCCCTCCCTCTCCTCTCACTCCATGCAGAGGAACACTCAGTGAACACTCGTCATGCCCACAGGGACACAAAGATGTTACCAGTTTCAAGGGGCTCCAGTCTCCGAAACTAGTTAGGGACAATTGGCTGAAAAATTATTGAGGGGTTTGTTTATTCATGGTCTCTAACAATTAGTGTTTTCATGCTAAAGATCAAGGTGAAGAGCATAGCAATTTCATTTAATCGAGGAGGAATCTCTTTTTGGCAAACATGTTTTTCCATCGCATTTTTTTCCATCTCATTTTTCTCCATCACATCGTTTCTCCATCAGTAGAGGAATGTGAGAGCGCTGGAAACTCTGGTGTGCAGCAAAGCAGAGAAGATTCCTTTTGTGAGCATGGGAACTGTGAATGGTTACCAAGTGGGTTGGAGGTTCAACCGCGTGTTCTCAGGCAAGGCAGCACCTTCGGCCTCCTGCCAATTTTAGGGAGACCGCTGGAGGCCCTACTGCACAGGCGGCCCACGAGGACAGGGACTGCGGTGCGTGCGTAGATTGTGTTCCCCGCTGTGATTCAGTGCTTGGTTCCTAGCGCCAGAAAGGTCCAGATCTAGATCCAGAATGAATGTATGTTTCTCACAGGCTCTGTTTCATCAGTTCTCAGATGCACATGTTCCCTATTTTAACATATTTGAAATGAGCGACATTGCACAGTTACTGTTAGCCAGGAAGCAGTCGTGGCATGTTGTCACCATCTGTGCATGTGGACACTTGGTCTTAGCTGTTCACATTGTCACTTCCATGCGTGGTGGACTTGGATGCATTCCAGTACATGCCCATGTTAGGTCTCACTGACATTTAGGGTGTTTTTAAAAAGGTTACACTACCCTTTGGCATTGAAACAAAAAAGGAGCAGAGGGATGTGAAACTGATATTAGTAAGCAAATATTTGCCATTAGAAAAATGGCCCAAACGATATTTTTCTTAGAAAACAGCAACAAAGTACTTTATGAAAATGCTTCTGAAACTTTAACATGCAAACAAATCATCTGAGAATTTTGTAAAAATTATGTGGTAGGTTGGGTGGGGCCTGAGGTCTTCATTGGCAGCCAGCATCCAGGTGACGTCGTGGCTGTGGGTTCAGACCACACTTTACCAGACCTACTAATGGGAGCTACCCGCAGTAGGGGGCCATGCTCGTTTTTGTTACTGAGTTGTGTGCACCAGGGTACCACTTAGTAATCACGCTGCGGAAGGTGGGGTGAATGCCAAGCTTCAGGAATAGCATGAAGGAAAATGTGAAGCCGTAACGATGGGGCTGATTTCGTTTGTTTCAAGAGGCTGTTGAGGAGGTATCATGTCATAGTTTAATGGAGGCACCAAAAATAATGTCTTACAATCAAACGGTCTTGGATTAGCGGAATACAGCGACGTGGCACACTACCATCTCGATAAACCACGAAGTGCTGTTTCAGCCCTGAGCATCACACGGGCCTTTTCTCTGCACAAGGCAAGGGAGCCAGTCACGTGGTATCACGTTCACAAAATACAACCTTAAATATAACTCCAGTTCCTTTCAAATTTCTGTCTTTGCCCTTCCCAATCTGTCCTCTTCTTCTGACAAAAAGGATAAGACTTTTATACTGGCCAGGCAAAGAGTCGAGAATCTCGAGTAGCGTCCAATCTCATGGCCACACTGTCTGATCAAACAACCAGCTGGAACAGGGAAAATATGGGGCTAAACACAATGTTCAAGTATCAGTAGTTGTGAAAAGTCCATTTAATATGTTCCTTCTAGTGAAAGTGTTTTGGCAAGGGCAGGGCTGTTAACTACTAACTTCGTTTGATAATGGCCCTGAGAGCAGGAGAGGAAAGTTGTTTTGGTGCTGCAGCGGCTGCAGTGCAGCCGGGAAGGTGCCAGAGGAGGGGAGCTTCCCGCCCCAGCAGCTCTGGTGTTGTTTGAAAAGCTCACACCAACACCCATTACCAGCTTTTATTTCCCCAGTAAAACCTAGTAAATCAGAATTGATAGAAGAGGCAAAATCAGAGTTTGGAGATGCTTTGGGGAAGGGTATTGAAAAGGAGGCAACTGCAGAAGTTTAAAAGGCCCTAGTGGACTGTGATCAGGAAAGATGCATTTTCCCATTTTCACAGAGAAATAATCAGTATGTCACTGTATAAATTTAGGGATACAGCATAAGGGCTTGGTTTACAGAAATGGTGAGTGATTGCCACAATAGGTTTAGCTAATGTCCATCAGCTCATATAGATAAGATGCATATTATAATTTCTAGGGCAATTATTAAATATGAAACAAAAGAGTTAAAATCTAATAAAGGAAATAAAATAGAAAGCTAAAAATGTGTGTGATAAGCTAGAAGAAGGCAGAAGAGGAGGACTAAAGCACCGTAAAGCAACGAGGGCGAACAGGGCACATCAAAGCAAACAGCAGAGCAGTGGGCTCAAACCCACGCGTGCACATAGTTGCACTAAGTGGAAGTGGACTAAAAGGCAGAGACTGTCAGGTAGAAAAGCCAGACCAAACTCTATGCCATGTATAAGAGATGCATTTTAAATATAAAAGTGCAGATACAATGCAAGTAAAAAGATGGGAAAAGATAACATGCAAACCAGAAACAAGAAAGCTGGTGTAACCATTTTCAAGCAAATGGACTTCATGGTAAGGAGGATTCCCAGGGATGATGGGGACACTTCAAGACAATAGAGATATTCACAAGGGAGACCTAACAATCCTAAGTGTATATGCCTCCTATAATCAAATTTTGAAATATTTGAGTCAAAACTGACAGAGCTAAAAGGAAAAACAGGCAAACCCACAATCAGTAAGGATACGGAAGACTTAGCTACCACCATCGATCAACTTAGCATAATTGACATGTATGGAGAGCTATACTCAGTAGTTGCAGAATACACATGTTTAAAGTACAGATGTAACATTTACAAAGTTGGACCATTTTAAGAACCATATAATAATTTAAAATATTGAAAAATATTGAATATAAAATACTGAGAAAGGACTGAAATTTATAGAGTATGGCCTCTGACCATAGAAACATTAAAGTAGAAATCAATAGTAATAAAATATCTGGAAACACCAAACAGCACACTTTCAGAAGTGTGTTCTAAAACATATTTTGAACCCCATGGTTCAAAAATAAAAACTTACTGGAAAATAGAAACAGCTCAAGCTGAGTGATAATGAAAACACAACACACTAAAATTTGCCGGGGTCCAGTAAATGTAGTAGAGGTAAAATTATAGCTTTAAATGTTTATATAAGAAAAGTTTAAAATTAGTGATTTGAATTTCTGTTTCAAGAAGCTGGTAAAAGATGAGCAATTTAAGCACAGAATAAATAAAAGGAAAGAAATATTAAAATGATAAAAACAAGAGTAGGAATCATTGAAATAGAAAATATTGACATAAGAAAATTAACAAAATCAAAAGTTGGCACTATAAAAAGAGTTTTACATATGATAAACTCCTAACAGAAATGAATAAGAAAATAAGAGAAGACACAAATTACCATTCTCAGGAATGAAAAAAGAGACCCTACTATGTGTCCTATGTCCATTAAAAAGATAGCAGGGGAACATAATGAACAGCTTTATGCCAGTGGAGTTTGACAGCCTAGATGTAATGTACAAATTCCTTGGAAAACATGACTTACTGAAATGGACTCACAAAGAGGTAGAGAATCTGAATAGTTTTATATTCATTAAAAAATTACATTTACAATAAAATATTTTTCTACTAAGAAAATTCCAAGCTTAGATAGCTTCACAGACAAATTCAGTGAAAAATCAAACAAAGAAATAATCCTAATCTATCAGTAACTCATTCAGAAAATGGAGGAAGAAACATTCCAAGTTTGTTTTCTGAGGTCAGCTTTACTTGGCTTCTAAAATATGACAAAAACCTTATGAAAGAGGAAACTAAAAACCAATATCCTTCTGAACATAGACAAAAACCCTTAAGAAAATGTAAGGAAATGTCCATGTGTCCTTTATACTTGTTCCTGCAAACCCTTCCCCTTTTCCCTTGAAGCAGGAACAAGTATAAAGGACACATGGACAAAAACAAGGGGTGGGGGGTAGAAAAGGGAGGGAGGTGGGGAGGGCTTAGGGGGTGGGCTGGAATGGGAGTAAAAGGCAGAAAACTGTACTTGAACAATGAAAATAATAAAAAAAATTTAAAAAATAAAATGGAAGGAAATGGAATCCAGAAACTTTTATTAAAAGGTATTATACATTTTATCAATTGAGATTTATTTCAGGAAAACAAGCTTGGTTTAACATTTAAAAATCAATCATTGTAACTCACTTTTTAAAAGTATGAAGGAGAAAAACCATATGATCATTTCAATAAATGTAGCAAAAGCATTTGACAAAAAGTCAACACCCATTTGTAGTCAAAATTCTCCGAAAACTAGGAATAGGAGGGAACTTTCTCAACTTTATGAATGGCACCTGTGACAACCCTACAGTTAACTTCATACTCGATCACTAAAGCTGACTCCTTTTCCCCTAAAATCAGGAGCAAGACAACAATGTCCTTTTTCGCCACTTCTATGCAGCATTGCACTGGAGGTCCTAGCTAGTAAGACAAACCAGGAAAAAGAAATTAAAGGCATATAAATAAGAAAGAAAGAAATAGGGCTGTCTTTATTTGCAGGCAACATAATCTTGCATGTAGAAAACCCTAAAGAATCAGAAGAAGCCCTGACTATTATGGCTCAGTGGGTTGGGTGTGATCCCATAAACCAAAAGGTCACTGGTTCAATTCTTGGTCGGGGCACATGCCTGGGTTGCAGGCCAGGTCCTCAGCTGGGCGGCATGTGAGGAGCAGCCGATCGATGTGTCCCTCCCTTTCTCCCTCCCTCCTTTCCCCTCTCTCTAAAAATACATAAATTAAAAAAAAAGAATCTACAGAAAAAATACTAGTATTAATAAATAAATCTAACAACTAGTATTAATAAATAAATCTATCCTAGGATACAAGGTCAGTACACAAAATCAGTTGATCAGAAGTTTGGTTTACGATGTTGAGTTTGAGATGAATTTAAAATTGAGGGTTTGAGGAAGAGGCCTGGTTTGGAGATTTAAATATAAGAATAGATTTCATGAGATATTTAAAGAATTTGGATGAATGAAATCCCCTAAGGAATAAGGGTAGAGAGGTAAGAAAAGAGGCCCAAGGACTGAGGGTATCTTCATAAACAATCTCTTATAGTAAGTTTCACATAGTTGCTCTTTCTCTGAGTCTTGCTTGTGGTCAGGGGCTTCTGGGATTTCATCTGGGTGCAGATTCAATAGAAAACAATTCCCCCAAGGAACTCTCATTTGAACAATGAGATAGGCTCACAATAGGTCTTGCAACTCTACTGCCTGCACAGTAGGTTTTCATTAATAATAACTGACCCTCTAGGCAGTATTTGTGGTAGGCTCATTGAGAAACCCTAGGCTACTCAGGGGCTTGTGCCCAGAGAGCATTGGTCCTTTCTGCCTGGGAGAGGGATCTGATGAACCATTGAGAGAATGAATCTTCTTTCCATTGATTGCTCAGGAGAGAGCATTTCTGTGATAAACTACAGGGCTGTTTCTTTCTTTGGTTTTTTACGCTTTGGCGGCTCACCTAGTCCACGTGCAGTGCCTGGCTCGGAGGCTCTGCAGAGACAGGAATGCTCCAATACATCACTGTCTCCATGTGCTCCCAGCCCCGAGCTCTCGTGTGCAAGTCTTGCTTCTGTTCCACCTTCAGATCTGGGAAGATAAAAACTCCGGGTATTTCACAAGGCCTCAGGCTATGGATGACATAAAATATGGAGCCAGATGGATTACATTTTTTAAAGACAAAACATGGCTTGTCTCTGCTAAGATCTTATCTGTTTAATGAACAAAGGCAGTATAATTAAAGCCTTTCTCCCGTGCTTCAGGACGTGCCAAACATGCTGGAAAGTTTGCTTCATTTTCATAAATCAACTTGATTTGGCCCTTCACACGCCTGGGGGCCAGTTCTGACATCCAGTAATGGGGGCCGCCACAATGGTGTTTGTTTGGAAGTTGCCTGGGTTTAGAGGGAAGCTTCTTGGATGGTGCTAGCATGCTGGCTGTGCCCAGACAGCCACTGTCAAGGCCGTGGCATGGAGTGAAGGAGTGCTACTTTCAAGCAGGATCTGGGAGTAAGCCCTTTGGCAGGGAGCAAATTCTCCTGATTTGGCGGAAACCCAGGGGTGCCAGTGTTCGGTAGCCCCGGACCAGCGAGCAGGGCCCGGGGCACTTCGGGTGGTGTTCTTGGCCCCGCTGGCTGTGAGAGGCCTTCAGCACAGTTCCTCAAAGAGCCTGGCAGAATTAGATGTGTTTGCAGCTGGCGTTCCAAGCAAACTGTTTGCAATAAATATGCTGGCTACATTGTTTTCCTGGCTCTTATTCATTGGTTTAATAATGTGTTATTTTGGGGGGAAATAGCTCTTTCTCTGTTGGCTTGGAGGAGGAACCCAAGAGAAATACTGTGTTGGATTCCGTGCTAATCTTACAAAACAACACGTGTGCAAGAGTGGTTTGGCCAAACCCAGCTGCAGTCTCGTAGAAGCCCATAGCAAAGGGGACTGAAGGTGGGACACAGACTCTTCTGGAAAGTCCCGATGGGGCATCCGATAGGTACTGCTCAGCCATAGAGAGAAAAGAGCAGGGGGCCAGATGGCATCCGCAGTACTGAGCACACTGCTTATGACCTCTACAATGGTGTCAAGAGACCGTCTCACAGATGGGCTCCCAGGGAGGGGAGCCTGGCCAGAGGGAGCTGGGGGCACCGCACAGCTCATCCGGAGCACACACACACATAGGCGGGGAAGCAGACAGAGACTGACCGGTCTGGGGAACATGGAGTAGACTCCCTCCCATAATGTGTGTCTGCTCTCCCAGAACCCAGCCTGCGGCACGTACTTGTGGGACACAACGTATTGTTCTGAAGCAGGTTCTTTTTGCAGCCACAGCTGCTCAGTTATGTTTCTGCGTTGTTTCCTGCTGGGTGGTGGGGAAAGCCTCGAACAGCTGCAGCCTCCGTGAGAAGGAGGCCCAGTTCCTTGTGCATCTGTGGCCCTGCCCCAAGCAGAGGCCCTTGAAGAGGTGACCAAGCTGAGCTTTTAGTCCCTTTTATGGTGGTTGACTCAGAATATTGCCCAGCTGCTCCTACATGAAGAACCTTTAAGCTGGGAGTGGGCGTGGGACAAGAATGATTCTTCCTGGCTTGGAAGGTAGAGGGTGAGCATAAAGGGAGCCTTCAGAGCTGAGCTAGACAGGGCTGGAGCTGACATGGCCCCGTCACTGCAGCGAAGGGCACCCCACACCATAACCTGTCTCCTTCCGGACCGCGCTCTCCTGCAGGCTGGTGAAGGGTTGGCTTGCTCCCTGTTCCCACTCAGCACTGTTCAGCGGGGTCAGGACAGACAAGCCATCAGCCTACGAAGAGTTAGCTCTCCCGGGGGAGGAGTCCAGTCCTATTCAGTCAATATTTATGGATCCTCTGCTTGTGCTAGAAGCCATGTTCTTTCTGTGGAGGCGATCTAGTTCTTGACCTCAGAGAGCTTCCAGGCTAGTCAGCCAGCAACCAGTTTACTCACACAGGCTCTCAGAGCAGCAGCCAGCATTTGCTGGACCAATAGCCAGGCGCCATCCCCTGCATAACTGTATGTGATGCTCCCAAAGGCTCTGTGTGCTAGACAACAGCATCCTCATCCCAGATGAGGAGCCAGGCACAGAGAGTTAGGTGCCTTGGCTAAGACCACCCACCAGTAATTGGAAGAGCTCCCACTCTTTCCTAAAGCCAGGGGACCGATCTCAGAGAAAAGAAATGTTCTAATCTAGCTTTAATGGTAAGCAATCGATACACGTAACACTGTGCCGTGGAAGGCCAAGGTGATTGTCTGGGAGAGACTAAGGAAGGCTCTTTGGAAACCACTCGTGAGACAGACTTTGGAAGGCAATGGAATTTTAACAAGTGCAGATGGGGAGAAAAAAAGTCCCCAGTAGAGAGCCAGCCTTCGCAAAGTGGTCACAGTGTCAGGGCAGAGCAGGCGTGTCTAGAAGTCTGGCGTGGTAGGAACCTGGTGTTTCGGAGCCAAGGTGGTGGACGATGACTGAGAAAGCTGAGATCCTGGGGCTCTGACTCTGTGAAGCAGACAGTCGAGTGGTGAGGGTTTGGGGTGGTGGAGACCTCGGTTAAAGGTGCCCAGGAGGTCAGCCTCCTGGGGCAGGGCCACCTTCCAGTGTTCACGAAAAAGCCGACATTTCTTCTGAGCGTCGGTAGAGCTGCCACCATGCTGGAGGCTTTGTATTCATTATGTCTGGTCTTCGCCATGACCCTGCAAAGCAGACAGGACACTAACTCTCAGAGAGGGTAAGTCACCTGCTCACGGCCACCCAGCTAATGAGTGTAGCGCTATGAGTCAGACCCAGGTCTAAGAGATTCCAAAGCAGTGCTCTTTGTAGAACACATGGGGCGTTTCCCTGGAGATTAGAGGATGAAATGAAGATCGTTTTCCTGCTCATCCTCACTCCTGGGAGGCCAGCTTGACTTGGGAGGCTGCCACCTAGCACTGATTTTACCTGCAAGGAGGTACCTGGGAATACCTAGGGAGGTGCCTCTGGGGAGGCACTTACTGCCCAGGGTGCAGTCTCTCAAAGGGAATAGCTTGTATTGGAAGGCAGTTGGGATGAGCTTTCCTGTCTCTTGCTCTGTCTGTCACCTTCCCGCAAGGCCTCCTCTGCGCTGCTTAAATGCACGCCAGTTTGGAATGAGACCAACTCTCGGCCAATTAAATGGCTTACGGGAGCCCTGATGTAATTCCATGGGTAAGCACTTGTGGACAGTTTTCCCTTTGGTTGTTTGCTTTCTTTGCTTTGGGTTTTGAGCTTGCAGATGTTAAGCCACAGCTGGTTTCCTCCCTTCCGGAAGGGCCCTTTGACAGCCAGTCAGCCGAATGTTCCGCCGTTGTGTCTCACAGTCTCATAGCCGTTGGCGACTGCAGTGCGCTGTTCTGTTCACATAATTGTTTGCCGAGCCTGAGACACCCACAAGCAGCCGTCAGCATCTCAGTTGCGGCCTCACTCTCTGGGGACCCGACGAGGACGTGGTCAGAACCTTGGGGATGAAGTGGGGAACTCTCCCTATTGAGGCTGAGTGGGCCACTCAGAGCGCCATCTGACACACAGGCTGAGTTTCTGTCCACTCTGGGTTGCTAGGACATGGTTGCCCCGAGGCCCCTGAGGTCCATCAGGGCTGTTTGTCTGTGATCATAACTTTTCTCGGAGAGTTGTTGCTGGGAAGGACAGGCCAGCCTGGTCCCCCTTGGGTCCTCCTTGCTCACAACTGAAACTGAGGGGGGAGCAAGGACCACTGAGCCCCAAAGGGAAACGCCTCCTTCCCGCCCTGGGTCTGTCTGTTCTTCAGCTGCTCTGCTTTGACCAGTTGCTGTTAAGAAGTCATCCTTGCAGCACCAGGTAGAGCACAGATACAAAAAAGAAAACTGAGATGGGGACCAGTCCTCTGCCCACGCTGGCTAACAGGCTGGGTTGGGAGAGAGCTGGAACTTCTCCTTCCCCCTCATTTCGTGACTTGAAGAGCAATTTCCGGCAGTAAAATTCAGGGTTAAAGGAAGGGCAAGGAGGGCAAGGGTTATCGAGCGTGCCAGTGGGCAAATCAGGCAGCTAGATGGACCGAGGGCCTCAGGCTTAACTGGACACTTGGGAATAGCTGCAACTTTTTATTTGTGTAAAAGGAGGCCCCAGGAAGTATTTTGCGTCTTGAAAATAAAAATCTTGCATAAAGAAGGAAGAAAGAATTTTCCCTTGGTCGGCTGCTGGGGACTATGTTCCAAGGCCCTTGAGGAGGGAGTAGGAAGGAATTTAATTTCCCAGTGGAAGGGTTTGCAAGCTGCAGGGAGGGGGCGGCTCTCACCACCAACACCACACAGGGAGGAAGCGCCCTCTCGGGTGGACTCTGGACAGAGTTCCAGAGGCTCTGCCAGCGTTTCAGGGGCCTTATGGCAAACCTCTCACATTTCCTTGGGTTCGGATTTCTGTTTAGCAAGTCCTTCTGTACACGGAGTTGCACAGGTGGCTGCCTGGTCCCTGCGCCTCCAAGGGCCGTACTCTGAGCCGCCACCTGCTGCCCACCTAGATGCAGGCCGTCTGCAGCTCTGGCCTCAGGTTCCTTGGCTGTGAAGTGGAGACGATAATTGCAGCCTCCACGAAGTTCTGGGAGGATTAAAATGAGATAATGCGTGGGAAGCACGCAGTCCCGGGACTGGCATGCCGCGATTGCACAAGCAGCGGTTACTTGTCTAATGCAAATGTTTTCTTTTGGAATAATTTTAGATTGACAGAGGAGTTGCCGAGACAGTGCAGAGAGCTCCCGCACACCCCCCACCCACTCTCCCCTCAAGTTAGCATCTTCCGTAATCACGGCGCGGTTGTCGAGACTTAAACCAACACTGACACATTGCTATTAACCGAACTCAAGATTGTATTTGGAGTCTGCTCGTTTCTCTACCACTGTCCTTTTCTCCTCAGTCAATGTAGGCGGGTGTTACTCTTTGACAAGGAGTTATCGAATGTATTTTTTTACCGCAGTTTACATTCTGTGTCATTTTGTGTCAGTTTCAGGTGTCCAGCGCAGTGGGTAGATGACCATATACTTGACCAAGTGGCCCCCTGACATCCCAGTGCCCACCAGGCCCTGCCGATGTCCTTTCTGCTTCATGACCCGGTGCAGGGCACTGTGTTGCGTGTGAACTTATTTTGGTTAGACCCCTCCTGTTGGTCTGCTGGCCCCTGAGGTGAGCAGCAGCACCCTGTCTTTCTGAAACATGGCACAGCCACCCACAGATCCAGGAGCTACCAGCCTGGGAATGCAGTTGGTGACTTTGCTCTAACAACGTCTCGCCTAAAATCTCCGTGCTTTGGGGAGAACATCAGGGCCCCAGTTGTCAGTACTCGGAGCTCCACCAATCCTCACCCACTCTCCACCCTGACAGCTGGTGGAAGACAGAGCCTAGGACATGTGCAGAGGGGACCTTCTGGGCTTTGGGGCACAGGGGTAAGAGTGGGGGCCGTGAAATCTCTGCCTTGAGCCCATGGCTGGCAAGGGGTCATCTCCTGGCTTCCACAGGCTCCCAGGCCAGCCTTGGCCCTCCATCCCATCCCAAACCAGCCCAGGGTCCAATGCATTCTGCAACACAGGCCCTGTGGTAGGACCCTGCCCACAGCTTTTGCTGAAACCTGACTCCTTGGAGCACAGCCTTGGCCCCTGGAGCCCTGCTAGGAAGCCCCATTGGCGAGGTTTAGACAGAGCTCTGCTCAGTTTCCTGTCGGGGCCTGTGGTGGTGAAGAGGGGCAGGTGGTGGCCCTGAAGGGCTTAGGGTCCTCACAGCCGCATCTTCTGACCTCAGCGAGACCCTTTCTCTCAGGCTTCAGGTCTTGTGGAGGATTCTGAGGGCTCTCAGAGGTGGTTGCCAGCCTGAGGTGAGGCACCTCCATGGGGATCTCCATCCGGGAACCCCCGAAGCATTCATGCAGGGCAGGTGGCGCCGACGCTCACTAGTGGAGAGTTCGACCCTCAGCGCTCGCACTGGCTGGAAAGGACAGGTCCTGGCCCTGCTCCATCAGGGCTGCCCTCAGGGCTGCCTCTCAGGCCTGGCACCTTTTTTATAAATAATGGTTTAAAATCTTCATCTGAGGACTTTTCTTTTTCAGTGCTCTTTAGAGAGAGGGAGGGAGAGAAACATCGATGTAAGAGAGATGCATCGATGCGTTGCCTCCTGTACGTGCCTGGACCAGGGACTGAACCTGCAACCTAGGCATGCGCCCTGACCTGAAATAGAACCCCCCAAACTTTCAGTTTATGGGACAATGCTCCAACCAACCGAGCCACACGGGCCAGGGCTCAGGCCTGGCACTTGTATGTAGAACCAAGCTGCAAACTGGGAGTTTCAGGGCCTGTGCTTTGGAGCTACACAGCCGACGCCATGGCGCTGGGTCCAACGGCCTTCCCATTAGGCAGCCGGCCTGCCTGCTGCTGGCGGTGGCTGAAGGCCAAGAATGCGCACCAAGCGCAGCACATTCCTTCTTGAAACCCTAAGCACATCAATGTTTTCAAACCTCAAATCAGTCTGTTCTCTTAAAAACTGGAACCACATGCCCGGGAGGCAGAGTGGTGGCGGGCTCCGATTTTTCACACGTGGAGTGGGGACGCAGGGCTCTGGAGGCAGGAGTCCTGTGCTCCAGCCCCAGACGTGCCACCAAGGGCCCTGTGAGCTTGGGCAGGTCCCTGCCATCCCGGGAATCAGTGTCTCTAGCCATAAAACAGGGACTTTGGGATCTTGAAGGGCCTACCAGCTTGGAGGGTTTATGATTCTTGGGGGACAGAGACTCTAAAGTTGACTGGTTTATAGGAAGGTTTGTTTGAAATCCACAAGGGCCTAAGACTGCTTGTAAATGTTTAAGATGTATTTTTTAGTAAGTCTGCATACAGGCAAAAGTGGAGAAAATGGAAACACTCCTCAGGAAGCCCCTTTCTGCTGGCGCCCGTGGGCGGGGGCTGCAGTGAGAGCCGCGGCAGGAGGGCAATGCCTAGGCGGGGTCTCAGCTGCCAGGGGCCACAGTTGGGCATTTGAGGGCCTCTGCCCCGAGTGGGGCCACCTGGCAACCTGGACTCCTCCTCTGCCACGCTCAGCTCTCTCCCAGGAGTGAGGGCCTGTGGTCTGCAGCCCTGACCTGCCGGCTCCCCTTGGAGGGAGTCCTGTGGACCCCCTGTGGCCAGCTTGAATTCTGTGCAGTGCCAAACAACTGGCAGCAAGGTCCCAGCTAACCAATTTTGGAAAAAATGGAGCAGAGGCCATGGGTGCCAAGCTGTGGCCTATGACTGGCCCCCACCCTGGGGTGTCTGGCAACCATGCCACCCATGGCCCTTCCAGTTCCTGGGATCAGATTGCTTTAGGACAGAGAAAGAGTTCTGTACTAACAACACAGATTTTTTTTTAAAAAAATTGCTGTAAATGGTCAATCTGGTGTCAGTTGGCTGGGGAGCCCCTTGGAGAAGGACACGAGCCTACGGGGCTTCATCCTTTCCTTCCCTGAGGGTGTGTGGTGTGTTCGAGAGGCCCAGTGCCAGAGCTTGACCCAGTGGTGGCTGGAGTCTGGCAGGAGGAAGAACCTAAGCAGGTGAAACACACATGAGGAAGAGGTGACAAGTGGCAGACAGGGGCCCTGATAATGGCAGAGGGCTGACTCAGGCACAGTGGTCAGAGAACACATCTCTGAAGAGGTGAATTTACTCTGAGACTTGAAGGGTGGGGAGGAGCCAGTGGGGGCAGGGAATCCCAGCAGACATGAGAGCTTGGGGCTAAGACTCCAAAGCCAGACAGGGCTGGGCTGGGCTGGGGTGTTGAATGAGTGGGGGCTGCCGGCATCAAGGATGCCCGTGTTGGGTTTTCATGGCTGTGTGTCCCGAGTGGGCAGGGGCAATGTTTGGGGGCGAGGTAAATGGTTGTGTGGGCAGAGTGCAAAGAGAACTGTGTGTGTGTGCCGGTCAGCATCCTCGGAGTGGACAGGCTGTGCCCACTCAACTAAGTACAACATCCATTCAGCTAAATGCCAGACTCTTGACCAAGAAGCTGACGATCACAGCTCCCCAGAACTCATTCAAACACAGAGTGAATTCATGAAGCCTTTCCCTCATCTACCCACTCACCCTGCCAGTCATTGTCACAGGCTATTCTCATCTTGCATCCTTCCCTTGTGATGACTCATGTTTCCTGTAGTCCCATTGTCCAGTTGGCCCATAATTGCTCAAGGATAGAATAGGCAGGACTTCTCCCTGAAGTATCCTTCTCCTGCCCTCAGGGGTCAGTGAAGGAACCAGAGTGGGAAGAAGAACTTGACAGTGTGACACACAGCCTTAATCCAGCTCCTGGAAGTGGTCTGCTGAGCAGGAGGAGGGTGTGGATGGGTGAAAGGGCAGGGCCCAAGAGCATGTCAGCGTAGCAGGAGGAAACGAGGGTGCTGCCTCCTTTGCAGACTGCTGGGTGCACCCCCATACCACCTCCCAAACCTCCTGGGTACTAAGACCCAGCTCCAGTACCAGCAACTCTGTGAAGCTTTGTCCAACTTCCTAGACCTTTCCAGGCCTTTGTCCTCTGAACTTGGGAGTTCCTGTGCCCACTTGGTTGTCCAAGCCATGCACTGCAGACCCTTGCTGCTCACAGTGTGGTCTACGCTTTGACAGCATTGATGTCACTTGGGGCTGGTAGAAATGCAGATTCCCTGGGCCTTGTCCAAACCTTCCCAGTCAGGATCTGCACTTTAAGAAGGTCCCAAGGTGATTCCTGTGTTCACTCGAGTTTGGGGGAGGACCACAGACCTTCATTGGCTGCTGCCCCAGCTCTTCTGCCCCTTGGGTGGGATGGTGAACCCCCAGGGCCAGAGCCCAGCCCCTCTGCTGAGGCCCAGCTTCAAAACAATTGGCCATGCAGGCAGGGACTCAGCACATGTGTGATTTGACTTCCTTGGAGGGGGTGAAGGTTGAACCAGAGAAGCAGGGGGGTAGGAAAAGAGAGCATTTAGAAGCATTTTAACAGGGTCTCAGGGGCCTTGGAGAAGGCTGTGGATATCATGGAATGTTCTTTGTCCAAGACGGTTTTTACTCAGTGAGCCCTGAACTGGACATTTAGGAAACCAGGGCCATCACTCAAAGACATTATAGGACTGAGATGTCAAAGGCATGGATTGTTATTCAGCACCTACTGTCAGCCTGGCCCTGGCCAGGTTCTGGGGAAGTGAGAGAAGGTGCTCAGTCCAGCGTCAGACCTGCAGGAGTTGCTTTGTTTCGGTGTTTTGATTAAACAGAATTGGGAACACTCAGCCAGCCCCCACCTCTTAGGTCGAAGCCATCCTCTTGCCGCAGCGGGGGAAGCACACAGTTTGCCGCCCACAGGCAGTCTTTCCTGATTCCTTGAGCCCTCTCTCCCGATAAAGAGCTCTGTCTGCTCAGTTTATGCGCAGAATAATGCACCGTCGTGTGGTGGTCTGCTCCCTGCCTCCCTCTCTGGCCCCATCTCCTAGTACCACCGCCCCCCCCAATCCCATGCCACTTATCAATGTATTGCTGTCCAACTCCAAACCCGCCCTGTTTGCCTGTTCTATGAAAATGGAGGTGGGCTCTGTACTTAGTTCTCCTCTGCCCGTGGGCATGACGCTAAGCTTTGTCCATTAAGGACGTTGCAGGGACACGAGAGAAAGACTCAGCGGCAGTACCTCTTGGGAGACAACATCCTGAAGGGACAGGGTTTGCTCTTGCAGGACACAGAATATGCTTTGTATCAGAAACCATGACGCGGCGCTGTCTCCCCGAAGCCAGAATACGTGTGTCGGGAATGAAGGGGTTTGCCTAGGAGTTGCATCTCTTCCTCTCAGGCCCAGGGATTCTCGCACAGAACATTTGCCTCCCATCCAGGCATCCTTGAGCTCTGCTGGTGTGTAGGTTCAGTCCCGGATCGGGTCTCCTTCAATCAGGGGCTACCCCTGTGATTCCATTCAAGCAAAAGGTGAGACCTTGCCACTTGGGGCTACTTATGCCAGTAAATCAACAAGAAGAAGTTACTCTGCCCACTGGAGTGACTGACCCTGATTACCAACGGTGACTGATTGGGTTGCAGCTCCCAGTGGGGAAAAGGAAGCCTATTTCTGGGCCCCAGGAGACTCCGGCGTGCCCATCGCACTTCTGTGCCCAGTAGCGTAGGCCCGTCAAAAACTACAGCCACCAAAACACAGGCAGGTGAATGAGGACTGGGACTGTCCGGAACGAAGCTTTGAGTCACTTCACCGGGTGGAGAGCCCCAGCCAGCTGAGGCCTGGACTGCGCGTGGGCCGCACAAAGCAGGGGGCCACAGATTTCACCGTGACCTCAGGCCAGTTACAGGAGCGAGGGCTCTGCTAGCTTCGCAGGTGTTCCTCTCATTTATTGTACGTACGTGTTCATTCGTACATGCTAACTAATTCTCCTTTCCATTTTTACTTTCCATACAGTTGTCGGAAGTTGACTGTACAGTTGGTCTTTAGTAACAGATTACTCACCAGTGTGTGATGGACTGGAGGAGTAATTCCTGTAGCTACAGTGATAGACACAGCGGCTGTTACGACCGTGTGTCTCTTCATGCGGGACAGTGTGAGAAATCCTCACTTAGAAGGGGGATAGCTGTAGCCCAGTAGGTGGAAGTGTACCTTGTTTCTTTGTTATAGAGAAGTCCAATGTGTGTGAAAGTGAGCATATGGACACCGAGTGGCCACAGGAGTGGACTGTGCCAGTTATTAACTGTATTGCCTCTCAGCTCCAGATTCACCCTCCTCTGCTGCTGTCGGAGTGGAGGTGGGCAGGGGCTTTGCAGTTGTTTGCCTTTGCCAGCTGGCATAGCGTGGAGTCCGATCACGAGAGAACCCTGAAGGGACGTGGAGGAGGACGACATTTCCTCTTCCTGGTCCCAGAGTGTCTCACTTGCCGGGCTCTCAAGAGTGAGAGTCCAGCAACTCAGCCCTGCAGAGGTTGGCTTCCTGGGACCTGGTTCGTGCACACAGCTGCAGCCACAAGTGCCCAGTGGCCAGCATCTCCCCCTGGCATCTTCTCCAGTAGTGTCATCGTGGAATCCAGCCATCAGGGCACCTGCATGTTAGCAGTCGTCCTGACACCCCTGGGACCACTCCAAAGGGGGCGAGGGGGTGTGGCACCCCCCTGGGTTCTGGGGATGGCACCTGAGGACACAGAAATTGAATAAACTGGATGGGAAGACAAGGTACAAAGTTCCTCCATTAGTCACGAAATGGAATGAAAGGTTTATTTGGGGGGTGAAGAGCAAAAGCAATTATGGAAGCTGGTGAAGAAGTCAAGGAAAAGCTATTTGCTCTGCACCTCAGGGTGGGACTGAAGATGCTGTAGGTCACAGAGCAGGGTGGTCGAAAAGAAAAGCTGGACAGGAAGTGAGGAGACAAGGGCAAAGGAACCTATGTGTGGGGATTAATTTTATCTGCCAGCTTGGCTATGCTGCTGTAGCCGCTCAATTAACCTGACACTAATCTGGATGTAGTTAACGCCTGCAATTGCTGAAGGAGATTACCTTTGAAAACTTGGGTGGGCCATGTCCAATCAGTTGAAGGCCTTAAGAGTAAAACTGGAGATTTGCCAGAGAAGAAGTTCTGCATCCAGACTGCAGCACCCAGTCCTGTCTGAGTCTCCAGCCCCGTCACAGAGACTGCGGGAGCTCAGCCGGCCCGCTCCTGCCGGTGCTCCTAGCACACGGAGCCCGGGGCTTGGCCCAGAGTGGACGCTCGATAAATATTTCCTGCCTGGAAACGACAACCATCTGTCGGAGGCGGTGTGAACAGAGCTCTGCCTTGGGGCAGGGGCGGAAGCTCAGGGACCAAGGAGGGCCTTTCCTGTCCTTAGATCCTGTGACAGTGAGCGGGAAGCTCTCCAGGTTGTCGGGAGACAAACTGGGAGGGAAACCTGAGATCTATAAAGTAAACTCTGAAAATTTAGGAGGCGTGCTGGAAGAGATGTAACTTCGGGGAGAGATCCTGAAACTTGGGCTTAGCTGGCGTGCTTGCTGCAGGTGAGGACTTACATTGGCCATTGTGATGGGTCAGGTACTTTCTTAGAGCTTCACATATATTCACTCCTGTCACAGCTACCCCTGGAGGTAAGTTCTATATGATCCCCGCCTCACAGGTGGGAAAGGGAGGAACAAACAGGGTAAGTGGCGGGGAAAGGATGCAGTTCCCCGTGGGTGCTCCTTCTCCAGACACATGCCCTCAGGCAAAGGGAAGTGGGCCCCTAGTTTCCACTTGTGTTTTCAGGAGTTTGTCAAGAAAACCCACAGGGCTGAGTGAGTTCCCGATCCCCTCTGGGACCAGAGCTATGCTCCCTGTCAGCTCTGGTGGTCTTCAGCACGGGGACAGATTTCTGTGCAAACCTTCTGACTCCGAGCTGCAGAGCTGCCTTGTGGCTACATGTGCGATTCATAAAGTTTGCGTTTCTACAGGACTTGGTTTCCAGAGCATTTTGGCCTGATTTCCACAAGCATTCAAGAATTTCAGCCGAGAAACACCATCCACAGATCGCGCAGCCTTCTACATCCTCCCCACGCTGTGAAGTTTGGCAAGGGTGTTCTGTTATTGCTCCAGGGTCAGATTCGGGGGTTATTTTATTAGTATTTTTTTTTTGCAAGGACTTGGAGGCAGGGACGTAGACGAACTCTGCTTTCTCCAGGTTCCTCGTTATTCCCCATCGACACCCACAGTTGGCTTTTTTCTGTCATTTTTGCCCTGTTTGCCATGTTGACACGTGTTCTGTGTCCTGAGGGCTGGTCTGTGCCGTGCGTGGAAATGAACATCACTGTCAGTGAAGGAATATGCTTAGAGTCTATGAATTTGCAAATTTACATGACTTTGCAACCTCTGTGTTAGTAAGAACTATGTTCACACTAATTTTTCCTAAATCAAAATGATCTTGACTTTAATGCTGGAGCCTGGTGCTGGGGGACTTGGCCTTGGTCATGTTGGGGCTTCTGCCCTGTCTGCCCCCTGCCCTGGGCTGTGAAAGCCCTCAGGACACTGGCCGCTTTGTCCAAGCCTGTGGGCTGTGGGTCGGGCAGTGTTGCTATGTCTGTGCGCAGCTGGGCATCAGGTTGTTCCTAAGGCGAGGAGCCTTGGGGCCTGCGGCCTGCCTGCGACCCTCCAGAGCTATTTCTCTCAGAGGTCTGCTGTCTTCCTGCCATACTCCAGGACACTGGGCCTGGCCAGTCATGGAGCCCCTGGGCCACCACTTTCTAGTTCTGTGGCTGTCCCCTCTCTGTTATGGGTTGTATGATGTCCACTCAAAAACAGGTATGTTGAAATCCAGTACCTCAGTATGTGACCTTATGTGGAAATGGGGTCACTGCAGATGTGGTTCATTACATTACGATGAGGTTATACTGGAGCACGGTGGGCCTCAGGAGAGCGAAGAGACACAGACACACAGGGGAGAAAGCCTTGTGACCACAAGGACAGGCAGAGATCGGAGTTAGGCAGCTGCAAGCCAAGGAACGCCAAAGATAGCTGTTACCAGCAAGCCACCAGAAGTCAGCAAGACGCAGGAAGGGTTTCCCTGCAGATTTCAGAGGCAATGTGGCCCAGCCGGCACTGTGATCTCAGGCTTCCAGCTTCCAGAACAGTGAGACAATAAATTTCTGCCGTTTTAAGTCCCCCAGTTTGTGGTGCTCGGTTACAGCAGCCCTGGGAAGGTGAGACACCCTCCATGTCAGGGTCCCTCACACGTATATCCACACCCTGCCCACCCGGGGGCTCCAGCGTGACCCTCCTCCTGGGGCGCATGGACTTGTTTCTGTGGGAGATTCCCTTTTCAGGGGGGCTGCCAAGGCAAGGCTGAGACCAGCCTCTTTCCTTCGGTTGACCAATCCTGTTACTGATTTCTGGTTTCCATCACTGTTCAGTCTAAGCAAAGCGACGTTGTATGAGCTGCACTGCATGTCACACGATGTAAAGTTCACAGCCAACATCCACACCTGTGAGTTTTCCTTTGAGTTTACTCTTGCACTGGGAGGCCAAACTGAGACCCAGGTTTGATCGAACACTCCCAGAACACTGATGGAGCGGGTGCGCTGTGGGAAATGTAAGACTTGTGAAAGTCAGGTGTTCGTGAAATGCCAACTCTTTGCTACTTTTACGGTGCATACAGCCAGAATCGGGACATGAGCTGCAGGAGGAGGAAAACCACCCGTCAGCGTCCCCGTCCTCTGTGCACACAGAGAATAGTGCTGGGGTGTTACTTTACTTAGTCTCGGGCTCTGTGGGTGCCGGGTCTGTGGCTCCGAGTTTTGGTCTTTTTTCCCTTGGTGCCCTTTCTAGAAGGTTTCAGCCTTGAATTTCTCCCCCGTGATCTGCCCTTGGCATTAGGGCTGCATGTCTTACTGCCTTTCAGACGTACAGACCCGCTCCAGCTTGTATGGGCTTAGCTGTGGGCTGCTTGTCTGTTCCTGCTCCAAGAACTGGGGCAAACATGGGGAGGCCACGGGCTGAGAGAGATGAGGTCTTCAGGCTCTGGAGAAAGAGGAAGGATTGCTCCACAATGGGCCCATGGGCCATGCACGTTAGGGTCAAAGAGCAAAGCTACAAGCAAGAGGAGCAGGACAGAGGCTTGGCTCTGAGGTTCGGCTCAGGTTGGATTGTTAGTCTCCCCGAACTGTTGATTGAGCAGGTGCTCTGTACCAGGGGCCATATTCTGGGAAGAGTGAAGGACAAACCAGACCGAGACCCCTGCCCTCTGCATTTACTTACATTCGAGGGGCCTGCGACAAGAGAATAAGCAGGAAGACAAGGTGGGAGGTCCTATGCTGAAGGACGTGAAGCCAGCTGGGCAGTGGGGTGCTCTGGCTGAGGACAGGTGACGCGGACAGAGATGGCACAGAACTTGGTGCCGGGGGCATGTGTTCTCGGAGGGTCAGCATCCGGCTGCTGGGGTGGAGTTCAGCGCCCCTGTGAAGACTAGACAGTGGCTGTGGCGGATCTCACTGGGGGCGTACCAGTCAGCCTTCTGGATGTTCCCAGGATGGGGATGGGATTGATAAAATCTTCAGCTAAATGGCATCTTCCAATGAGATCTGAAGGAAAAGGAGACACCTAAGTAGAAGGAGAGGGGCTGGGAAGAAGAGAGGCTGGTGGTGGCTTCCTGGCTGCCACTCCACAAAGACCACAGTCCTCGGCCTGGCCGGCAGGCCTCTCTCTGGGATCCTGGGAGTGACTCACACAGAGGCCTGTCTTTTCAGTTGCACAAAGCACCTGAGCTGTGTGGTGGCTTCCTGGGGTCTCGTGGGCAGGTTTCTGTATTGGGACGATTCCGGTGCTGGCTTCTGGTGGGGTCACTGTGGGAAGCACCCATCGCAGACCGGGGTGCCAAGACTGGGACTGGGGAGACCCCCTGTGGGCTCTCTCAATCCTCACTTAAGAGTTCCCTGTAGCCCAGCAGGCCCTCCTGTGTTCTGAGCGCAGAGCTGCTGACGGCATGTGTGGTCCGGACACCCTACCTGCTGGTTGTGCCACAGGCAGGCCGCCGTGGGCAACAGCACGCTAGCCTGATGGACCGGTTCCCAGGGCAGCCCTGTCCTCACTGCAGAGCCTTCCAGTCTTTTACAGGAACCCCTGACTCCTGTGCCTTGAACCAGCCCCTGGCTTCAATCAGAACATAAGATACACAACAAACATTGCACCCACACGAGCTTGGGGGCTCACCTTTGGCCATGTGTTTCTGCAGGCGGTTAGCTGATGCTACTCCACCTGTGCTGTAACACCCAGATAATTCCCTTCCAACACATTCTTTGAGGAGGAGCGTTCTGGTTTGGTTCTTTGCTTTTAGAAGTCAACTCCAGCCAAGAAGATGCTCTCCTTGCCCTGCTGCAAGCCAGGAAAGGTTTTCCCACTTTGGAGACCTCGGTTTTTGTTCTTTTCCATCAGTGCTGCTTTATTAGGTGGGATGACTCACAGACAGACCATGTCTGTGGGAATGTGTGTGTGCATGCATGCACGCGTGTCTGTGTGTTGTAAGCCAGGAGTCTGACCACTTAGCTCAGTTTCCTGCAATGGTAACATGTTGTGAAACCATAGTAAGGTACTGCGACCAGGATACTGACGACGGCACAGCTGAACTATGGAACAGCTCCATCCCCACAATGCACCCCTCCCCCACTCCAACCCAGCTCCATCCCTACCCCCCAGCAGTCATGGCCCTTCAGTTCTGAGAGTTTGAAAGACATGGTTTTTCTCCAGGCCAGCCTGGGTGAAGTTGGCACACTGGTGTCCTAAGCCCTCTGCCCCTTGGCTCAATAAGAGGTTCAAAGTGTCCACCCTCCTTACACAGTCAGCCCTGTGCTGCAGTGGCCAGCAGAGCTGGCTCCACTGGGGGAATTCTGCAGGCAGGAATTCCTAGCCAAGCAGAGTCACCAAGCCAAGTCACCGAGCCTTCACAGGGACGATGGAGATGCTAATGTAGTGCTCAGAGGGCTGTTGAGGGACTGAGTTAACAGGTCCAAGTCCTAAGGACAGCACTTCTCCAGCCTTACTGTCACTTGCTTCCCTTGGACCCCGTGAGGGGCTGAGAGTCTGTGTCTCCAACAAGCTCCCGGCAATGCTGACATTTTGAGACAGACTGTGCTTTGTGGGGGCGACAGGGGGCTCTCCTGTGTGCTGCAGGCTGTTTGGCAGCCCCTGGCCCTGCCCAGTAGCATCATGTCCCCAGTTCTGACAATTAAAAATGTCTCCAGACATGGTCTCAAGTTCCCCTGGGAGACGACGTTGCCTCCTGTTGGGAGCCACTGATCTGGATTCTCGTTGTGTCGGCTGCAGGGAAAGCCCTCTCCCATCTCTGCCACCCCTGATCGGTCACTTGGTGACAACTCAGAACAGCAGGTCACAGAAAGGCATGCGCTGTGACCGTCACGTGTGCCGGTGAGTGGGGCTGGGGTAGAGTGTGTAGAGGTGAGCGTGGCTGTGTGGGCATGTTTCCTTGGGCTCCTCTCGTGGGTGGTTAAAGGTGGGGCCACTTTTCATAGAGCCAGCCTGCATTTGGCAGCCTCACCTCGCCCGATGTTGTGAGATGCTGACCCCAGAAGTTCCAGGGCGCACTTCATCTTTGTGGCTTCACAAAAGAATCCCGTGATAGAAGGGCTGCCTCTTGCATGGAATCCTCCCCAGCCTCACACACCTGTCATGTTGGGTGATGCCCACCCACCAAGAATGGGGCACCTGCCAAGCACTGAGGTTCTTCACCTGGAACACCGATCCTTGTGGTCTCAAAATGCCCTGCATCTGTGTGAGCCCCTGGGTGCCACTGTGTCCTGTGGTCCCTGCAGAAGGATGGACACGGGATCCTAATGGTCTGTGCTGCTTGGACAGGTGTCCATGGAAGGCGTGGGCTGGAACTCGATCAGAGGGACAGATAGTAAGACAGACTCCTTATCCCAACACCTTGGCTTTGTTACTGACGGGGGGGCTGTACCTGAGGCCCTGGTGCCTGCCCCACCGCCGTCCCGACAGGTCTGAGTCCCAGGGTGGAGCGTGGGCCAGTCTGCTGCAGTGGGAGTGGGATTATGACTTTTTATATCAAATTTTCTTAAACACTCTTGTTTTTTTAAATATCTGATCTATCCTCAAGTCCTGCCTCTAAGACTTCTGAGCTTCCTTCCATCAGACCCTCCATTCCAAGGTGATGGAGCACAGCCTCTCACTCTCCTTCCAGGTCCCACACTGTGACCTCTCGTGCACGGGACCTTAAAGGGGAGCTTCTCTGAAGTCTGGCTTTTGGGGTTGTCTTCTCTCCACCACTGATGTGTATATGCCCTGAAGACACAGAGAGCCTTAACCCACTGTGGGTGCCAGCTGTGTGGGTTCCGTGGGCCGAGGCCTGGGCACAGAGGTGAACTGCAGGTGCACAAGGTCCTTCCCTGGGACATCCAGGACACAGAGACCTTTGACCTGCTCTGCCACCATTTCACTGGGGCCCTGGCCAGCTCTCGAAACTCCCCCACCTCAGGGGGCCATCCATAACGTGGGAAACACCCCCCACCCCAGGGCTCCGGCAAGCCTCTGTGTTTAAGTGCCCTGAACCACTGAGAAGGAACCACCTCCCATGTAGTCAAGGGCTGTTTTCAGCATCCTGTGCATTTTAGACCAGAACGCAGTGGTGTGGTTTTCAGTAAAACACCCCAGCGAGCGCCTGTCTTTGGGAATCTTTCTCCTAGAGAGTTTATGCTCAGGAAGGCCTCAGCAGGTTGGAAGTGAGGATTGAAACCCAACTCCAGTCACTCCCGGCCTAGGTCCCTCTGCTCCTCGGATGCTTTTTACGGTTCTAGGGAACTACTGGAAGCAGGGGCCAGCCTGCAGCCATGGCCAAAGACCGGGCCCTCACCCTGGGACACGGGGCTCTGGGAAGGTCCGGGAAGAAATTTGATTTCTGGTAGCATCCTGTTGTTCAGGACATGGGGGAGGGTGACTTAGGGCAGGAAACGCCATCATTCGGGAGTCCTGCTGAGAGCTGTCAGTGACCCTCGGGTGGTAGCTGCTGCTTTATCAGGAGGAGGAAAGCTGTTTCCCCAGCCTCCACTGGCTGGCTCTGGGGGGCCGAAGGTTGGGGGGAGTGGCTGTAGCAAAGGAAGGAGGGAGTCTGGATGGAAAGTGAAGTTATAACTGTGCCTTGCTCATGCAGAATTACAGGAAGAAGGTTTGTCATGAGTGAATTTCCTAGGAACTATGGCATCGGCCCTGTGAGCAAGTTTTGAAAAAGTATAATGATTTGGGAAGGGAACCTTTCTAATGGGTATTGCACCTTGTCTGGCTCCTTAAAAGGAGGACGTGGAACAGCATTTTGCTTCTTCCATATTTCAGCTCTGTGGCCCATCACTTGCACCCTGAGCTCTAGCCGGTCTCGCGGGTTCCAAGACGTGCCCCATGCTTTCCCACCTGTGGCCTCCGTGCTCTTGTCTGCGCATGCCTGCAGCCTGTGCATCTACCGCTCTGCATCCTCCTACAAGCACTGTGCTCAGGGTCAAGCACACACAATGATACAAAGAAATCTCTTTGAATGAATGACTTGGGGCCAGTGAAGCCCCTGACATTATGAAGTTCTGTCTGGTTGGCAAGGCACTTTCATTGTCTTTTCTGAAACAGTGTGTCCTCGGGAGCACCCGTGAGGGAAAGTCCTATCCATTCATCACTCTCTCTACAAACATTTCACTGCCTCCTCTCTTGTCCCAACACAATGCTGGACATCAGAGGCACAGAGATGAATCAGACCTGGTGGCTTTCCTCAAGGAAGTCATGACCTAAGTTGACATAAAGCAAGTGGATACAATTCGGCATGGCAAGTGCTGTGCTGAGGTGTGTCCCACACGCCATGGGGCATGAGGAGAGGGTGGTCCTCCTGTACGTAATGGCCTAAGACAGAGGCGCTTTTAAAATTCTCTCTGATTTCCACAATTCTACTTTTTTCTCATGGTCTCTTCCTGATGTACCTGGTACACCTCTTTCTTTACGGCACCGGGTTTCAACGCAGCCTGGCTGCGTGCTGCAGGCGCCCAGGGGCCCGTGTCATCCCCACATGGAGCCCATGCTCAGAGATCCCGATCCGGTCAGTCGGAGTCGACCCCAGACTCCCAGCTGGTGCTGACGGGCAGCCGGGGTTAGAGTGGCAGTCCGACCCCTGTAGATTCTGGCAGGACTGGGGGATGACCCTTGTCTCCCTGGGGAGTTAAGTGCAGGGCTGTCGTGGCAGCGTTTCCTGAGCACAGGCTCTGTTTTTCAATCTCTGGGGCGTGAGGACCGGTCCTGGCCCTGTGCAAGTTGCAACAGCCATGGAAGAATCCAACGGTGGTGCAGCCCAGCACCGGGAGATGCTCCCCTCCCCCCACTCCAGATGTCTGAAGCCTGCAGGCACTCACGATGGGCTTGAGGTTATTGCTAGTCAGGTGTTTAACATCTCAGCTAATCAATGTGGAGGCTAAGAAGGGGCCAGGAAGTCTATCATGATGGCCAAATCATCAAAATTCAGAAGTTTATAAAAGGAGAAGCTCCAAGATCTATGGTTTGAAAAGTGAACATGAGCTATTTATACACCCAGAAAAATTAAATATAAACTGACATCATAAAATATATCCAGGAGGGCAAAGCTACCAAAGTAGTGACAATCAGCCACCTAATTTCTGTAAGGCCGTCTCTCGGAAACCAGCCTCATATCAGGCTCTGGGTCCATCCAGCTGCCAGTGATGGAGATCCATTGGGCAGCCACCTGGTGCGTCTGGCATACGCACATCCCATCATCGCAGTCCACTAGTGGATGTTTACTGAGCACCTACTCTGCGCCTGGCAGAGAGGGACACGGACGTGGATAAACACAGATGTCCCTGAGGTAGTCTGACGTATGAAGAGTGGAATCATGACCAGGAGGTAACTCACAGCTGCCTCCTCCAGCCCAGAAGCTCAGCAGACAGGGGCAGGAACATCAATGAGACAGAGCACTGTAGGGCTCTGTCCCCTGAGCCTGAAACGCAGGGTGACTAGGCTTCCTTGCCTTCATCCAGAATGGGTAATTCGAGGAGCGTCAATGGTGTGAGGAGAGAGTCAGAGATGGGATACTGAAGTCACAGCTGGGTGACAGAGGGAGGACAGGTGTTTGTGTTATGCTAATACAAAATAATAAGAACGGCAGCCACTTTGGTGGGTGCTCGCTGTGTGCTGGGCACAGGGATAAACGTGTCACGCATGAATGTCACACCCATCTATGGTGTCAGCGCGCTTACTGTCATGTCACCTTGGGGGAAACCGAGCCGTGCAAGGTCAGTAATGTGCTTGGATCACGTGGCCTGTAAGGAGCCTTCCTGAGATCCAATCCTGGGCCAGTCTTGTCCACAGCCTGCTGTGCATCCTGAGAAACAAGGAATAAAGGAAGTTCTCTGGGGCTGGAGTGGGGAGAGGACACTTCTGGACAGAAGCAGATCCCGAGACAAGGTTTTGAGCATGAGTAGGTGATTTGGGATGTGATCCCGGGAAGCTCTGGGTGGGGACTAGTGATGGAAGTAGGGGAATGGAAGGACACTGAGTAAGGGCAGGTGACCAAGAGGTCCCCCGTGGGCAACTGGATGTCGGTCCCCAGACTTCAATGAGATAATGCACACCCTGCCTTGGCTATCCTACCTGGGTGGTGAAGAAGCTGGAGATGCCTGTTACTGTGCCACCACCTGCCATTCGTTGAAGGCTGCTCCCGGGAGCATGACTCTCGGGCACGCTGGCTGCTGGCAGAAAAGGCTGGAGTTCTCAAGAACAGGCTCAGGCCGAATGTAGGTGAGCACGATGCTGGAGGCCTGGCTCCAGCTATGGCCCCTGGCCGTCTGGGGATGAAGGACAGAGGTACGAGTCCTCGCCTGAGCCACACCGGGGAGGCAGCACGTCCTTGAGCTTCAAGACCCACACCACTAGCTCCTCTTCAGAACTAGATGCGTGGGCTCCCCAGGAGTGAGACCCAGCCCTTCAGAGAGGAACCTCTTACCCATACATAGCCATGGCTACTTTGCAAACCTTCCCTGCACGGCCAGAATGATGTCCCAGCAATTCAGAGATCAACAGTCTGGGAGTTTGTGAGTAAACCAGTGGAGAGGCCTTTGTAGGCAACTTCTACGAGCCGTGCTGGGTTCCAGGGCAGTGGGCCTGGGTTTCAGCGTTAGCTGTGGTGATATCCGCCAGGCCAGCTTTTCTGACTTCGTATTGCCCGGCTGGTGGGTAGCGCCCCATCTCACCCAGCACAGGTCTGGGCGCTCTCTGGGGAATATGTGAGTGAACAACCCACCGTGTCTGCCTTTGGGCAAGTTTGTGAATGGAGCTGCTGCCCAAGGCCTCCCAGAGCTGGGGCCCAGGTGCCCCGCTGCGGTCTTCTGCAGGGAGGGACACAGCTCAGACAGGAGCACGGGCTCAGGAGCTGTCTCCGGGGAGTCCTGCTCTGCTGTTTGCTGGCTGTGTCCCTCCAGGCAAACCACTGCCATTCTGAGACTCAGTTCCCTCACTGTTAGGATGTGGATAAAAATGATCAGTTCTCCTTAGTGCTGCTGTGAGAATTAAGATAGTGCATGCACAATGCTTTGCATGGTGTGCAGTACATAGCAAGGGCTCGGTAAATGTTAGTCCCTTATTATAATCACTTTTCCCCTACAGGGATCCTGCTCCCTGGGGGCGGGGGGAGCCCTCAGGGCCTCGAGAGCCTCCCCGGCAGCAGTCCTGAAGTCGTGGGAGCAGATGCTCTTTGCCTGTCTCTGTAGTCGTCAGGCTTTGTTCTCTTCCACAATTAGACATATCAGGTTCAAAAGAGACATTGTCTGATGCTGATGAATAGATTCATAGCCTCCCTCCCCAGATGGAGGAGACTTTCTTTATCAAGCCTCTTGAAATGTCGATGTCCCAGAGAGGGAGCTTCAGGGAGCCCCTTCCCAGTAAACCACTCATCCCTGCCACACCTGAACCCCACCCTTGGCTGAGAGATGGAAGCCTGCGGCTGAGGCACAGGGATGGGCTTGGGGGTCAGTCCGGGGGCATGTGTGCTGGGCACCCACGGGCTGACCCCTAACTAGCTGGGGAGCGGGGAATGGAAAACCTGACTGATGTCAGAGGGCAGGAGAAAGGACGAAGGAACTAGAGTAAGGAAAGCCATGGCTTCCAAGCTTGGGCTCTAGTTTTCAACTCACAGATCAGCCTGGGCTGGCTAGGGCTGGGCCTCAGGGTGCCAGGCAGGCCCAGCTCTGAGGCTGGGAGGCTGGTGGTCACCGAGGAGCCAGTGGGCACTGTGCCCTCACCTTTCCTCTCTAGAAGGCCTGCTTGCCGACTACGGTGCCCTTGGCTGAGTCTGTCGTGTGATGTCAGCCTCTGGCACATGTGCCCTCAGGCCCATTTCCCCATCTGGTTTGGGGTGCTGACCTCTTACATCAGTGCCCTACGTGCGAAGGGGTGCTTTGTCTCCCCAAGGAAACTCAACCAACAGTCTGTTTCCTTCACCCCTGAACGCACATTCCAGCTGTCTGATGTGGGGTGGGGCGCAGACCTGTGAGCTGGCAGGGGTCCCTGCTCCCACTGGCTGGGGAGCCCTCTCTCCCTGCTTTGATGAGATCCCACCCTTTCCCACTTTCCCTACAGAAGATGAGCAGATCACAAAGGACACAGAACTTATTTAGAAGAAAGATGTTTCCATAAGATTGAGGATAATATCAGAGTGTGTTAAGAAACACAACAGGATTTCATATTTACTCTTCTGCTTTCATAATAGAATTTGAGCTATCCTGAAATGAACTATCTTTTAAATTATCTGCCAGATCACATAACAGAAGGCATTAGGATTTTTTTCCCTCTCCAGAATTAACATTTTAATTTTAGAGACAGAATTAAGAGAAAAACACTGAGACAAGAGATCTAGCATTTCAAGAGAAAATGATAGAACTTTCAAAGTTGGGTTGCTCACCAGCAGAGCCCCCCACCCAACCCTGGTTTGGTCAGTTTGTAGGAACTGACCTTCTCTGAAGGCTTGGAAGTCTGAGCAAAGCTGGCCACTAGCTTCCAAACTGATTTTCAAACCAAAATTGGAATAGTTCTCAAATGCTCCTGGGATTTGGGGCTATTAATACTGAAGAACAATGAGACAGGAAAAGTAAGTGTGTAAGAGGTGATTTATGACCGAAAGGAAGTTGCAAGCTCAGAAACTTGTACGCAACCCAATCACAGAGCCCCCTGGAGATGTTCCAGGGAGGAGATGGAGAGAGCATAAAGGAGAGCATTTCCGAGGGATATTAAAGCTCATAAAAGGAGGCAATGTGGGCCTGGGGCCTGAGACGAGCAGGGAGGGGTGGACCAGGCCGAACTTCCCAAAACAACTGCAGGTTTCTGTGCGGCTGTCATCAGCGCCTGAGACACCCCACGAGCCTTCCCTTGTATTTCTTTCTTACCATTAGTCCGTCACCAGGCAGGTTAAATGGCAGGAAGAGAGACTTCCCACCAGAGTGTGGGACTGTGACCACTGCTGCTCACACCCGTGGTCTCATTCAGGTATCAAGTTCTCGGGTGTCAAGGCCACCTCCAGCTGCTCACTGGTAAGCCCAGCCACGGCCGAGTCAGAGTGGAGGCAATGCAGGACAGTGAGGGGGCAGTCCCAGTCCAGCCAGGTGTCCTGGGAATAGACATCCAACCGCACCCTTTTTTCACAGCACTTGCAAAAGTTACTTATTATTATTTACAGCTTCATTGGGATAGAACTGATATACGCTACAATATAATGCACACTTAATATCTACACATATGTGTGTATAGACATGCATATACACATAAGTGCCTTTCCTTGAAGGACTACAGAGAATCAGCTCATCTGTACAATGACGTGGCTGCCTGAAGGACACTCTGGTGGGACGTACTCCAATCCCATTACCTTGGGGTAACAAAAACGAGAGGAGGCAAAGCTACTGAGGTGGCTTCCAGCTGTCCATCCTTGAGAGGTGGGAGGTGGGGCCAATTGCAAATATAGCTCACGTTCCCCAAATGGCCAGGTCTGTTTCTAAAAACGAACAGCAGGCAACTGTCCAATCTAGGCAGTCAAAGCAGCACTTGACACGGTGCAGTCCTTCGTAGCTTTAAGTGACACGACCAGGATCCATCGGGAAGGCACAACGTATCTGGACTGATATTATGGTTATCCCTAGTCATCGTTTACCAATGCGGCTTCTTAGAAGTCATTCTAGGGCTAAAGGGGGAGGGCACAAGGGACTCATCACTGGGGGGCTGTGGCTGTTTCTGAGCTCTGAAATACCACTGGGGAAGCCTCTGAAGGGTTGACCAGAATGACTTTCCACTGCTCACACTACTTCCTCTAGCAGCATCGATCTCAGCCCTCTGCTGCCCAGACCATGTTTCCAAACAGTGCACACCGCTGCCACCAGAGTGAGACCGGAGGGAACAGTGTGCATTTCATCAGTATTGGCCAAGGAATGGGCGGGGGAGGGTAGGGGTGTGGAAAGGTCTGGGAATGAGGAGAGGTCTAGGATGTGGAGAAGAGTCAAGCCTCATAAAGACATTTTACGGTGTGGTTAGGCCCAGAACTATTGGCATTGCATGTTTACTGGTCCCCTAGGATCTGCAAGAGCTGGGAAGTACCTCCACTCCCAGTCTCCCTTTTTGCCAACTGGCATTCTTGCTGACTTAGCAATTCTGAGAACTTTACCTCTGATCTAACTTGGAATGTTTCAATTCCATATTCCTAAATGGGGTGAGGAAGGGCCTGGCTTGGCTAGTTGTGGGGGCAGAAGCTGTGTCGGAGGCAGCATCTGGAGAAGCACCCCCACCCCCACCCAGCTGTGTCGAAGAGCTGGGTGGTCGGCAGCGCCAAGGCAGGGCGAGGCCAGGCGTTTCGACATCTTCCCAGAAATGGGCCTGGTGGGCAGGCACGCCCATCATCACCACGCCGCTCCTGGGCAGAGGACACGCATTAGCCCCTCTCTCCAGTCCTCTGTAACGAGGCTGGGCCGGCGCCCAGGACCCAGGCTTCCTCAGTGACGCCTGTGCCTGGGAAACGACCCCACGGAGCACAAGTGGAAGCCCTGTAAAAATTGCTTCTCCTCCACGCCAGGCTTGGACCCAGATGTCCCCACGAGTCTGAAGAAGAAAAGAAGTCACATCCTCCCTGCAGTGTCAGCAGGCCAGAGGGTGACCTTGAACTCTAGTTTCAGTGCTGTGTCCTACCTAGGGTGTCGGCCTGGCAGAGACTCCAAGCTGAACGCTGGCTGGCAATCACCTAATGCCTGTACTTACACACTCTGCCTCCCCTTTTTAAAGTCATTGTTACTTATTCATTATGTGTCAATAGGTAACATATGCTCATGATACAAATCTCAAAAACACTAAGAGGGGAAACCATGGAAAGGCTTTCTTTTCTCTAGGCCTCACACCGCCCTCTTATCCTCCCCAAGTTAACCGGAGTTTCAGGTTCTCTCATGTCTTTCTAGAGTGTGTGTCACACAACTGAGTGAGCGTGTAACTGGGTAACCCTTCCGATCCCCCACCCCTGTCCTGCCCCCACAAATGGTCGCAGCAGCAGGTAGGCTCTATGGAAAGAGACCCTGAGATGGCAGCTTGCAGGGTGGGAAGTGTCCTGGGGAGTGCACTCTGGACGACGTCTGTGAGGGTGTGAGGGGGATGCAGGGTGGACCAGGGGAGGCTGCAGACTGTTCACTGTGTGGGTATGGCATGATTTTAAGTTCTCTGTGGAAGGACATTTATTTTGGTAGCAGTCTTGGGCAATTACATCCAGTTCTGCTGCATAGAATTTTCCTCTTCGCACACATGCAAGTGCACCCTTCAGTCACATCCAGGGTTCAAGGGTGTGTGCACTTTTCTCGTGGAAGCGACGATCCAGCACTGCCCATTGAGGCCATGCAGCTCACACTTGCGCCGGGAATGCGCGAGCTCCTGTTTCCCCGCACTCTCGCCAACACTGTGTTAGCAAACTTTTTTTTCATTTTCCCCAATCTCAAAGGTTAAAAATGGTACTTTGTGGCAGTTTCAGTTTGCATTTCTCTTTGTATGAGGAAGACTGAGTATCTTTGCGTTATGTTTTGGAGCAATTTGCGTCACCTTTTCTGCAAACTCTTGAGCAAGCCTTCATTTTATTTTCTTCCGTCAGCCATTTTCGTGTCGATTTGTAGAAACCCTTTGTATACTGTGAAGGCCAGCCCGCTGCAATAAAGTCCAACAACCTCAGCCTCTAAGGAACTCAGGCAGACACAGGAACTGTTTGGTATTCAGGGGCCTGTTCAGGAGCAGGTGTCTCTGTGTGTGTGTGACCTGTGTGTTTACACCCACCACTCAGCTCATGTGCTGGGGGCGGTGCCACAGCGAGTCCCACAGCTTCCCTGGGGATCTTTAACCTGGTCTTAGTTCAGTGCGACCCCACTATCTCCCACCTTTCTGTCTCTCAGGTGCCTGCCTCTGGAGCTGTGACACATTCTGTGACTCGGTCTGTTTGAGGACAGAATGAGTTGAACTAGGTGGAGTTTCTCCCGGTCTGTGCTCTTTATTTTCTTAAGCATTGGAGTTGGACAGACCTGGGTTCAGATCTTCCCTTTGTCACTGAACAGCCATATCATCATGTCAGTAGACTGAGGTGCCACTCCTCATCTGTACGATGGGGGTCGGTGTGCATTGCTCAGAGGATTAAATGAGATAATGTCTAAATGACTCAATGTGGGGCACTGCTGCCCCTCTGGCCTACCCTCTCCCCAGCCCCACCTTGCTATTGGCACTCCCACTACTCTGAGCCACTCCCAGTTCCTTGGAGAGCCATGCTTGGGCTAACGCCACTTATCATGTACATCTCAGAGTAGTCACCTCCTGGTGTGGTTGAGTCCTCTCCCATGGTCAGCCCAGGTGTGTCGTACTGTAGCATTTCTCCTGTTTTCATTTTCTGTCCACCTGCCTCCCTCCTAAGACTGAGAGCACCAGGAGGGTGGGTCCCCTGGACCTTTCCTTGGGTTCACATCTATCTGGCAGGCACTTGGTGACAATTATGGAAGGACAAGTAGATGGTTAGAGGGACACAGCTGAATGGAAGGATGGATGGATGAATGGATGGAGATGGATGGAGATGAATGGATGGATGGAATGATGGATGGATGGATATGGATGGATGGAGATGAATGAATGGATGGATGGAGATGAATGGATGAATGGAGATGAATGAATGGATGGATGGATAGAGATGGATGGATGGAGATGAATGGATGGATGGATGGAGATGGATGGATGAATGGATGGAGATGAATGGATGGATGGATGAATGGATGGGTGGATGGAGATGAATGAATGGATGGATGGATGGAGATGGATGGATGGATAAATGGAGGGAGATGGATGGATGGATGGATGGATGGATGGATAGAGATGGATATATGGATGAACTGCCAGGGTATCTTCTGACACTCTGGGAAGGGCTTCCTTTTTTTCTGAAAGCTCTGACTTTCAGAGAAAGAGAAAGGGCTTTCCCCAAAGCAGTAGACGCCTGAGGATAAGAACAGCTTCTCAGCAAAAGCCAGCCTGTGATGCCTTTTTAAAGTCCCCTGGGAAAGCATGACTGGCTTGGCTCACTCAGGGTCTCCCTACCCAGAACATGTGAAGCTGAATCTCGGTGGCCTTTCTTCTGCCAGTGGAGAGCTCTTGGGGAACCAGGGAGGATGACCAACATGTAGGATTGTCCACACAGCTACCTACAGACTGAGTGAGAAGGTGAGCACTTGACCACCTACATGTCTCCAAAATCATTAGGTGTGTTTTGGTTTAAAAGCCAGTCATAATGTATGGAAAGAGACATCCTCAGAGATTTTAGGGTAGCACTCAGGATTGCAGTAAGTCCACCCAGAAATGCTTCATTGATCGCCAGGTTGGGGCACATGGAGATCCCCCAGACCTCACTTCCAGGTGAACAGGGCTTCTAGATAACTGAGGTTTGGCACTGAAATACTCATTGGTTCCTTCCAACACTACTGTTTCAAAGCATTTTTGAAATCTTCTTTTGTAATTGTCTTCAAGTCAACTCAAGACAAGTCTTCTGTCTTTATGTCACTGTTTTTATAAAGGTACAGTCCCTTCCCTACTTGGTGAACAGAGTACCTTAGATCCAAGTGCCAGTTTCATGGAGACTCGGGCCAACCATGACCAGCAGACGCCGTTTCCCTGGGCTGTGTGTTTAGTGGTGTTTTCAGGGGCTGCGGCGGTGTGCGGGGCTGTCTGGCTCTGCAGGAGGCGGCCTCTGACTCCTCGGCTTTTACTACCAATTCTTCTCTCCTCCCTTTTTGTTACCTGTCCTTTCTTGTGTCTCCCTTTGTCCTGAGTGTGCCCCTTCTTGTGCCTGGGCTTCCTGATAAATTCCTTAATTCTTTGAGGCCTAGACTGCAGGAGATCGGGCTCCGGGACCAGACTGTTCGCCCTGCTTGCTTAGGGCTGCGTGATGTCCGTTAGGAGCTTCAGCAGTAGCAAAGGCTCCTGTCAGGGAACAGTCTGTTGCAGCTTAAAAAAGAGTAATCATGGAAAGAAATGGCTCAAGAATGGATTCCATGCAGGAGCGTGGAGCTGTTAGCCAGGGGCTGCTAGTTCGGGCTTATTGCAGACACGCCAAAAACCAAGGCTGAAATGCCAACACGTCCCACGCAAGGAGATCCGTTGGGGAAGTCTTTCCGTGTCAGCGAGCATGAGTCGAGGGGGAAGCAGGTGTGTCTGTCACTGGTGTGGTGAGGGGAGCAGCAAGTGGGACTGTGGATGCACGTTCTCACCACCTGCCATCCCCACCTGAACCTGGCTGAGCCCTCGCTGGGGGCCAGTGTCAACCAGAGTGGACAGGACCGTGCACACACATCTGAGCTAATGATATGATTTCGCTCATATGTGGAATCTAGTGAAGAAATGAACTAACAAGCAAAACCGAGACAGACTCATAGATGGCAAGCAGGCTGACAGCTGTTGGGGTTGGAGATTGCAGGGGTGGAGGGATTGAGCAAAAAAGAAAAGAAAAAGAAAACTCGTGGACATGGACAACAGGTAATTGCCGCGGGGAGGAGTGGGGGGAGGTGGAGGAGGGCATGGGGGCATAAATGGTGAGGGACGGAGACTTGACTCGGGTGGCGAACACACAAGACAGTGTGCAGATGATGTGTTGTGGAACTGTGCTCCTGAGACCTGTATAATCTTGTTAACCAGTGTCACCCCAATAAATTCAATAGTAAACCAATAATAATAGCTATCATTCGTTAAATCCTTACTGTTTCAACACTTTTCACACATTTCTCAGTTCATCCTGACTATAGTCTTATAAGATATATTATTATCTCTACCTTTCATATGAGGAAACCGAGACTCAGAGGGATTAATACAGAAGACGAAGGTCACACAGCTAGTGAGTTTGTCCAGCTCCAGTGTCTGTGCTCCCAACCCACCCTGCTTTGCTGGCTCTGGTCAGTGGTCCGTATTTAGTTGATGGGATGAGCCAAACTAGTCCTCTGGCCCCTGGTAGCTAGGAACCGGGTGTTGCCAAGCCTCCTGGATCTGCCCTGAGCTCCCTCCTGCTGCACCCAGGTCTCAGGAGGGGATCTTACAGACATCTCCTTCACTGTCACCTCTGAGACCTGGGGCAGCTGTCCTGCCTCCCCAGCTGTCAGGCCTTCCCTCTGTCGCCCGTGGAAATGGCCAGCCAAAGAGCGTGTTCATATGCATCGACCCATGTGAGGCAGTGCTGGCCCCATAGGCAGCATACCCACATTGTTGGTTGTGTCTAAACTGAAGAGAGGCCTTGAGAGCTAGGCGTGTAAGTTTAAAACCTCTGTCATGGAGTCCAAAATCCTATCGTGTGCGTTAGCATATTTGGATGTACGTGGTCCAAGGGTGGCAGGTGTCTCTCACTTAAAACTTTGAAGGTCCTAAGACTCCAGGGTGGACTTGTGTCCCTGTAGATAGAAACAGAGGAGCGAGAAGCTCCAAAGCGCCGACTGTCTGTGAGGCTGACCAGTGCGAGGCGTTTTTCTGGATTAGCTTATAAGCAGCCCATTTGTGCCATTATAGGGAAACTGATCTTCCTCCATGGAACTGAAGGCATGATTTTATTCAAATTGGCAAAGATTAGCCTAGTCCCACTCTATACTGGGTTCTCTTAAATAACAAAGGCTTAAGACATGGCCACTGTCCTCAGGGAGCTTGTGTCTGCTTGGGGACCCAGGGCTGAGGATGGGCAGGGAGAGGAGCACGGACTGGGTCAGCCAGGCATTTGCATTCCAACTAGGGTGGCCAGCTGTCTCCACTTGCCTGGGCTGAGAGGTGTCCCAGGACAAGGAACATTCAGTGTGAAAACCAAGAAAGACCTGACAAGCCAGGGTGAACCGGTCCCCCTTAGAATTGACAACCCTCCTTGTGCCACATTTCCCTGATCTGCAAAATAGAGATAACACCAAACTGTCCACACAGATATAAGGAAGAATGGAATGTGATGCGATTGTGGAGCACGTGGCACGTGCGAGCATCAGTATATGAATGCCTTAGCACCTCGAGGCAGGGGCGGATCCTAGAGCTGAGGAACATTCGGGGAAGAATAGAGCCAGCCAGAGGGGCAGTGAGTTGGGAAGACTCTGTGGAGGCAGGTGAGCTCCATCCAGCTCTCCCAAAGAGCCAGTGAGACTTGGTCTGAAACTGTGCACAGAGACCTGATAGTCTGAGAGTGAAATAGGAGTGATTCCAGAAATAACTTCTTCCCTGCTTCAGGCCACTTGTGTTTTGCAGGACTATGCTACTGCTGTGCTGTGATTCTCAATCTCCTCTACCCCCTCCCCCACCACCTGTCCACTCTTTTCCCCGGGACTTGCTACTGCACACCATAGGCCGAGGTCCCCCCTCTGTAAAACACCTGCTCATTAACAGGCCAGGAGAGGTGTCTGGTGAGCCCGGATTAGGGAAACTTAAGCTCAGAGAGGTTAAGTGACTTGCCAAGAATCACCCAGCAGATCAATTTTGAGCCCAGAAACAGGAACCAGATGTCCACACCTTTCGCTGTGCTTTCTTTGGAAGGTGGAGCATGGGGCCCAGGAGGCCCCGATGGAAAGGCTGAGCTCCTCTGGGAGAGACCAAGGCTGAGAATTGTGCAGCCATCCCATGATTTACAGTCAGGGGAAGGTATTTTTACAAAAACTCAGCCTCGAGGATGCCCCTGGAGTTCAGAAATTTTACCTGTGAAGCAAATTTCTGTCATTTAGGAAAAGATGCCACACGAATGCGTTGAATGAATTAAGGATTTGGCATGAGCTGTGTCAAGTATCAAGTGACGAGGTTCCGTTTCCAGTCCCACATTCAGCACTTCTCATTTCAGCCAAAATTGGCAAGAGTCAAGCTGGTTATTAAAGCGGAACCTGGAAAAGGCAATTAAGTGCTCTGAGGGTTAAAAGGTTGGCTCCAGTGGAAACGTGAAGCATAAATTTTACTCACAGATATTCCTGTTACTCAGAGGCTGTGGCTCTTAAACAGAGCAGTGTGTGAGGAGGAGGAGGACTCCTCACACGGGGCTGGGTGACAGAAGGCACAGGTGGCCCTTGCCGGCCCCCAGCCTGGTGCTCTGTCGCAGGGCAGGAGGGGAGAGGGCAGGTCAGCATCTCCTGGGAAGCCTGCCATTGCTCCATCCCTTCCTGGGGGCGGAAGGCATCATTGGAGGCATCTTGCATGCGTTCCCTGGGCACTCAGAAATCGGCTGAACAGCCACCTGGTCTGCCCAGGACCAAGGGGCACCCTGGGATGCAGGAACTGGGTCATCCCTGAAACTAGAAAAACTGCAGGTAAACTTGATGACCAGCCCTGTAAAGACCCAACAGTTTCACAAAATGGGTAAAACCAAAGATAGACTTTATGCATCCACCTCCCGAGCTGTAAGATGGAAATCACTCGGTTCCCACCACCTGGGGTGGTGTGAGGATTCACTGAGAGGAGGCATTGGAGTGCCAGGCAGAGGGGAGGGGCCCTGACAGACCAGGTTGCTCCCAGCTGTGGTGCCCATTGGTCACCTGGCCCCCGGCTCAGTGCGGCTGCTTTAGGGGGCTCTTCCTGTCCACCGGGGCTAACCACAGGGCTTGTCAGCTTTTAAGAGGGCTCAGAGAAACCCTGAGGCCTACCCAAAATCTACTCAAATCATGTCATTCAAGCTGACATGTCTTCGGAAACGAGGGGGACAGTGCTCGTGTTAGTTCTTTGTCGGAAAGTGGCCCCCGTTTCAGAGCAGCCGGCAAGCGGGGCTGGTGCTCTGAGGAGAGTCAAACCCACTGAGAACGGCTTTGTCCGTTTTCTGGTTAAAACTATTTCGAATCACTTGATATGCAGGTGGAGAAGTAGACAGTCTCAATGGATTTATTAAGGAGGCTTTTTTAGCGGTGAAGAATTCTATCCCACTTTGTCCTTTCTGAGGGGTGTGCGCTCTGAAAAGGTGCCCCAGAGGAGAAGCCACGGGGAAAGCGTGGCGGCCACCCGCTGCCTCCGAGCTGAGAGGAGCCAGCCCCGTCTGAGCGTTTCCATTTCTTTGGAAAAAGTTAGGTAGCTAAGCGTCCTTCTCCAAATTTATATGCAATGCAGTCACCCACGGAGATGCTGTCTTTGCTAATAATCTGGCAATTAAAATGGAATGTGACTGCTAATTAAACCTGTCACTCAACTGAGAGATGGGTATTTGTTTTCAAGTGGAGCTGGATTCAATCCAGCCTGCCTTCAACAAAAGCTGAAGACCGAAGATTTGGATTAGAACATGAGGCCCCAAGAGGAAGGTTGCTCTAAATACCTTTAAGTTTTCTCCTTTTGAAAATGGACCCGAATACCAGCTCAGATCAAATTAAAAGTTCAAACCAAATAAGTCATCTTAATTTCAAAAGTGTTGTCTCTGAGATGCATTGTATTGGTTTCTTCAGTCAACGTACTTTTTCCTCATTTAATTTGCAGGTGGAATGTTAATAATTTGAAATGTTCAGAGTTCTTTAGTATTAAACTTTCTTTCAATTTATAGTTAACTAAAACTCTTACCACTTAGCTTGGTATGTTAGCAGGGATCTGAACCTGCATGGTCTGCCACGGAGAATGCCTGCCCAAGAAGATTCTGGGTTTGAAACCTTTCAGTTGTCATATAATTAGGAAATTTTAAGTCGAGGAAAGGAAAGGCAAGGAGTGGATCAGGGTAGTGCTGGGCAGTTGTCCTTGGTAGGGGCTGTCCTGGGAGCCCACATTGCTGGGAGCTGGTTGAAATATTGGGACTGGTTCGGTCTAGAGACTTGGCAGCCTTCGAGAAGCGCAGCTACACAGGGAGCTGCAGTCACGAGCAGGGTCTCTTGCTGAAATCTCAGACTTGCCAGGCTTAGTTGGCGAACAAAGACACATGGGCATCTACCGTCTTCTCCGTGCTCGGGGCCAGCATCACTAATCTATCACTTCATCCTTTGCTCTTGGGCCTGGACGTGCTCTGAAGCCCTGCTAACACCATTCTCAAAGCAGCTACTGCCAGTCGAATGGAGGGGAGACTTGAGTGAGACATAGCCACCACCTTGGTTGCAGGACATCCTGTCTGAATGCCTGCCTGTGTGGTACGACAGGTCTCAGAGCAAACAAAAGAGGCGGGACTGTCGGGGATCAAGGCAATCCACAGGCTGAATGAGGCCAACAGTGCCCCTGCCCCTCTCCCCAAGCCTCACTCTCACTTCGGGCAGAGTGCATGTAGGGGGGCGGCCTCCCTACCTCCCAGGTAAGCCTTGAGGACCCTTTGTCCTGTAGGCTTCTAATTCAGTGTGATGGAACGTCTTGGAGAAAAGGTGTCCTCGCCAAATGCTTTAGGAGACACATGTGAAGTGTAGCAGGCAGGCTCCAGGCCACAGCCTACCTTTATCGCCCCACCAGGGTGTCTATTCCCGGACAGAGCCTCGCACAGGAAGCCAGGACACCACAACAGCAGGCAGGACCACAGCGGGCCCACAGAGATGGGGAGAGACTTGGCAGGAGACTCTTGGCTCCTGAACGAACCTCATGGGTCCCCCGGGCTGCCTGGTGTGCTGCGTTTACGGTTCGTATTGAGCCGCCGGCTGCACAGATGTGCCCGCCCACACAGGCTTCCAGAGGCCCGTCCTGGCTGGGGCTCCCCAAAGGGAGGCCTGCAGAGGGTTGGACAGTGCGGGCACTCTTCACCTTGAGGTGCATGAAGATGTGAAGATGCAACCGCTCCCCTGTCTGGAGGGCATTACTTAAGTATTTAGGGATGTGAAGTGACTCCAGAAAACCAGTGCAAAAAATACTGAGATTAGAACTCTACCAGCTCCCGTCTCCTCGCTTTGACTCTTGCTCCCTGGGAATTCATCACCCACCCAGCAGCCAGAGGTGCTGACCACTCGGTCACACCACCTGCCCCCGCTCTCCTCACAGCCCTTCCGTTTTTGTGTTTACACCTTCCTGCTCCTCACAGACAGAGGCCTGTGTGAACCCCCCACAGGCACACCAGCCCATGCCTCCTCTGGATCCCCCTTCCCGGACACTTGCTGGCTGCTGCTCACCCCTCGTGAGCCAACTCAACGTCCCCTCCACAGAGAGGCCTCCCCTGAGCACCCCATCCAAGGTGGCAACCTTCCCTTTGCACAGTCACTCTCGAGCACATCACCCCTGTGTCTTCTTGGCTCTCGGCACTCGACACTCTCTGAAATTGTTGCGTTTTACTTTTTCTCTAGCTTACTGTCAGCCATCCCCTCGGAGGAGACTTGGCACCCGGCAGAGAGTGTGTTCTCAATACACGTTGGACCATGAAAGGGGTTTTGTTAAGTCTCTTAGGACCAGAGCATTGTTTTTTCTTGGCTTTCTGCAGCTGGCTTCGCAGGATGGCGAGCAGGAGGAAGCAGCAGACTCTCCTGACGCCAGTGTGCCAAAGCAACGCATGTCCAGGCCAGGGCAGCCCTGCCCTTCAGCCTCTGCGGGGCACGGACCCCGAGCTGCCTTCCACCCCAGGGGCTGCTCTCAGGCCGGCCCCCCACATCGGGGTAGCTGTACTGGCACCGTCTTCCCGCTGCCCATGCTGCAGGCGGCCGTGTTTACTCCTGGACCCCAGCCGCGGGACAGGTGCTCCTGGGAGCCTCTCCTCCGACGCTGGCCACGTGTTTCTGCTCCTGCCCCGGCCTTCTTCCCAGGGTACGGGTTCTTGGATTCAAAAGTAAACAAATTCCCAGAAGCTCTGGGGTGCAAGAGAAGTTGGCCTTAGTCGTTTGGAAAGAGAGAAAACACTGAAGTCTTACCAAGAGACAGCTTGTTCTTGGCCAAGAGAACACAAGTGTTGCTCTCTGACCTGCTGTGACAAAAAGCAAATCCAGGGAGGAGAGGCCCAGGTGGGAGGCCTGTGGCCTGCTGCAAGGGCGACCTCTCTGAGCCTCGGCTTCGTCACCAGGAAATGGGTGCGGCAGCAACATTTATGCCCAGGGTCGATTTTGAAGTGAAAAGAATGCAACACGTGCACAGGCTAGAAGCAGAAACACCCAGGAGTGCGAGGGAGCGTCTGGGGATTGAGAGCGGCAGGGGGCCAGGTAGGGCCCACATCGACTTGGCTTAGAAAGGGCGAATCAAAGAGCAGTGAGGCAGAGCCCTCCTCTCTGCTCCCAGCCAAGGTCAAGGTAGGACCACAACTTGCAGGAAGCAGAGGAGCTCTGAGCTAGAAGGATCGAGTCTCCCTTTCCTTGGCTCCTCTGTGCCAAACTATGCCAGGCATACAGTAGGTGTGAGTGAAGAGAGACATGCGCTTGACCATGAATTCCAAGACAGGGATGCTCAGTGAGTGCTGAATGAGTGAATGAATAAATGTATTAATGAATGAATGAATGATTGAATCGAGAGTCATGGTGTCCCTGTCCCTGTCCTATCCCCACGGGGCCCCTCCACTCGCATGCCTATTCAGATCCATGCCGCAGAGTGCAGGCAGGCCCTGGAGCACCGCTGGGAGCAGAGGGGGCTGAGCTGGGGAGTCCCTGCCACACTGTCCCAACACCCGTGGGAAGTCACCAGGTTTGCTCAGGTCTCGCCTGGGCCTTCTGTACTGGGGAGCAGCTCCAGCCAACACGTCCCACCTCCTGCCAGTTACTGTGCAGAGACGTGGCCCCAGTTCATGGTCGGCCTGCCCTCTGGGCCAGCGTGGGAAAGGCCACGATGCCCGGAGGAGCAGGGGCAGGGGCTGGGACGTGCGTGCAGGGACGAGGCTCTGGGTAGTTAGACTCTCCCCCCCAGTGTTTGCCTCAAGGAGGAAAGGGCAGTACGAGAAGGATAATTGGAGACCTTCTTTAAATGTTTTTCTGTTTTTGAAAGAAAGAGCAGAATGCCTGAGCGTGTACAAAGCGCTATTTAAATTTCTTGTCTGAAGCATATACTTGAACCTATAATTATGGCTTTGAAAAAAAGAGGATAATTATGAAAATTTCTGGGCTCATTAGAGACACACAATTGACATCCAAAATTATTTCAGTGAGATATGATGCTGGAATGAGTCTCTTTTAAGAGACCCAGAGGAAAAGAACTCTGCTTTAAAAAAAACTCTAAGTTCTTTGTTAACCCGGATTGTGTGGGTCACCTCAGGTGGCGCTTCCTTCCTCAGGAAGGAGGCACGCAGGCTGCCCCCTGCATCGCCAGCACAGCTGGGCCCCTGTGGGCCAGGCCAGTGTGGCTTGGTGGGCTGTGATTTTCAGGGGCCCCCCACAACTGGACCCCTGCTCAGTGCGTGTCATGCTGTGGGGCCTGCCCCGGGCCACTCAGGAGACTGAGAGAGCCATCAGAAACCGCAGGTCTGTTGGTTTTCTTGGGATGTGACATGACTCTGGAGTCAGACTGTCCCCGACTCAAATCCCTATGCTGTCACCCACCAGCAGTGTGACCTTGGTGCATCCCTTCCTCTCTCTGGAGCCCCTGGGCCATTGGGCCATGGAGTGCAGGCAGCTGGAAAGCCTCCCTGCTGTGTCCTTTCAACCCCAAGGCCAGTGTTATGATAAGAGTGACAAGAGCGCCAGGTCCCACACAGCGGAAGGACAGACAAGGTGCACAGGGATGTGTCAGCAGAGCCAGCAGGGCACTGAGGGTGTGACAAGGGTCCCCAGGAGAGACAGACATCCCGGTAGCCTTCTCCCAGGGCCGGAGAAATGGCCATCTGTGGTGCGTCCTCAAAGGGCGGGCTCACCTGGCCCCCCTCACTCAGTCTCCGGGTGGCTCCGCTAAGGCCCCAGCCCCTGTACGGTCACAGTGCAGTTGTCTCTGTTAGTAATTGGAAGCTCAGTGCCCCCCAGCTGGATGTGAGAAGGTCAACATAGCGTTTCCTCTGGCTGGTGAGTCTTGAGTCGACCACTTGTGGCCTGTGGTCAGTCAGTGGTGGCCCTGTGGGTGGGTCACAGCCACCAGTCCAACGAAGGCCCTTTCTTAGAGCTGACATCACCTCTGTGGCCTGTGGCTAGCGTAAAATCTGGTCTTCTCTGGAATCTGAGGGTTCCCCTAGTGTTTATAGCTCTAATCAACCACTAGAATTTTCAAAAATAATGAGATGAATCATAAGTGTAAAACTCAAAACCAAAACTTCATTAAAAAAGATAGACAAATATCTTCACAGCCTTGGGGTGAGCAAAGATTTCTTAGGATACAGAAAGCACTAACCATGAAAGGAAAGGATAAGGAATTGATTGTCGAAAGTGTAAGTTTCTGCTTTCCATCATCAAAAAACACCATTAAGAAAATTAGTGGGGACAAACTAGGCACCTTGGGGGAGGTGGCAGCAACACAGAGGCAAGGGGTGCGGCCACCCAGGGCTGCCTATGGGGCCAGCGGCACCATCACTGGGGGAGAGGGCACTCTCGAGTGTGGGGGAGTCGGGGTCAGGCAGGAGTGGGCGGTGAGCAGAGGTGGCGACAGGGCAGAGGAGTGCAGGTGCCCAGTGGGGAGCACGCTGACCTGTTGGTGAAGCCCGATGCCAGCCCCACACTGAGGCGGCGCTGGGGCGGCAGAGCCAGGCCATGAGTCTGAGGTCCCTGCGGCGGCAGCTGGGGACGCGGTGGCAGCAGCACCTTCGACCGCTGCCCTGGACCCCACAGAATTGGATTTCGGAACTGGGAGGGCCACCCACCACCTACCAACACATAAGCAACACAAGATCTTTGCAGTCAAACCCTGCTGACCACCGAGGGCCAGCACAATTGTCCCGACAAATCTCAAACAGACGTGTGAGAAGAGAGGAAGAACAGCTAAACCTGGATCTCCAGGGCTCCTCCCCAAAAGATGTAGCCCATGCTCAGCAACATTCTAGATGACAGCACAGGCAGCCAGTGTCACCTTAGACCCGCAGTGTCGTGTGTGTGTGTGACGTCCGTGATATGTCCCCAGAGTGTGACCTCAGCGATATATCCACAGTGTGTGACCTCCACAATATGTCCCCAGCGTGTGCCCTCCGTGATGTGTCCCCAGCGGGTGCCCTCCGCCATATGTCCCCAGTGTGTGACCTCCGCCATGTGTCCAGGTAGACAGCAGAGGTGCAAACAGGGCCTTGGACGTTTCTGATGAGCGATCACGTCCACTCACATGAGCAGCGGCTGCAGAGGAACACTCTAAGCGTGATCCCGAGCACAAACGCATTCTCAGATCTGTTCATTCTCTTTCCAGTGCCGTGTGTGAACAGCTGAATGTGCGGTAGGAACTTTGGTTTGCTTAGAAAGGCTTTTAACTTAGGTCGAGGTCGACATTTGTCCCACTAACTGGAGAAGGATTGGTCTGGGAGCCGTTCTTCTTGCCTCCGAGGTCTGGGACGATCAGGCTGCATGGAATGTGGACCAGTGCCAGGTCCTCAAGGACGAGACAGTGGAGGACATGAGTGAGAGGGAAAGGCACTTTTTGGAGCCAATTACTACTTCGGCCTTCACTCCTTAGTAGATGACAACACCTGCCTTTTGTATTTGGGCCTCTTAACAAGGAAGGAGCTCAGAACCTGGAGCCACTTCCAGCCTGTGAGGACAAAGACTTGTGCGGAGCTGCCAGGAGACGGGCTCTCAGCGCTGATCATTTCACCCGCATTCAGCGTCCTGAAGCCATCCTCTCTCAAGGGAGAACTGAGGGTCTGTAACGCTGTGAGCCCCTCATCTTCAGGGACTGCAAAAACACCACCTCACCTGCTCACCAGCCAGCGAAGGTGCCCCTCATCTAGGAGGACTGGGGAAATACCGCCTCACCTGCTCCGGAGCCAGCGAAGTCAGTGACAGACACCACGTTGAAGAGACTTGTGGACAGCAAGGGCTTTGCCTGCGGAAAGAAGGGGCCTGGTCAGTGCAGCACACTCTCTGTGCTCCACTGCACACAGACGTGTGCTGGCAAGGTAGGCTGATAACTGTGAACTCTGTGAGGTTTTTTCATTGCAGTTTAAATTTCAAGACTTGAAAGACAGTAACTACATAACTTCTATGTCTTTCCTAGTTTTCTGAACTGCCCCCTCTAAAAAAACAACAGAGACCCCTCCCCCAAGGGAAAAAGAACCCCCCATATTGGCGCATATTCCCTCACAACCACTGCAGTCTCACGGTTAAAACGCGGGGCACCTCACAACCCGCGCAGCCGCGTAGCAGCGACTGGCATTGCGAGCTGCGGAAGGCTTCTTCCTCCTCCATCATGGAAGCTGCTAGTCATTACCGGCAATCAGTTCAAACCCAGGAGCTGCCGGATAACACTGGCCCCTCAAACTCCGGACACGCACTGCTGATTAGCATGTTAGCATGTCTGAGATAAGAGAAAGTCTCAGTTACTGGTTATCTACTTGTATTGGATCTATGCTCCATATCTTAAGAATAATAATGGGATTTAAAAATATAATGATGCTTCTTATTTCCTGATAATGTTTCTTTGTTAAATAAATGTATCAAAAGATATTTTTATAATTCCAACCAACAGAGTGGTCCAATGATAACAAGCAGATAATGAAATAGGTGCCCCCCAGGTACCATTAGTGTGCCTGGCCCCCAGGCCCCCCTTTGGCCCCCCTCCCTCGAAAGAATAAAGGCCGCTGACTCACAAAACATCATGTGAAAACTTACATTTCTATTTCTCATAAACTTATTTAGTTTTATAAATTGTAAAATGACAAAGATTATTTTAATTTTTTTTGTTTCAGCCAATCTTTGTCATCTTCAAAAGGGGGCTAGAACAAAAAAATTAAACTAAAAAATTAGTATTTAAAATATACAAAACTAAGTTTAAGAGACATGTAAACTTTCAAATGTGTTTTAAATCTGTAGCATTTATACTTCAAGTGCCAAAGCTTAAAACTGCACAGAGACTTAAGGGAGGCACTTTGCGTCTGCACAGAAATGCCCTCCTCTCTTAAAAATAAATCTTTGCAAGTCATAAAAAAAGGAAGAAAGAAAGAAAGAAAATTAATGGGTAAGCCATGGTTTGGAAAATATTTGAAACAAGTAGATCTGATAAAGGAATTATATCCAGAATACATAAAGAACTCCTACAGATTAAAAAAAAAAGACAAGTCAATTTCAAAATGAGAATAGCGATGTCACAAAATAAGAGATGAAAGGCCAATAATCACATGAAAATATGCTGAATATCATTAGTCATCAGAGAAATCTAAATAAAACCCCAGTGGGGTATTAGTTTCTGCCCAATAGAATGGCTAAACTAAACAGGACTGGTAACACCAAGGGCTAGGGAGTCCGTGGAGCAAGTGAACCTCTCGTATACTACTGGTGGGGATACAAAATATTGCAACCGCTTTGGAAAACAGTGCAGCATTTCCTTACAAATATATATGCATCCTATGACCCAGTCGTTCCATTTCTCGTTATTTACCCTCATCCGACACGATGGGAAGGCAGACACGAGGTACAGCGGGAGTACCACCAGAGCCAGCCGGGCACTGAGGCTGTGACAAGGATCTCCGAGAGTGACAGACACCCCAGTAGCCTTCTCTCCAGACCTGAGAAATGGCCATCCCCGGTGTGTCCCCAGAGTGATAAGAACACACCTCACAGGATCTGTCTGCCAGGTAAGAAATGAAAACATACATTCATACAGAGATTTGTGCAATAATGTTTACAGTAGACTTATTTATAATACCCCAAACTGGAAACAAACCAAATGTTCATCAACAGGAGAATAGGGTTTTTTAAAAGTCATATATTCATACAATGGAATACTATGCACCAATAAAAAATAACGAACCACAAATACCAACAACATGGATAAACCTCAAAGACATTACATTACACTGGGCACACACACTCAGAAAGCCAGACATAGAAGAACAGGGCCGGAGGGAGCTCTGTATGACTCCCTTTATGTGAAGTCCTAGAGCCGGCAGTCTGCCTGCGATCACGGCAATCAGGGAAGGATTGCCTCTGGCAGCAGGAGGCAGAGGCCGACTGGAACGGGGCGTGAGAGAGCTTTCTGGATGTGATCAGAAACGTGTACTATCTACGTCTTGTCTTAGATGATGGTGACACAGGTATATTCAGTTGCCCAAACTCATCAAATGGAACACTTAAAATCTGTGCTTTCTATTTTATATAAAATTTCATGTAGTTCATGTCTCAATTAAAAAATAACCCAAGAGCCAGCGCTGGTTGAGCATATCCTCTGCACCGCATCACAACAAGTCACTTACCAATGGACCCAGCGATGCTCACAGCCACCTAAGGGAGGACCCATCAGGACCACGCCTTTTATTGGAGGATCTGCACAGCCACGTATGGCCTCTCTGGTTCTTATTAATTTGTTATCTCTGGGTCCCCATCAGCATTTATCACACGGTTTTGCAGGCACCTAGAAAACAGTATTGGACTGAAAATGTGAATTCCAGGCATTGTCAAATATGGAGGGAGCTTGTGCTGAGCACCAGGCACTGTGCTGGGACTAAGGGAAGCAGTGAGCAAAGAGGGGTGTCCCTCGGAACCCACAGTCCGGAGAGGTCCACGCAGGCAGACCTCTGGTCTCCCCGTGCTTGCTGCCCTGGTGAGCCTCTCGGATGGCCTCCTGGCCCAGGCGTAGGTTTTGTTTTCTGTTGCCTCCGAGGCAACACCTGGGGCTGCAAATGCTTTCCTTTCATCTTTGCAAGTGCGGGTTCCAGCAGCAGGTCACAGCACAGGCAGGCGCTCTGTCAGAGAGAGAGTCCCGAAGCCCCCCAGGGCTTCAGGTGCACACCTGGGCCTTTGCGTGGGCCCCCCCATCTCGATAGCTGTGGGGGACTCTCCTGCCAGTAGTAACTTGGTGGATGCTGCTTGTAAACCTACTCTGAGGCCTGGCAGGCAGGGAGAGGGGAGAGGGGAGAGGGGCAGATCTGTCCCTGCTTCCAGCTTCTGAAGACAGGCTTGGTGCAGGTTGAGGCATCGCGGCCTCCATAAATCACAGGCGGCCTGTGCCCTAGGAGCTGGTTTTCCTACCTTGGAATTAACAGGCAGCTCGGGGCCGGCGGAGTGGGGGGGCGGGGTGCTTTGCTGCCTGCAGATAAGCGCTGAGCATCCTCACCTGGGGTGCAAACAGCATCACCTGGAGACTCTCAGTTCTCCCATTCCAAGCTCGTTCCCAGCTACCAGCCCCAGCAGTGGTGGGCAGACTTGTGCCCACCTGCCTCAGAGTGTGGGCGGGCCGTCGGTCTCCCCCATCAGTCTGTCCCAGTGACGGATTGCCTGTTGCCTGCCCTGGTCCACTCGCAGGCTGTGTGCCGCCCGGCTTTCCCTGGACCCTCTCTGGTCACTGGCAATCACAGGCTTCAGGGCCATATCTGAGGATGGCTTCGTTTGGGGCTGCACGCTGAGGTTTATTCAACACGTCTTAGGGGCTTACCTCCACCCTGTTCCCACCCACCTTGGACCAGAGTGAGCCAGAGTGGCTGAAGAGGGTGCTGGGTGACCTGCTGGGAGTCGCATCTGGAAGGACACCACCACCACTACAGAAAGCTCTTTGCTGTGCCTTTTGTTATTCAATCCCCATGTCATCCTGTAAAAGACACAGCAAGGAACGATCACTGTCATGTTTAGAGGAGGGAATGGGCCCCAAAACTTTTGGTGCCCTGGCCTACGTCCCATGGTGGGGCCTGAGCTGATGGAAAGCAGGACAGATGGTCAGCCAGCCAGACAGCTGGATCTTGACTCCACGTTCCCTGAGCAGAGCCTCACGTGGTAAAGATTGGGGCATTCCTCACTCGCACTTTTATCGTGGGAGATGTGTTGCGTGGGTGGTGTCCTCGGATGCACCCAAGAGGGGGCCCAGCAAGGCCAAGGCAGAAGTCTGTCTCTGCCAACTTGCCCTCCACCCAACAGCCAGGGTGGTGGTTTTCTTCTGAAAAACTAACCTGGTCACATCATGCTCCTGCTCAAAGCCCTTGCCTGTCCTACCATTGCATGTTTCTGTGATCCTCACAAGTGTCCCTCCAGATGGGTGTTAGGACTTCGGCATTCGGATGAGGGAGGTGGGCCTGGAGATACCGCTTTTACTGAGGCCTTTAGGTTGGAATGTGATTCTGGATCTGGCTACAGTGTCTCTGCACTGAGCCACCCTGTACACTGCTTCCTGTTTTCTGGGGTTTTTTTTCCCTCTAACCCACTCATGGTGGTTAAATAGTGCCCCCCTCCAAAGATGGGCCCAAACCCTAACCCCTGGTATCTGTGAATGTGGCCTCCTTTGCAAACAGGGTCTGCCGATGTAACCAAGTTAAGGTGAGGTCACAGTGGATCATGGTGGGCCCTAAGTCCCATGACTAGGGTTCTTATAAGAAGGCCATGTATACATAGAGACCCGCAGGGAGAATGTTCGGGATGAAGGCGGAGATTGGAGCGACGTGTCCATAAACCAAGGAAAGCTAAGGATTGGTGGCAACCAGCAAACGCCAGGAAGGGGCAAGAAAAGGCTCTTCCCCTAGAGCCATTCATTGGAGGGAGCACGGCCCTACCAGAGCCTTGGCTTTGGACTTCTGGTCTCCAGAGCTAAGGGAACAGATTTCTGTTGTTTTAAGGCGCCCAAGTCTGTGGTGCTGGGTTATGCAGCCCCAGGAAGCCAGCACAGCACCTTTTCTCCTGGGCCGTGCACTTCTCCTCCTAAAGATTTTCTGTGCCCATCTGCCTGCAAAAGGCCGACAAGTCCCCAAGCCAGGAAACCTGTTCAATATTTTTTAATTAAGAATTTTCCAAACAAACTTGGCTTTGGGACCCCTTTCCCACAAAACACCTTTTAACATGGTGCAAAGTTGGGGCTCCAAGGGGCACTCCCTGAGAGGTGCCGTTAAAAGTGAACACCCCACAGGCCTCCTTCCCAGCTAACACAGGGCTGTGAACTGAGCCAGGGGCAGGTCCGCCTCAGAAAAACGCCTTTGTCTTGATTGAACCTGCCCAAGCCTTTTAATAACTTCTGACAACGCCTTGCCACTCATCAGCACTGGGGGGCAAAGACCTCAAGAAATGTAATTAGTATTGAAATGGCTATGAAAATGCCATTCACAGCGAGCAGTGAGTAAGATGGTAATATTTAATGTAGGACAGGGACCCACGGGCAAAAATAGCAGAGGTAGATGCACAGGCCTGTCTTGCTTCTGTCTGAAGAGAAGACAGGAAGTCTGAAACCTGGAGGTTCTGTGGGAACTACACCTTTGCTTCTGCGGAGGAATTTCCCCGAAGGCGAACCTAGAAACTTCAGTCACTTCACAGGGCGGCTTCTGCAGGCCTCTCTGCAGCCAAGAATGTCTCAGAGATAACGGCAGGAGGCAGGGGGCCAGGCCTCCCCTTTGTTCACAGACAAAGGGCGGGAAGCAGCAGAGTCTCGTCCTCTGCGGATGCAGGTATCAGGGCCAGGGACAGGGGAGCTGTGTGCTTGCTTATCTACAGGTTGCTGTTTCCGCTCTGGACCCCACCACACTCTCACTGGTCGGGTATCTTTACAGCGAGGTCAGGTGGTGCACCTGACATCCTGCTGCCCACAGTCTTCCCTACTTCCTATCCCTGCCTGGCTGGCTTCTCAGCAGAAATGCTCCCTCCTCCAGGAAGCCATCCCTGACTCTCTGGCCTAATGCGTCCCCCTGCTTTGTCTTCCCCAAGCACCCCGAGTGTCCTCTTCGAGGCGCTGACACCACACTGTGGCTGCTGCTCAGTGACTGTCTCTTCCAGACCATGGGCTCCTTCAGGATGAAGCGGTTGCAGTTCCCGCTGTGTCCCCAGTACCCAACACAGTGTCTGCTGTCCCGAGAGGGCACCCGGAACACAGCTGATGACGAACATCTGCCCTTCTCTCTGGGTGCCTCCTTGATCCCCACTGTCCCACCCAATGAGCACCCTTGCTCTGTGTGCCTGCCCCCAATGCCCGCCCCCCCCGCCCCGGTTCTGGAGGGAGATGGCTGCAGAACCGCCAGCATCCATGAGCACCCTTCCTGTGACTGGCACCCAAAGCCACACTCAATGTTTGCTACTTGCAGCAGCCTTACACTCCTGCAGAGATTTCCTTCCTGAGCTGCGACAAATGTCTGTATCGATGTGCACTGTTCAGTTAGTGTCCCGGCTGTCACATCCATTTCGAAGTCAGGAGGAAGGCTGGGGTTTCAGTGATGGGTTTGCGTGCTGCTCCGGGTGGAGGAGGCTGGGGAGGGGGTCCGCCTGCGCTGTAGATGCCCGCAGCACCTCCTTGCAGTGGCGCCATGTGTGGCGCGAACTCCCTGAATGTGTGTGCTGGTGGCAGATTAGGTGAGAAACAAGGCTGCTTTTTAACCAGCGCAGTTTCTCAGTGACATCAGATCCCCAGTCCCAGGCCTGCCCTGAACGAGGGCAAGTAGGTTCTGGATTAGGTCTGCAGAGGACGAGGCAAATCTAACTGATCTTCCCCAGACATCGGGCTTTCCAGATCCCCCCAAATCCTCAACATAGATCCTCTTGTCAGATACCAAGCAGGATATTTCACCCCCATTTTAGGGGAGGGAAAACAGGCCCCCAGGTATGGGGTCATTTAGCTAAACTCACAGACGCAGGACTTGTGACACCCAGGCCAGTGCTACTTAGCCTATTATTTCAGGGACACACTAAGGGCCAAGCTGGCAAAAGTTAGCCAGGTTTATTTGTGTGCTTAGGATTTCCTACATACCAGCTAGAATGTGAAGAGTTTTATGTTCCTTATTTCATTTAATTCCTCTATTAACCTCTTTAGGTATTATTGTCATCCCTATTTTATAGCTAAGCAAACTGAGGGACAGAGCGATTGAATAACTTACCCAGCATTGAATGGCTAATGGATGGCAGAGCCATGATTTAAACCCAGCACTGGCTGACGGCAAAGCTGTACTCTTCACTGAGTTTTCTGACAGCTTCCAAGGTATCTAGCTAGTTCCCTGGAATCAGGCGGACTGCAGTGTGAGGTCTGGGGAGACGATGCAAATCCGCCCAAGTTTCTGATTGCCACTCGGGTATTGGGCCTGAAAGGATTGCTGAGGTGGCCTCTGAGATAGGAGGGCATGGCCGGGGCGGCCAAGGGTGGCAGGGGCTGCCGGGGGCTGCCGGGAGCACTCCTGGCCAAGGGAAGATGGCCTGGGCCTGGGAGGGATTGTCCAGCATCTCTTGGGCCAGGCTCTGGATGACTCTCCTACTGACATGACCACATCCCTCCCTGTAGGTTCATGCTCGGGCCCTTGGCCCAGACCCTCTGACCCAGACCCCCTGACCCAGAGCCCCCACATCCAGTGTTGGGCCTGCATTTTCAGGATGCGACTCAGGGAGAAGCAGCCCCTGCAGGGCGAGCGGCTGCCTCCCTGACTGTCCCCATGTTGCTGCTGCTGGTGCTGACTGAGACAGCTGGCTCTGCCACCCAGTAGCAGGGGCCTTAGGCACGATCTGTAGCTTTGAGGAGCTTTGATTTCTTCATCCATAAAGTGGGAATGTTCACATTTGTCTCAGGCATCGTTGTGAGGAGTCAGCGAGGTGATGTACACAGGCAGGCATTCCTCACCTATTGGCCTTAGAAATGATACGACAATGATGGCAACGATGACAAAACAGCATGTACCCCGCAGGTCCCAGCCCAGGCTAGACTGTGCACTAACATCGTTCAGTGCTCGGAAGAGCAGATGACAAGACGAAAGAGCCTAGACGTAGAGCGGGCTGGAGGGCCTCACGGTTGGTATCTGGGTGCTGGCTCCTGCACACTGCGGCCTCGCTGAGCCCTGCTGTTCCAAAGTCAGTTTACCTGCAGCGTGAGGACCAGGCCTTCGTTCCTGTGAGGCGGGGCCAGGCCTTCCCAAGGCACCAGATGTCAGCAGCTCCTGATGGGCGGCTGGTCCCCATCCAGGCCATACGGGGTGGCAGAGGCCACTAAACCGGCCTGGCTGGAGCACAGACGGGCTTGTGTGGCTGTGCCTTTGTTCTCAGGAGCCACTCCCTCTGCATTGCTTTCTTTGAACTCAGCTGTCTCTTCTAGGAGGCCCATCCGGACACCGGTCTAGCCCTTTCTTTTCAGAGAGAGCTTCCCTCTGTGAAAGAGAGGCCACTGCCCGCTCCTCCACACCCTCCCCTCGGGCTCGCCGTTACACCTGGCGCCTGGGTAAACATGGCCTCTCTGTTGGCCTCTTCCCAGGACAGGGCCTGGCCCAGGGCTGGGGGATAGGAGGGAGATGGCTCCTGGCCCCTGGGGACTTGTGCCAGGCGCTGGGGGCCCAAGGATGATTCGGACCTCTCTTTCCTAGGCTGGGGGTGGGAGGTATAATAGCGTAAGAGTAGGATCCCTGTGCACAGACAAACCTCCATGCAAATCCTGGTTCTACTACTCAGTAGTGCAAGAGGTCAGACAAGATGCTTCCATTCTCCCGGTGTCACGTTCTCTGTCTGTGAGCTGGGTCAGCAGTATCATCCACCTCAGCGTCAAATGCATTTAGCACAGACCGAGCTGGAATAAACACTCAATATTTCTCAGGGCGTCATCGGGGCTTTGCTTTTCTGTGTTGAGAGGCTTCTGGCTTGTAAGGAGAGGGACAACACAGAAATTGCCGGTGGAGAGACTAGCGCTGTACAGGAAGCAGGTGCTGGCTGCAGTGGACTCAGCCCCTCCAGCTGCCTGACACCCAGAAGGTGATGCCCAGGATGGGTTTGAAGGAGGTGGAGCTCACAGGAACGTGAGGTGTGAGGGTCTCAGCCCCTTCCCACAAGCCACTGATGTACAGGTGTGTCTCATCTCCCTACACTCAACAGGCAGGCCATTGGTGTCACCAGAGAGCTGAGGGGACAGGGCAGGGCAGCAGTGGGTGAGGCCAGCAGCCCTTTGGGCTTCAGTGATCAGGGAAGGCTTCATGGGAGGAAAAAAATGTGTGGTAGAGCCCACAGCAGCTTGTAGACCAGGGGGAGGAAAGCAGAGAGACCTCGAGGAAGATGTGGGCGGTGTGGGTGTGGGTGATCAGCGAGTGGGCCCTCGCAGGTCCCGGCAGCCTGGCCAGGGAGGCTCCCAAGGTCCTTTACTCATGCCCTGTAGGCCAGGACTCTGTGTGTGGGCCCCTGAGCCCACAGCCCAGGGGCTACAGAGAAGGGGAGGTGACAGGTCCCTGGAGCCTGCCCCGAGGGCCACTACTTGATCAGCCAGCTCTGCAGCCCAAAGAGGAGGTTCCGTGAGGCTTGGCTCCTGCTGACATCTCCCTCCAGCATTCTCTCCCTCCCTGACTGCTCCCAGCATCCTTCCTCTCCAGTCAGCAGGCCCCCGCTTTCCCTCTGCGGTTCCTCAACCAGGTTTTCCCTTCTCGGCACTCAGCATCTCTCTTCAGTCACTTGCTCCAACCCCCAACCGGGAGATGTCCTTGATTCTTCTCTGCCCCCACCCTTCTACCCAACCGGTCTGTGAGTCCTCCACCTCCAACAGCACCCCAAGTCTGGCGGCCTCTCTCTCTCCCCACTGCCACCATGCTGGTTCAGGCTGTCCTCACCTCCTGCCCCCCAAAACTGCAGTTGTCTCTGACCCGATCTCTCGGCCACTGCTCTTACTCCCTAATGTCTCTGCTCCTCACTGTGCACTGGGGTGTTTGTGGCATTCCTCTCTCCCTCCACTCAGAGAAAAGTCCAGGCTCCTGTGAGGCCTGCGAGGTCCTGCCTGACCCCCTTGCCAGCCGGCCTCCCTGATCTCAGTTCCTACTCCTCTCTGCTGCCTGCCACACTGTAGCCACTTTGTCAAGCTCACTCCTGCCTCAGGGCCTTTGCACTCGCTGGTCCCTCTGCCTGGAACGCTCCCCGAGATACCCTCTCAGCTCACTGCTGCCCTTCACTCAAACTGCTGCTGTAATGTCCCCTCTGCAGAGAGGATACCACGACCCCCTTAGCTAAAGCAACATCCCCACCCCTCTCTTATCATCCCGTTTTCTTATCTTACAGTCCTTACCAGTCTGAAATAATCTCAAGTATTTAATTTCATGTTTATTGTCTGTTTCTCCCCAGCTAGCCTGTGAGCTCACGAGGGCAGGGACCGTGTCTCTCTTGCTGTTTGCTGGACTCTGGTGCCTGGCACAGTGCAGGCTTCGTGGTAGGAGGACAGTGAACCTGTGTCGAGTGACAGATGGGTGGGTGCAGGCACTGGAGGCCTCGGTGCCTGGGGCTGAGCTTGAAGAAAGAGGGCGAGGCTCGGGTACTTGGGACTCTGGTTGGGACATCCTTTCCCGTTGGCTTCAAGCTGCTGGGACAGGGATCCCCCCAGCCTCCCAGACAGCGGGGACTGGGGATAGGAGCATAGACTCTGTCTCTGGGCCTGTTTTGTTTTTAACGCTGGCTGCCAGCCCTGCACATGCCCCACTGCCGATGAGGCTGCCGAGCCTGCGGAGCCCGAGAACTTGCTGTTTCAGGGAAGGGGTCAGTTCCAGACACTAGACCCCCCAGCTGGGGGCTCTCGGCCGACCCCTCCAACCCCACCCATGTCTGAGACTGACTCTCTGGCCGAGTTTTCCATTACATTTTATGGGAACCTACGGGAAGACCCCAGCAGGGGCCAGTTCTTAGCTCCTTTTGCGACCTTTAGTGAGCAGCGGAATCGCCAGAGAGAGAGCTTGACACAAATCCCGAGTCCTGGGCCCCGCCGCAAAGGCTCGGCCCCAGTACAGAAGGGAGGGGCCCGGGAGTCTGCATTGGAGTGGGCCAGCGGTGCCTGAGAAGCAGGGGCCCTGGACCATGCCCCTGAGGCACCTCTACGCTAAAAGTGGCTAAAGGGTGGGGCTATTACAACCGGAAATCCTGCGTTGAACTTTGGCCTACTGACTCTATAATGTAACCTTTCTGAGCTTTAGTTTCCTCCTTTTTAAATGGGGATAATAATGCTAAGTATATCCTACGGTTCCTGTGGGTTATGGAAGATCATCCCTTAAGAGCGCAGCACAGTGCCAGGCACATTGTAAGTGCTTAGCTCACGCTGGCTGCTACTGTTGTTACTACTCTGTCCCGCCATTGCTCAACTGTGTGTCTGCTCCTACCCTCCCCCCACTCCCGAACGCACCTTCTCAACAACACTGTCCGCTGGGTTTCTGGTCGCGGGAAGCCCTGATCCAAAGCACGTACCAGTTCCTGTGGCATAAGCACTCCCACCACGGCCAAGTTAAATCTCATAATATACTGGCATCGAACCGGAGTTGGAAGAGATGTGCACAGTTGGCTAGGTTGTGCCGGCACCAGCTGGGCCCAGGGCACCGTCGCCAAGTCCCTCTTCACCAGGAGATCCTGCCTGTGGGCCGTGGCCTCTGCAGGGCTGGTGAGTGCCCAGGGCAGTGAGCAGACCTGATGTAACTGCCACCTCCTGCTGCCAGGGTTTTCACACAGTTCTGCTAGTGTGTGTGCTCATAGCTGATGCAGGAAGTGGGAGTTGGAGCCTCCGATTACTGTCACTGGGAACCCAGAGCAAAAATGATTGATTACTAAAGGGCAGAGGTGGCTTTAATACACTGATGCTCACCACTTGCCACAGACCACATGAAAGGGTGTGAGGCTGCTGCAGCCACCGCTGGCTCCTTCACGTGTTCTGGTTTGTTTCGTCTTGTTTCGATCGCTGACAAAGGCAGGCTTACCTCGTGAAACCAGTGTGGGTCCTTGAGCCAGACCGTCTGGGATCAAATCCCAGCACTGCCATGTGAGCGACCATATATGACCTGGGGCGAGTTCGCCAACCTCTCTGGTGCTCAGTTTGCTCTTCTGCAAAGTGGGCGTGTCTGTGAAGACACTGCAGACTGTGTAAGAATTAGGTGTGACATCTGTCACGTGCCAGGGACAGGGCCTGGCAGAGAAAAGCAGCTCAGCGAGCAGGAGCTGGGTCGTGCCTATTCCTATTCTTGGAAGGAAGCTGCCACCCAGGAGGCTTTTTCTGAAAGGACCCTTTACCCAGGAGTTGAGAAACTCTCTGGGAATCCAGCCTCACTGGTGGAGGTGAGCAGGGCAGACGGTTTTCATAATGGCAGGTTCCAGATGCTTCACTTTCTCCTCGAAGTGATCTGTTCTCCACAGAGAAACATTGAGTTCTTTCCTGCTAACCCATCATGTGAAATACAGATCTCTCTCTCTCTCTCTCATTTGCCCAAGGAGCCTGAATGCCTTGGTTCCCACTGGAGGAGGGCCGTGCAGGACAGCTGGTTGACCAGGAGCATCCACTGTGGACTTTCCATGAGTGAGAACTAAACTTTTTTCTGTGTTAAGCCATTGAAATGTGAGATATTTTTGTTACAGCAGCTAGCATTAGCCAACCCCGACTAGTACAATCACGTAAGCACAACGCGCTTTTAGAACCCAGGAGCCACTCCAAGGGGTGGGCTGTCACAGTCCGCAGCAGCTAACCTGAGGCACAGGGAGCTCACACGGCACCACCACTGACTCAGACACACAGCAGCAGTAAGGGGGCGGGGGCAGAGAGAAAACGAGTGGATTCAAATACGAACTTCACCTGGGAAGGCATGGGGCACAACTTCTGCAAGGCAGGTGCTTCTAGCAAGGACAGCTCTATGTGTTAACAACCAGAAATGTATTTGTCTGAGTGCAGTTCACTTTCTCCCATGCCACACCAGGCAGGTCAGCTAGTTTAGCATAAAGGGCAAAGGTCTTTTCCCTGTCCTGTGTCCTCTCCCCCTCTTTCCCACAAGGGGAACTAAGGCGGCAGAGAGGAGGCTCGCGTGGCGCTCTTGATGTTCAGTTCTGTGCGGGCTCTGTCCCCAGACTGTGAGAGAGCTGCGGGTTTCTCTGGGATCAGCCTTGTGGTCGCTTTGGCCCCAGATGGATGCCACCTAACTCTGCTGGTGGGCTCTCGGGAGTGCTGTCTGCACACACTGGGGGGCGGGGGCGCTTCAGGGCTCAGGGTCCCGACAAGCAGAGCCCCCCATCTCCTGTCTCTCGGCAATCCCCTGCATTCACGTTGGCCCTCTCCCTCCTCTGGCCCCAGAACATGGGGGGCCTGCTTAGAAAGGAAATACAGAATTCTGCCTTCAAATTGCTAGCTGACCCCACAAAACTCCCCCAGCATGTTAAACTCTGTCCATCCTTTTATACCCTTTCCTCATGGCCTGGGCCATATTCTTTAGTTACTTGGAGTTGGTGCCTCCAGGTTGCTGCTGTCTCCTGGGCGCCCCACCCCCTGTGTAGTTTACTTAGTGACAAGGTCTGATGGTCCTCCCCAGCTGATTTCCACCTGGACCCCTCTTCCCAATTTCTGAGGCCACCACCTCTGTGGGCTGGAGCTTTCTCTCCGCCCCACTGGTCCCCTGCCTCGGGCATCTCCTCCCACCCTGGGGTCCTGCAGGCTGCATCCCTCATCACTGACTTTCAACTCCTCCCAAGTCTGCTCAAAAACTTTCCACGTCTTTGTTGGCCTTGACCCTGAATTGCTGATGATTTTCTGATGGAATCAGAGCGCCCTTTGTTCCAAAGTTTTCTTATTGTTTCCTTTCCATGGGATTGTAGAAAACATCTCCTGGCAGGCACACCCTACTGTTTTTGTGAAAATTACAGACCGCAAATAACTGCTTAAGTCAACTGCCAGACGAGGTGCTCTCTTCAGAGGGAAAATTCCAGCTGTTGAACAAGTTTATGGACTTTGTTTTTGGAGCAAAGAGTGCATCAAGGGAAGAACAGAATTTTCCAGGTGCCCCAACTCCATTGTCGTTACAAAGCACATGTGTCTGAGTGGGCTCTTTCTTTCAAGGTCAAATTTATTCCCCAGTCCTTACTCCCCTCCTCCTTCTGTCGACTCCCTTCTGCAGCCTTTCAGTAGACACTTCGAGGGGCACAGAGAGAGGGTCAGAGAGGAGAGAGGGCCTGGGGGTGGGGCTGGCCCCCGAACTCCCCCAGCCTCTGGCTCCATGAGCTGCTGCTGTGTCCTGAGGATGTTTTCTGGCTCAAGCCAGGCTATTCCCTGAATGCAGTCTCAGCTGAGACCCACCAAGAGACCCGTTTCCCCCTCCTGGAACACTTGTAGGGAATAGAGCACACCCCAGAAGAAGCTGCCTGAGATCTGTGCTCAAACCTGGCCAGCCCTTGCACCTGCCTTGCCTCAGAGCACTCTGGACACCACGGAGGAGCCCAGAAATGTGCTTGCTTGCCCCCCTCCAGTCCCCATGTCCTGCAAACGCCCCCGCATCTCACTTGGCCTGTAGGCGCAGAGACAACCGTCCATGGCCGCCGTTCAGGGAGGCCCCGGATTCTAGACTCGCTCATTGCCAGGCACCCCACCAAGACTTATCCCCTCTATGATCCCTTCCTACCAAATCCTGCTGCTCTGATCACCAAAGGTATATTTTGGCCTTAACCTTGCCATTCAAAATGTGGCCTGCAGACCAGCAGCAACTGCGTGTTAGAAACACAGGCCTTCTGAACCGGAAACTCCATGTAACAAGGTCCCCGGAAAATTCCCGTGCCCGTCAAGCCTGAGAAGCACTAACGTGCCGTACATTTTGCATTTTTCAGCAGCTAATTTTAATGCAGGCCGCCTTGTGTTAGTGATGCCAGTGGTTTGGCATCTCACACTTTCACAACTATGACCTCTCATGGTCGGCAGAGCAGCTGGACGGTGAGCTCCCGGAGGCCGGGTCTCCCCCGACAGCCCCAGCTCAGCTCTGGCACTGACCGCAGTTTAATGAGCTGCATAGCTGAGTAGGTGTGGAGGCCCCTGAGGGAGACAGGACAGAGGACATCACTTCCACTTTGCACACGAGGGAACTAAGGCTCAAATAGGTCGAGACTTGCTCCAGTTTAGTTCATAGGTGTCAGCCTGAATTCCGTCACTAGGCTTCTGACCTCCCATCTCCTGCTGGCGGCAGAATCTCTGATGCTCTGTTGCAGGAAGAACTGTGTCACGGCTCTGGAGTCTGACTGTAAATTCTAAGACAAGTCCCTGTGTGGAATGGCCTTCCCGCTTTGGGGATGGGGGAGAGAATGTCGAGGTGCTCCGCTCGGCCTACCGGAGCCTTCCTGCCGGGAAGCTGCCTCGGCCTCTGCCCACAGGGCACCCGCTCGGAGCCCCGGAGGCTGGGGGAAAGGTGGGAAACCAGCTCAGGCGCTGGGAGTGGGGGGAGACTTGGACACCTGCTGCTCATTCCCCTGCTCCACCGCCCTCCCCCCACCACACTGGGCTGGAGGAAGCAGCCGGGAAGGCGAGGGCAGGAGTGCGGGTGAGGCTCACTGGCAATGGTTTCCGGCTCTGAAGCTTAAGTTGGAATCATTCCCCCGGTTGCCCCTTCCCCGAAGGCACCGGGCTCTGGCTGTCCACCTGGAGCTGGTTAGGCGTGACCAAGGGCAGAGCGGCAGTCGCAGAGGGGCTCTCAGGACCCTGGGGGTGAGTCAGCCGGGGGGAGTAAGGGATCAGGGGGCCAGGGATCTGCGGCTGAAACAGACCACAGGAATGCGCCACCGCCCTCGGGGGTCGCTGCAGAGACGGAGGCAGATGCGGTCCTGCTGTCCACAGATGTGCCCAGCCCCCATGCTGGGCCGGAGGAAAGGAGTCCCTGGGCTGGAAGGAGCAGGAGGGCAGCTGTCTCCTGCCACTTCCCGCACTGGCAGCCCGTATCTCCTCCTTTCCTGCGGTTGTGTTTGCTTATCTGCAGACTGGAACTCCACTAACCATCTCTGGTGTGCAGTGAAGGCAAGCCCGGCAGAGTGGGGGCACCATCTTCCCCCGCGCACTTTGGCTTATGTGTCCTGGCTGCGAAAACACGGGGCAGAGGCAGTAGCCCCAGGGACGGCCACTTTGGGCCCTTCCTACACAGGGTGCTCTTCTGACACTTCACCTGCATTAGATCAGCCCATCTGCACCCCAACCCAGGAGAGAGGAAGGCTCCATCCTTACTCCCATTTCCCAGATGAAGAGGAAGAGCCCAGAGGGCCCCAGGGCTGCCCCAGGGCCCACACTGCTGAGTGGAAGGGCTCTTGTAGCCGCCGCTTGGGGCCAGTCAGGGGACGCTGCCTGGCTTAGGGGAAGGAGGGGTGCCTGTGGCTCTGTACAGAGCACTAAGGGGACCTGTGTGGAGGTGACACACAGGCCACACTCTGCTCAGTGTGCTCTGGGCTCAGGCCAGCGGTGTATGGGCTGCTGACACTGGAGAGAGGACGGCGGGGCCGGCTAAGGAGTCTGAGCTTTACCCTGTGGACAGGGGTCCCCAACCTCTGAGCCACTGACTGGTGAGGTCTGGGCCTGTTAGGAACCAGGCCGCACAGAAGGAGGTGAGCTTGAATGCTATGCTCTGGAATCATCCTGAAACCGCCCTCCCCACCCCAGTCCTTGGAAAAATTGTCTTCCGAGAAACTGGTCCCTCGTGCCAGAAAGGTTGGGGAGCGCTGCTGTAGGCAAAGGGAGTCACTGCCGAGATGAATCTGGCCCACAGTTCTGAAAGGTAGGAGGTGGCACCCAGGGACCCGATTAGAGAGGCAGGAGAGAGGAGGCTCCGAGGAGGCTGTTTTAGTCGTGCAGATGTGAGTGGGTGAGGGCTGAACAGGGCGGAGACCGGGAGGCTGAGCAGAGGAGCCGCATCCGGAGGAAACAGCAGAGGTGCGATCGATCGGTACGCCCCAGATCCAGGGTGTACTTGGTCTGTCCCACAGGCTGTTTCTTGCCTGGACAGCGCTGCTCTGAGCCGAGCCCCCACCCCTCGCCCCTCGTCTGTGTGAGTGTGTGTGTGGGGGGGTGTCACAGGAGTCACCATGGCAGGGCCAGGAGGGTCGAAGTGGTGTTCAGGCCCCTAAAGTTTGGCCCAGTGGCTCCGACTCCAGCCAGAGTGACACAGCTCTTCCTGAGAGCCCACTGAGATGGAGGGTGGGCCTTGGGGTGGCTCCCATTGACTTGGGTGGCCTTTCCAGCTTCTCCATCCCCACACCCGCGCCAGGCATGGCCTGAGCCGTCATCCCCCTGGGCTGCTACAGACACAGGCAGCGGCTGGGGGGCTGCACCCAGGAGGTGTTGGGAGGCTGTGACCTCACCTCTCAGGACTCTCTCCAGGGCCCCAGGGAGTGGATGAAAGGCCTGGACACTGGAGTGTTGGCACAAAAGTGTGCTTGTAGGAAAAAACAAATTTCTTAAGTTACTAATCCATCCGTCCTGTGCTAATGGTTCCTGAAAGAGAACTTCAACTCAAGTAGCACAGCCTTTTGTCTCTCAGAGCCACCCGAACCTGCAATTAGGAAATTGTGTCTCATTAAGGCCCCGATAACAAAACCTCAAGGCCCAGCTTGACCAGGGCGTGGCTTCCGGGGCTCCAGTCATGCTCACGTGCCCTTGGCTTGTATTTCCTCACTGTTCCTTGGGACAAGTAGATTCCTGTTGACATTTACTCTGTAATTCCTAACACTAATAACTGCGCCAGTTACCCAGAAACACGGTTTCCAAGGTCTGTTCCAAGGCTTGTGGTGGATGCAGCTTGGACCCTTAATACCTGGTGGTATGTTTCCACCTTGAAAAAGAACTCTCCCCGTTAACCAGAATTTTGTCTGAACATTCCTCCTTTCCTCAGGATGCAGATGCTTCCTACAGGGAAAAGCGACCCTCAGTCCTATCTGGTTCCAGCTCCAGGACACCCATTGGACCCTCCTGAGGGTTAGGGTTAGGGTTAGGGCTGGCCCATCACCGAGAACGCTGGGCGGGCACTGCGCGCCCCACGGCCCCCCGACCGAGCATGAGGTCGGTGCATTGGCTCATTTGCACAGAAGCCTCTCATGGAGGAAGATTGGCTTTGTTTCCTCTTCGGGAGGGGCCGGCTGTCTGAGAGAGGGCTCTTGCCTGACGAGGAGTCTCCCGCCGTTGTGATGGAAAGGCAGCCCTGACCCAGTCTGCATGCACAGGGAACAAGGGGCAGCCTGTGGCATGCGTCTTCGAGTTACAAACGTGGGAGTGGGGTTGCTGGAGGCTCCGGACTAGGAAGAATGGCCCCTGAGACGGTCGCCCCAGCTCCCGTTAGCACAGCGTTCCCTCGATGGCCGTGCTTCTCGGCCCATGTGGACGTTTTCCTGCCATTGCCTCCTATGGAGTTTTGACACCACAATATACCACGTGTGTGTCTATGTACAGTGGCCCTGCGGAGGGCCAACATCATTATAGCAGCTAAGGCTTTTTGTCCCCCAAGGACCCATTTTTGTCCTGTGGGGTACGTCTCTCTCTCTCGTTGAGAGAGCACATGCCTGAGCAGCAGCTTTCTGCTTCTGCTTGGATGCCACATGTATCAGGGAGCTCACTACCTACCTCCTTCTCAGGGCAGCCTCGGCACCACTGAGCCAAAGAAGAACAAACTGTCCACGCGCACGACAACTTGTTTGGCTGTCCAGAGAGGTGGCTGTGTGAAAAAAAAGCCAGTGCCAAAAGGTTGCGTGCTGCAGATTCTGCTTGTATAATGCTTTTGAGGTGGTAAAAGGTTAGAAATGGAGAACAGATGAGAGGCAGCCAAGGGCCAGGGGCAGGAGGTGGGTGTGCTTATAACAGGGCCACCAGCGGGGCCCACCCGGTGGCTTGGGAACTCCTCTGCATTTTGACTGTGCTGATGTGTACATGAACCCACACATGTGAGAAGACCGCACTGCACTAAACACATGCGTACACATGGACCTGGGGACATGGCGAGGATCGGCACACTGTCCCCATGACAGTGTCCTGGTGGTGACAGTGTGCCACAGTTTTACCAGATGTTTATCATTGAGGGAAACTGGGTCAAGGACACATGGGATCTCTTATTATTTCCTACAACTGCATGCGAGTCTATAATTATACTCGAAATACAACGTTTAATTTTTTTAAAGAGCTAGCATTGAAAATAGAAATTAAAATAAAGAGCCTACATTTTCATTTTACAAAGACTTATTTTTCCCTCTGGGTTTTTCTCAGGGCTCAGTGTCTCAGGGTCAAAGTCAGTCAAATAGACCCAAAAGGCAGGTGAATGAGCAGCCTTGTACACCAGGGGCCGCAGGTTCGTGCGTGCAGCATGCGCTGGGGGAGTGGGCTGCTGGCTCACGGAGCAGTAGGGGGTGTGGGATCCTGGCTCGTCCCTCCGCAGAGCCCCAAGGGAAGGGATGGGCAGTTGATGGAGAGGGACTGGAGAGGATGCTCCCACATTCCCCTGGGGCAAAAAGGGAAGGTGCTCTTGCTGACGCAGGAAGAGGGAGGGGGCAGCGGCTGAGAGCATGAAGAACCTTCGGTCACCAATGCCCAGACTCGCTCAGGAATGTGGCAGGCAGGTGGGGAAGGGGGACAAAGAGCCTCTGTGGAGGGCACTCGCTGGGTTCCCCCACCTTCTCACATGGCAGAGACACCCAGCAGGTCCTCACATAGTGTCCTTTTGTTCAATGAGTTTCCTTAGAACGCTGATGAGATGCTGTGGGAGCCTAACCCGTGTTTACATCGATGAGCCTGTGGCACAATCAGTTCTGCTGTAACTCGTTGCGCTCAGAGTCGCAGAACTCACTGCCCATGTTAAGTGAGGACTTACTATGCACTGCCTTGCACGCCAGCTCAGCTGGAGGGCAGGCGAGCCGAGGCTCTGTCTGCTGGGGGCAGGGCTTTGCTGCGGTCCTTCCAGAAAGGCTTCCTCTGGGGCACATAGATCAACAGAACCATAGTCCCCCAAAACCACGTGTTTGAAAACTGCATGAACACATTTCGTTCTTTTAGCTGGCTGAGGTGGAAGAACACAGCGGCCCAGAGTCGCCACAGTCCCTGTTCACTTGAGCAGCTGAGTCGGGGGAGGGGGGCACTTCCCCTAGGAGGCCCCCCACTCAGGGTTGGTTCAGTTGACCTAGGCCCATCCCTCGGGCCTTATAGACAGGCCCTGTTCCTTGGATCCAGGCGGGCCGAGGTGGGCGGCTGCCTGGACCCCCCAGGTGGGCGGGCCTGCTTGCTCCGATGTGACCAGGGCCCAGCACAGGCACACCCCTCCTCTGTACCCCAGCAAGCCCGCCAGCCTCGTGGGAGTGCTGGTGGGGCCTGGGCGCTCTGTGAAAGGGGGTGTGGCTTTGGTGGTGGGTGCCAGGCCTTTGCTGAGCGCTTCACAGAACACACACACACACACAGGTTACACGGCTGCCCCCACACCATCATGGGTCCTCCAGTCTCATATAGCAGACGAGGCTCACAGAGATGGGGGACTTCCCCAGGGTCCCATGTGGCTGTGTTCGCACTGAAACCCAGGTCCGTCTGACTCCAGGGCAGAGCTCCACACGACATGCCACTGGCCTTGTTCACATGTCACACTCCACAGGGAGGGCCTTCACACCCCACTCTGTACCCCGAAGTGGCAAGAGAGGATGAAGATTGTGATCCCTTTGATAGACAGGAGCCCAACTCCCAGAGAGGGGGGCACGCCCAGACACCCACAGTGGACACCAGAGTTGACTTGCCTGATGCTGACTTCAGTGTCCTTCTGCCTAAACTGCAGGCCCCTCCTGTACCCTGGGAACCTTGTGCAGCTGAGGTCACCTTTACAGAGCAGTCAGGTGGCTCTTCACAGGAATCGAGGGCCCTTGTGAGCCCGATATTCACTGCCCCTGGCACTAAATGACAGTGGGGTCCTCAGAGTGGTGCCATGCCCAGGGAAGGTCCCACAGCCCCTGCAACAGCACACCCCAGCCCCGGCACCATGCGGGGGAGTCCTGGTCACCTGATTGTCCCCCACAATCCATTGCTCAGAGATGCCAGGGCTAAGAAGAGGAAAACCATCCAAACCTAGGAACAATTGGACTCACACCAACACAAATGGGGGTGCAGCAGGGGAGTGTAGAGGGTACACTAAAGTACCAGGGTTCCCCTGGTGGCAGAAGCAGGGGACGTGGTGGAATCCTGTGGCTGCAGTCAGGAAGCCTGGGTTCTGGCCTTACCTCTGACACTGACCTGCCGTAGCATCTTCGCCTTCTTGGGCATATTGGGGTACAGATGCTGGGGTACAGAGGAGGGGTGTGCTTAGCCGCAGGTAGCAGAGACCTGGCTAGAGGGCTCTGAGCTCTCATCCCCATTTTTGCCAGTTTTGTCCCACTTCTGTCTGATCAGACATGGGGATCCACCTCAGATGCTTGTGGCCAGGATTCCACAGCTCTGCTCTGCAGAACCAAGCGTAAGAGCCTAGAGGGACTGGCTAAGGACAGGGGTGGTCCCTGCAGGAGGAAGGGAATTCTAAAGGGGGTGGGGGTCAGGGAAAGAGGGAGAAGGCAACAAGGAAGACCTGGGTGTCTACCGCAGGCTGCTGCAGCCTTGCTCACCGACCCTGGCGAGCTGAAGCTCTGCAGAGAGGAGCCTGGACGCAGACCAAGGAAGATGGGCTCGTGACGCCCTGGAATTCCTCTCTGATTATTGTAAGATGTGCTTTGGTGACAACGTGCTGCTGACAAGCAGAAATGACCAGCAGAGAGGGCATCAGCCCAGGAATGTGGGACGTCTCCCAGCTGGGTCCAAGCAGCCCCGGGCAGGGTCAGTCCCCGGGGCGCTGGGGCGAAATGGTACGGGGAGGTTTGCTCTGTTGTCAGCAATTTCCGAAGGCCCAGAGCGGCACAGAAGTTCAAAACCAGTGATCTCTCCTCCAGAGCCCGTGTGCAAACCTGCTCGCTGAGCGGCTGGCGGTCAGGAATCTGCTTTTCTCTTCTGCATCTCTAACATTTTCATTCAGGCTCAGTCTACTTGCAGACAGCACTGTGTCGGGCTGTCTGTGGGCCCCAGGCCTCTGCTCTGAGCAGCATCCGGAGCCGCGGGGCAGTTTGACACCGTCCCGGGACCTGCCCTGCGTGTGTGAGCACAGCGGGCGTTTCGCCTGCATTTTATTTCCTTCCTGGTCCCAGGCACTTGGCTGCCCACGAGCACCTTCCATGCTGGCAGAGCGTCAGGAGCGTGGGCTGTGTTGGACTCACACTCCACCATCGACAAGGACACGTGGCCTTGGACCTCCAGCCCTCGGGCCCTCTGGCAAGTTTCTTGTTTCATCAGAGACTCAGTTTCCCCTCCTGGAGACAGACCACCATGTACAGACTCTGCCTGGAGAGACCAAAGGAGCGGAGGGCCCGAGCCCCAGCACAGCTGAGCCGAGGCCAGCCTGCCTGGGCCCGAGGATCGGGGGGACCGGGGTGGCATTGCGGGGCACTCGCTTAGCCCAAGGCTGTCGGGACTGTGGCGGGGATCACTCAGCTGCGGTTTCACAGCTGGGTGATCATCACCTCGCTCCCCAGCTCTGCTGTCTGCAAGGGGCCACCCCCAGAGAGAGCCGGAGCCCAGCGGCCTATGTGCCTAAGTGACCGCTTGGCCCCCTACGCAGCTTCTCCTCTTCCGAGGGGCCTGCGTGGCGAGGCATCTTCCGGCTGACGCAGTGGCTGGACCCTTGGCCTCCACCTTAGAGCCCAGGGTTTCCCGAATCACAAGGTTCCTCGTGAACCTCCCTTTCCCCCTCTGTCTCTGTAACGGCCTTTTTGGCTGAAAACCTTGATGACAACGCCCAGCCATGTTTTTTTCATTGCTAACAATTTGCTATTCTTTCAGCTGCTATAAATTTGCAACAGTCCCTCTTCACTGGGTCTCACTGGGGGCTGGAGCCAGTGAGAGAGAGAGAATGAGGAGGCACCAGGGGCCTCTCTCCTTCTTTTTTGCTCAAAAATGGCACAAACCTCAGTGTAAGAACCGTAGCAGAAACGTTGCTTTAATCACTCCTAATCCCATCACTCAAGCAAATCAGCTGTTTCTAATCTTCCCTTCCAGAGCCCGTCTGTCACAGACATTCCTCCAACAGCTGCAATCAGAAGAGCTCTGCAGCCTGCGCGTCCCCTCGCTTCCTCAGCTGGGCCTCACGTTGCTGCACGGCCTTCGGAGGGGTCGTTTCTAACGGTTCACCCACCTGGGGCTTCTGGAGCCGCCTCACCGTCCCCTGGCATGGCCATCGCCACCTGACCTGTGAGAGCCCAGATTAGCTGGGAAACCAGCTTTAGGTTACTTCTCCAGTGTCTCCACGCTGTGGCACTCTAGAACTCGCTGGCACTAAAATGCCTCCTTGGGGAGGCACGCCACTTTCCCAAGCCCGGGGCTCTCCTCCAAGCCTCTCGTGGCAACAGATGCCTTTATCTTCCAAAGAGCCGCAAGCTCAGACACCCTGCACGCACGTTCCTCTGTCGGCAGCCAGAGGGTCATTCCTCTCCTGGCTTTTTTTCTATGTGAATTTATCTTCAACTCCTCCTCTGTCATCATCATCATCATCATCTCCGTCATCATCCTTATTATTACTAATGATGCCGATTAGTAATACTAATTTGATTACATCAAATTAGTAGTATTCGATGCCCGATTACATCGGCATCATTACTAAGAGCTGCCATTTACTGAGAGTTTACCCTGTGCCAGGAGCTGTGGTCTTTTGTACCATTTTTTGTTTAATTCCATCAATTACTACTGTTCTTATTCTCGTTACAGATGAGGAAACTGAGGCCCAGGACGCGGGAGTGGCCTGTTGGACGTCTCCTGGCTCTCGGGTGTCAGAGGCTGGCGGTCCTGCGCAGGCCCACACCCCTGGGAGCCGCCCCTCCGGGGTGGGTGAGCCTTCATTCCGGCGCGGCCCTTTCCTGCAGGTGGAGCTCGGTGAAAGGTCCTAGGGTGGGCTGCTGGGCCCCAGGAGCCTCACTGTCGTGGTCCGTTCGGGCAGCCATGACAAAACACCGCACACTGGGCGGCTTCACAGGCATCGGTTTTCACCGCAGTGACCTCTCTCTGGGGGAAAGGCGGCCTCCCCCACCCGCAGGAACATGGGCAGGGCGAAGGGTGCCTGGCTGAGATGGAAGCCCAGAGACCACATGTCCTTTGCAAAGATCGGGACCCAAGGATGGCACAGGCCTTGTCGTCCAAGGTCACAGGGTGAGTCATTGGCACAGCCAGGCTAGTCTTGGGTCTCTTGACTTGTGACCGGGGCTTTGTCTTCGCTGGGAAGTGACTTCAACAGCCCACGTTGGAAACTGAAGGAGAGGTTTAGAATTATCCAGCTTCTGTCTTAGAAAATGCGGGTGTTAGCTTTGCGCAGTGGCAGTATCGTAGCCAATGAGGTTTATCCGAGGCTCGATTATTGCTGAGAAAATTCGGGTGTTGTCACGTCGGCAGGTAGGCAGCGCCGGGCAGGAGCAGGAGGGAAGACAGTGGCTAAGCCCAGCCTCGTGGGTGGGGACGGGAGCCCGCGGCACAGACTTGGCTGTGTCCGGAACAAGGTCCTGGGCGCCCTGGGCCCGGCCTCCGCCTGCCCACCCAACTCCTCAGGTGTGTCACAAAGCTCCCACCAAGGGATTTCTCAAAAGGTGGGGGCTCTTTGCCCTTTGGAGTCTGCCACAGGCAGCAAAGGCCCCTGAGAGGGTCCTTTATTGGGACTGCCGCCTTCCCGGGCGGCATTAAAACTGCTACAGAAAGACAGCCTCGTTCACTGAGTCTTTCAACAGACATTTATGGAAACTTTCTGTGTCAGAAAATGGAGATAACTGGGGGGATAAACAGACAAGCCCTCTCTTTATGGATCTTCCACCGTGGCGGGGACGGTAAACCAGTGAAGAAGACGTTTCCCGAGCATCTGTGGTGCGGAGGACACAAACTGAGCTGTTGCGGGGACTGTGAGCAGAGGGCGTTGCCGGGAACAGCCCTTCTGAGGAAGAGGCAGGGGTGCTGAGCCCTGGGAGTCCGTCCAGATTGGAAGGCAGAGCACTCAGGCGGGGGGTGCGGGGGTGAGGGGAGCAGCAAGTGCAAAGGCCCTGGGGTAGGAAACAACCAGCGAGTCACAGGAACAGGAAGACCAGTGGGAACAGGCTTTGTTTTAGGTTCAGTGTTAGTGCTACTCAGAGCAAAGAGAGAGCCCGCCGGTGTTCCTGGCCTGCGTCGCTCACACAGCCTGCCTCCTTGTCCACAGGACGTCCACTGGAGCTGTGTTCCTCCTCTGTCTCTGTGGGTCATTTCCATCCCCCTCACAGGCACCTGCATGTGCAGGCTGCGGGAGCAGCCCGTGGCTGGTGCTCGCGTGCAAACAGTAGCTCCTCTGAACGCAGTGCTCCCCGCACACCACCTCTCAGCACCCTCGCTCTCCTGTCGGTTCCATCTCTCACGCTGCATCCTCATTAAAGGCGGCTAACAGATCAAAATAGCATTTCTTGGACCTTGTGAAGTAATAAATCATGTTATGTTTACCTTCTGGTTACCAGGCGGACTGCCAGTGGTTACTTAATTGGAGAAAGCTGCTCTCATTAAGGACTCAGCCAAATGCACTATTAGCTCCAGGAGGGGCAGCCCTGAACGGGCCACACCTACTCATTTGCTGGTTGCTGATGGACAGTAACTAAGTGGCTCCTGATCTCACCTGGGAAGAGACCCTGTCTCATCCCGCCTGTGGGCAGGGTCGATCCAGGCGCCCAGTGCTGGGGGCCGCCGGAGCCCGCCGGCTCTGCCCAGTGGCTCGGAGCCGACTAGAGTGAGCCCGTCATCTGGTTCCTCTCTTCCCCTTCCCCAGGGGCTGCCAACAGGGCAGAGTGAGTTCCCTAGGGCTCGCAGGGGACTGTCGGGCCACCAGGTGCCCCCTCAATACTGAGGCTCTCTCTGATGTGCACACTCTGTCCCTTCTGGGTCCCATATGGGATGTGAGGCCTTTGATGAGGCCCAGAGCAGCCCAGGGCACAGGCCCGTCCATGTCTGCCATTTTCTGGGGACAGTTTCATCTCTGTCCTTTTATTCTCATTAAACTTTTTGAGATCATGGTAGATTCACATGCAGCCATAAGAAGAAACACAGACAGAGCCCACACAGTATTACCCAGTTTCCTCCAATGGTGAGGTTTTGCAAAACTACAGTACAATATCACAACCAGGGTATCGACCTTGATAGTCAAAATACAGACATTTCCGTCACTGTAGGGATCCCTCAGGCTGCCTCTGCGGCCACTCCACCTCCCTCTTGCCTCCACCCCTCTGTGCTGAACTTGTAACCACTAACCTCTTCTCCATTTCTATAATTTTGTCATTTCAAGAGAGCTATATAGCTGGAATCATACAGAATGCAACCTTTTGGGACTGGCTTTCTCCACTCAACCTTACTGTCTGGGGAGTCACCCAGGTTGCTGTGTATATCAGTAGTTCTTCCTTTTTCCCACTGCGTAGTTGTCTATGGGATGGACGTACCGCTGTCTGCTTAACCTTTCACCCCTTGGAGGACAGGCGGGTTATTTCCCCTTTGGAGGTCCTCCGAGTAAAACTGCTGTGCGCTCACGTGCAGATGTTGGTGTGGGCCTGGCCTCGTTTCCCTGGGATGAACGCCCCGGAGCACCGTTGCTGGGCTCCGTGGTCGTGGCGTGTTTCGCTTTTGAAGAAACTGTTTTCCTGGGGGGCTTTCCTGTGCTACGTTCTCACCAGCCGTGTGTGATCCCGTCTCTGTGTGTCTCCCGCAGCATTTGGTGGTGTTGCTGTTTCTTATTTTAGCTATTCTGACAGGTGTGTTGTGACTTTATATTTCCCTAAATGACGATGGTGAACATATTTTCATGTCTTTGCGAGTCACCTGTATATCCTGGGTGGTGAAATGTCTTTTCTTGTCTTTTGTCCACTTTCAAATTAGACTGTTTGATTTATTTTGTTTTATTTTTTTACTGTTGGGTTTTGCAGGTTATATACATAGTCCAGAAACTAGTCCTTTGTCGGGTAGGTGATCTGTAAATATGTTCTCCCACTGTGTAGCTTATTTTTCATCCTCTTTTTTGGAGCAAAAGCTTTTCTTTATAATGAAGTCCAACTTATCAATATTTCCTTTTAAGATTTTGGTTTTCATGTGGTGTCTAAGAACTTTTTCCTGGCCCTGAAGATTTTCTCCCATTTCTTTTCTAAATGCTTTATAGTTTTACATTTCACATTTAAGTTTGTGATTGAGTCGGTTTCGTATAAGGTGTGAGACTTAAGTCAAGGTTCACTTTTTTGTTTGTTTTTTGCCCGCAGATGTCCAGTTGCTCCAGCACCATTTATTTAAACGGTTGTCTTCCCTCTATCAATGTGCATTTGCACTTTTGTCAAAGACCAGTCAGAACATTCGTGCGGCTCTGTTTTGGAGTTCTCTCTTCTGTTTCATGGACCTATGTGTGTCTCTACTAATACCACACAGTCTTCTTTGTTTTTTTAATCCTTACCTGAGGATATCATTTTTTATTGATTTTAGAGAGAGAGCGAGAGAGAGAAGCACCCATTGGTTGCCACCTACACGTGCCTTGAGCAGGGATTGAACCCACACCCTGGGTGTGTGTGCTGACCAGGGATCGAACCCACATCCTTTTGGTGTCCAGGATGATGCTCCAAACCACTGAGCCATGCAGCCAGGGCCACACAGTCTTGATTCTGTGGGCACATAGTAGATCTGGACATCAGGTCAAATGATTCTTCCCATTTTATCCTTTTTTAAAATTTTAGCTATTCTGATTTCTTTGTCTTGCCATATAAATTTTAGAATAATCTTGCCTGGATCTACCAATTATCTTGCTGGGATTTTGATGGGAATTTTGGGTTCTGTCTTTTTTTGCATGTTAACTTTTTTATAGCTAGCATGTATTTCATATATTATTTTAATAGGTTGAATATTTTAAAAAATAGCAAAAAGAGACCTGAAAATGTCTGCAAATCTACCACGACACACATGTCCTGCCTGCAGAGACTGCCTCATAACCAGCTGCCTTTCACTGAATATACTGACTTTCTTTTTCCCCATGGCAATAAATACATTTTTATCTTATAATTTTAAATTGTTTTATAATACTTGCCTGTGTGGAGACAGCATTATTTATTGGGCCAGCTCCCCATTGGTGGATTGTTAGGGGTTTTCCTTTTTAAAAAATTTTATTTACTACTCCTTGTTATAAACAACGCTATCATAAATATCTTAAAGCCACATCCCTGCAAATATCTTCAGCTATGTCCTGGGCCCGAGGCTTGGGTGGAGTGGACCCCCGAGAGACCGGGGTCTCCACACGCTCTGTTCTGCACATCAGCTTGGAGGCTCCCGCAGCTCAGAACCATGTCCCGTTTCGAAGCCCAGATGTAAAGCAGGGGGAATGGATGCTGGGCCTTGCTCACTCTTAGGAGATGCCCCCACTGCCCTCCGTTTGCCCAGCGAGTCTCTGCTCTTCCTTTTTGGAAGACACACCAGGGACTGGTGGGCCCTTCCCTCTCCATTGCCACTTAAAAGCCCCCCTCCCCCTCCCTGAACTGCGTGTGACTATTTTCAGAAAATTCCTGAAAGGCTTCAAAGAGTAATAGGATAGTTTCTGAGATGCTTGTTAAAATTCTTGAGTATGTTTGAGGGATTTACATTTTCAAAGAAGGAATGTTTTCTGTTTGATGTTGAGAAAAGATGATTTTTTTCTCTCCTGTGAATTTAAATAATTTGCTCGGCTCTCTGGTGGAAAAACCACAGTGTCCCTAGATTCTGGCTGTGGCATTTGTTAGAATCCTCAGTGACCAACTGCAGGGAGAGTGTGTGGATAACTGATTCTGGGATGTTTTTAAACCAACGGCCATCTGTAAGTTGTCAGCTTTTTAAAAAATGGCACCTTCCGTGAATAGGAAAATTTCATATCTTTGAAGGAAATAGTCACCAAAAATATCAGTTTTGAACGATCTCTAATAATGACCCAAAGGGTACTTTCCAGAAGAAATGGAGTCAGTCTTCCCCCTTGTGGACAACTAGGAAAGTGCCCGTTTCCCTCAGTGAAGGTTACGCACGAGCTCTCAGGGAACTGAAGTGTCCAGGTATTCTCCTCTCATTTAAAAGTGATAGTGCATTTTATGTAAAATTTGTGTTACAGTAACAAAATGCAGTATCTCTAAGAGTGGATTGGCTTTCTGACTGGCATTTTTAGGTAGAACACCCAAAAATAAGTGCAAGAAGGAAAGTATAATATATACAGACTTCTAGGGTTCCTGTCCTGTGTCCCCAGAGCAGAGACAGCCTTGTCTGTAGAGCCAGCCTTCGTGTCCCAGGCCATATCCATCAACGGGAAGGTTCGGGGTCCCCTGGGGGCCATGGGTGGCTGTGGGGGACTCACGGGAGAGGCAGCAATAGTGATCACTGCCCTTTGGGGGCAGGTGCCTGTGTCCCAGGCACTGTTCTTACCCTTTGTGACTGTCCGGCGCATTGATTCTCACAACAGCCTTATCCTGTTATCATCCCATGCTCTAGCTGAGGAATCTGAGACTCAGAGAGGCTGAGTGTCTTCCTCAGAGTCACACAGCCGATAAGTGGCCGAGCTGGGATATAAAGGAAGGTCTGCCTGGCCCCAGAGCCCTGAGCCCCGATGCACCCAGAGTGCCGCGGTCCAGCTGCAGCAGGATCCAGGGGGTCCTGAAGGTGGGTAAGGCGTCGGCGAAGGAAGACAGACAACAACACGCCTCGGAGGACAATGAGGTTCTGTTCCCTTTAATTTCTATGGGGGCCACGCTCGGTCGAACACCGCAGCTCAAACTCCGCAATGCCCACACGGTTCACCGCTTCACACACATTCACAGCGTCCACCTGGCCTCTCCCCTCGCGGGGAACTTAGGTCTGTCTTAGCTATAGGCTGCCCGAGCAGAGTCTGGGTTATCAGCCGTTATGCCACATGACAGACCGAGGAAACGCAGGGTAGGACCCACTCAAACTCCGTAAGCCAGGGCTCGTGGAGTTAAAACCAATCACTCACACACGCACGCAGTTTGCTGTCTCCTCACACGGGGCTTCCACTATCTGCGGGGCTGCCGAAATAAGACACCAGACTCAAGGAAAGGTGAATGGCCAAGAGGTGAGGCTCGAGGCAAGGCTCGTACTTTCCTCAGGCCTTTTATTTCGTTTTTTGTTGCTATGACTACCGTGCTTATAGATCAATCATATTCTAAATCAATCATATTAAACAAAGATATAACTTCAAAGAGTACAAGAGGTTCCACAGATCAACCATATTAAACAGGATATTTAGACCAGGAGGATTATTAATCAGCTAACCAATGAAGCTCTACGAACACAAACTTTCAGATGCTAAGATACAAGGGGTGATTTAAGAATCGACTATTGTTTATTAAAATTGAATAGTGAGGAACAGAATCTTCCTCAGAAACTGTTTCTATTGATGAACTGTTTCTATTAACCACAACTACGGCAATCACGCCTACATACATTAACCATTAGATTTATTAATCCATTCTGGACATGCACTAGTGGACGCAGGGAAACTCAGTGTTTCTTTAGAATTTCTCCCGTCACTTTTATTAAACATTAACTTACCCTGAGCTGTATTTTGCACATTTCTCATGTTAGTCAGACTCAGAGCAAAAAACAAAACTGTTCCTAGTACTACTGTTCCAATAATAGTGATTAAGCCCACTCCCATGCCACGTCCTCTCCCTGGAAGATGAATTCCTTGAATTCTTTCTTTCCACGTCGGGACCCTGTCAGACAACATGGCTGGAAGAGGACGTGGCACCAGAGGGCGGGAGGCACACTCCCCGGGAGGGGGCCGGGGCAGCACCAGAGCAACAGCGGGCACCAAGACGCAGGAGACCTTGCCCCTGCCCCCGGGGGTCACCAGGCATTCCCCCTGTGACGCAGTCTGGGAAGGGAGGCAGGGAGGTCTGAGCACCTCTCAGGAGCTGAGCTGTGTCCCCACCCTGAACTACACGTTGGAGTGCTAAACCTTAGCACCTCAGAACGTAATCCTATTTGGAGATAAGGCTTCCAAAGCAGGAGTTAAAGTAAGATGGCTTTGTCAGGGTGGGTGCTGATCTAATCTGGCTGGTGCCCTCCTAACAGACACACAGAGGGGAAGGCTGTGAGGACAAAAGGGGAGGAGCTGACCCTTCTGACACCCCAATCTCAGACTTCCGACTCTGGGGATGTGAGAAAATACACTTCAGTATGTAACGCCCACCCGCGCCCACCCACATCCCGTCTGCCGGCTTGTCTACAGCAGCCCCGCAGACTAACACAGCACCCGTGGCCACCTGGGAGGTTTCCTGGAAGAAGGTTGCTGGCTTGCCCGTGCGAGAGGGGCTACCCCGTGAGAGAAGGTGCAGAGGGGACCGTGCGGGGCCTGCTGGGGGCACAGCACGTCCAGGGCGCCCAAGTGGGGAGCTTGCTTTCGGTAGGTAGCAGAGACGCAGACAGGTTGTGAAAGACCTAGAATGCCAGGCAGAGTCTGGGTGTGGTTTCCTAAGCAAGAGGGTGCCACCAGAGGCGTTTGAGCAAGGAGGTGACCAGATAATAGCAGACTTTACAAAGAGAGCTCCGGCAGCAGGTCGGGTGGGCGGGGACTGTCTGAAGGTCAGGATCAGCTCAAAGAGGCTACAGTTGTCCGGGATCAGTGTTAAGGGTCAGGATGAGAGCCGCTGGGGCACAGGGTCCCAGGTGGACTCCGGAGAAGGATCAGCTTGCAGGTGACACAGCGGCCCTGCATGAGGGATCCAAGTGGCATCCTCTAGTAGGCAAGAGATGTCAGCTTCAGACTGAGGGACTCGGGTACGAGCTGTGAAACCCTCAGTGACACCGTCCATCTGTCACGGTGACTGGCACCTGCAAACGCACACCGTTGAAAAGCAGGCAGTAATTTTAGGTATGAAGTTAGTCCTGACGCTGCCAGCTCCTTGCCTGAGTTGGCAGAGAGGTGGGTGAGCTCGTCGGTGGCCTGGCAGGAAGGGAAGTTAAACCCACCCTCAATTCTTCCAGGAAGAAAGAAAGGACATAGGAGGCACTGGGGATGGGTTTTACATGCTTAAAAACTGCAGAAACCTCAGCATGCCCCTGCTCTGAGATGGTCTACTGGAGCTTTTCCCTGGAAAGCACTAGAAAACAAGAAAATCCTGGGGGAGAGCAGGGAGACCCCAGGAGCGTGTGGGAGGGCTCCGAAGGTGCTGCCTCCGGAAGGACCCCAAGCGGGTCTCATCACCGAGGCTCCAAGGTCCCATTTCTCCGACAAGAGCTGCTTCTGGGTGGTGAATGTGTCACTCAAAGACACCAAGGGCCATTTTGACCAACAGAGGTGCTAGTGTGGAGTTTTTTTCCCCGGGAAGGACGGCCAAGCGGGCAGTTGAGAGAGAGCTTGTGCAGCCACCAAGTCGGTTCCGGGTCTCAGTGTGACTGTGCCCTGAGTGAGGGGCCTGCTATCTGTGCCCTGGCTCAACATCATCCCCGCTGATCCCTCAGCTGTCTTTTCCAGGGGCCCCTGTCCCTCAGATACATTCCCTGGAGGTGCAGTCCCAGCCCTCCTGCCTCCTGCAGGCAGCCTTCTGTGACCACTCCAGCCCCGGGGAATCTCTGCTTTCTCCGAACTCCAGCTGTGCTCGGCAGCGCAGGGACAGATGTGCCTGGCAGTCCCGGACAGTCTGAGTTCCAGAGCTCGTCCCCACACTGCCCTCCTTGCTCCTGCCAGGACAGGCGGATGGTCCCTGCTACACAGACGCGGTGTGAGGCATGGGGAGGCCTGGTGCCCTCGCCACCCACACAGCAGTCTGACTGGGCAGAGAGAGTGCCCGTCCTGCACAGCGGTGACTTCGGCACAGGCTCCAGGGTCAGGCACCTGAGACTCAGCCACACTGACCTCGAGGGCCGCATCTCCAAGTGGAGATCCCAACCCCTGCCCCCGGGGACTGTGAGGGTTACACGCAGGGCATGTTTAAAGGGTCCTGGTGCTGAGTCGGGCTCCATGTCCTGCAGCCCCGAACAAGTCAGTCTCCGTCTCTGGCCCAATCACACCTGCGGGTCCACAAGTATGAGGATCCAGTGAGGACTGGGCGGAGCCCCAGAAGGCCAGCACCCCATGAACTGGCAGCAGCAACAGCCCAAGGACAGGCACACAGTGGGAGGGGTCCTGCCTGGCCACGCGCTTGAGCTCCAGTTTGAGTGAGCGTCAGCAGACAGCTGAGTTGCATGCATTTTCCCCAGGGCTCTGGGCTGCCTGGGAGAGTGGAGGGCTTGCTATGACCCCCTGGAGCCCTGGACTTGCACAGGTGGCTCTCTGAAAGTCACCTGAAACTTCTTGCAGGTAAGGAAGACCATCAGCCCTGGCTGGTGTGGCTCTGTGGATTGAGCACCAGCCTGCGAACCGAATGGTCACTGGTTCGATTCCCGGGCAGGGCACATGCCTGGGATGCAGGCCAGGTGCCCAGATGGGGGCGTGTGAGATGCAACTGATAGAGATGTTTCTCTCCCTTTCTTTCTCCTTCCCTTCCCCTCTCTCTAAAAATAAATCAATAAAGTCTTTGTTTTTTAAAAAAGAAGGCCATCGGCCCCACAGAAAGGCCTGCGGGGCTGGCCTTCGTTTCTGCATGTGAGGAGAAGGGCAAAGTCCAGCACATGTTGTGGAATGAAGGCAGGTTGGGCGCGTGACTCCTTGACTCCTTTTACGTAGAGTTCGGTGCATCCCCCGTGTCCCCAGACACCCACGCAGAGGCCGGCCCGGGGCAAGTCACCAAACCTGCCTCCCGTGTGGTCTCGCCAAATCCGCGCACCCCTCAGGATAGGTGTTTAAATAGAGTCATCTTCCACAAAAAAATAAAAAGTCTACTTTACCCAAAGAGTAAAACTATCTACAGTTTTACTTGGCCCAAGCAAAACTATCTATAACATCATGGCTTTAAAGTGCCAATTGTATTTTAATGATGGTGACGGAAGAGGGTTCGACTTCGGGCGCTGGGCACCGAGCGCCACCCACAGATCGCGTGTCATAGACCGTGCACTTGACACCTGCAGGATCTTATTAACCGATGTCACCCCCCCTACATTTTATAAAAAATTTAAATATATACATATCTGCTGTTACAATAAAAACTATCTACCTGTGTGTCACCTAAAATCGTTTTCCAGCGGAAAGTGATTAAGTCCTTGGCTTCGGAGGCTCACTACCTAAATTTGCGTCGCCTCTCCGCCACTGTACCCCTGGCCATCTGTCACTCAGATCCTTAACTCTGGGAACCTCCTGCCTTTTCTGTGGGGAGGGACACTGGTCTGGAGCCCTGGGGCTGAGCCCGGCCGGAGCCCCCTCCTCCAGGCCGTCCTGGCTGCAAGGTGGCCCAGCCGCAGTGCACTCCTGACTGAAGTCTGTGGGGAGGCCCGCATGCGGGGTCTGCCCTGCATGGCAGCCGACACCTGCCACTGGAGGCCCCAGGCACGCTGCTCCTCTCAGGGGGGCGGGGCTCACTGGCCCTATCAGGGAGAGCTGATCTGACTCCAGAAGACATCCGTCTTCCCTGGGTTTCTCCCAAGTCTCTGGGGGAGAGCAGGATTAAGCTGAATTAAGAGGCAGGTGATGATCACAGATACTGGGCGCTTGGGCAGGAGTCTCCATGGTAACGGAGCCATCTGGCATTCTTGCCTGACACCAGGTCTTGTGACTTCATGCTGGAATCTTCTCTGACAGCCAGAGGTGGGTTGCCTGGGGAAGAGGGGGCCAGGAGAATGGGATCCACCCAGGAGGCTTTGTCTTTTCAGCCAGGGTTAGAGATGAGGCTTGAACACGTCACCTCGGGGCTACTGCTGACACCAGGATGAGTGCTGGAGGCGGGGTCAGAGGGACAGCATGAGTGGCACTGAGCGTGCGGGGAGCTGGTGGAGGCACATGTGGCCTCCTTCGGTCCAGGACTCGCAGGTGACGTGGAGCCGGGGCCCAGGCGGGAAAGCCTGAGGTGCAGGGCAGCCATTGGCCCACCAGGCGTCTGTCCTGGGCCAGCCCCACTGGATGGCAGGAAGGGTAAGGCCTGGTGTGCCCAGCCCACACAGGGGACCGCAGTCTCAGCGATGGACCTCTCCCCACAAGCGGCTCACCAGGCAGCGCTGGGAGAGCCCTACCATCCTCTGCCTTGTGCTGAATCCCTCCGTCCACACAGGCAGCTGGCCAGCCAACCTGTATGAGTTAGTGTCCTAGGGCTGCTGTGACAAGTCCCACAGACAAATGCGGCTTAACACAGATGCATTCTCCTACGGGTCTGAAGGCCAGGGGTCTGAAACCAAGGCGTGGGCAGGGCTCCTTCCTGGGAGCTCGGAGGAGCCTTTGTGCCCACCTCTCTCCTACCTTGTGGTGCTGCTGGCAGTCCTGGGCGGCTCTGGCTTGGGGCAACATCCCTCTAATCTCTGCCTCCATCGCCACATAACGTTGTGCAGATTTCCCAGGTCTTGTAAGCACAAGCAGTCACTGGGTGTAAGGTCCACCCAAATCCAGTATGACCTCATCTTACCCTGATTATACCTGCAAAGACCCTGTATCCAAATAACACCACATGCACAGGTACCAGGGGTGGGACCTCAGCTGACTCTGGGGAACACACAGTCCGACCCACCACAGCGTGTAAGTCACAGTGAGCAGGGCGCAGGCTCTGCAGCAGGGCAGACTGGGTCAAACCCTAGCCCTGCCACTAGCCAGTGCCATGTCCTCGGCACCACAGAGATGGAAAGGCAAGTCTGTCCTCACAGGCTGCCTCAGGAATACCTGAGAGAGGACTGCATTGCAGCCTGGGGAGTGTCTGGGGAGTGGCGGGAACTCAGCCGGTGGGACAGCAGGCAGGTGTGGCAGGTCCAACTTAAGACTGGGACTGTGGTGATCTCAGGAGCTCAGGACAAGCACGAACCACACAGGACATGGGGGGGGGAGGGGGGAAAGGCGGCCCAGGGGCCCCAGCAGGGATCAGGAAGCCAGGGGCCAGACCACAATAGCTCCTTCCCATGGGTGCAGAGCCCGCACCCCACCCCAGGGTCTCTGGGTTCGACCTGGACAGGCAAGGGTGGAGAAAGGGCTGGTTTCTTCACAACAGGGGCTCCGTGTATCCCTTCGGGGCCTGGGAAGCAATTCCTCATCTCCACTCCCACCCTCCCTCCGAGACATGGCTTCTTTCTCCCTGCTTTCACTGCTGAGTCTGGCAAGGACTTTGGGCCTTGAGCCAAGAGCTAAAGAAGTTGTCTTCAAGGAAAGAGGAGAGGGAAGAGGTTTCAGGGAGGAGCGTTAGCCCGTGCAAAGGCCCTGTGGCAGGAGGCTGCTCAGCAAGTTGAAGGACTGAGAGGAGGTCTGTGTGGCCAGACTGAACAGAGTGGAGGGAATAGGTGGGCCAAGAGTCAGCAGACTGGACCAATCGTTTGCTGGAAAACTATCAACTAGCTTACGATGAGCCGGGAGCACCAGGCAGGCAGGTCACTGCATACAGCCGTGGGAAGAGGGCAGACCGAGAACATCGCAGTGTGGGAGAAGTGAAGGGCCCAGTGACCTGGGGTCACAGGGGTGGAGGCAGGAGCTGGGAAGGCCCCTCTGAGCCGAGAGTGGGAGGGCAGGTCTGGGCACGGGCTTTAAAGCAGGACCAGCTCAGTGTGACTGAGGACTGGCACAAAGACCGGTGTGTGCAGCGTGGATTGAGGAGGGGGAGAAGCGTGCCAGGTGCGGCTGCAGGTGCTGAGGCTCATGGGTGATTAGCCCTGGCTGGGAGCCATTGGCAGGGTTTTAGCAGGAGAGCCATGCTTAGATTTGCACTTTGGAAAGGCCCCTCTGGCCTCCAATGTGGGTAGGAATTGGGGGGAGGGAGCTGGAGTGGCTGAAGAAGTTGGGGTGCGGTAACAGATGGAATGCCTTTCTCTTCCCAGACGTCCCAGAAGAGCTGTGAGGATGAGCCTGGATTCTCGTCCTCTCCAAGCTTCCTGGAGGAGGAGGACCCAGGGCCCATGTCCCAGCAACTGCAGGCCACCAGTTCAAGGGGCAGCGAGCCCCTCAACAACCTTGACCTCTCCCACGGGTCCCTGGTGAACTTGGAGTACCTGCCCTTCTTCCGCACCTACGGGCAGCTCCTGGTGGAGGAGCTGGCCCTACAGCCAGACGTTGGCAGGGACCGGGAAGGAGTCTGGATTACCAGGGAGGCGCCATCCCAGGAGGACTCTGAGCCACCCAAGGGGTACTCCCCTTACTACCGCTCCAAGGAGGAGAGTTTCCTCAGCCTTTCCTGGGGCTGCTCCCAAGACCCACCCACGAGGAGGGAGGCTCAGGCTGGTTGCTCCTGCAGGAGGACAGGCAGCACCGGGAGCTCTGTGAGTGGGGAAGGCCATGTGCGGAGGCCACAGGAGGGTGTGGGGGCAGCCTTGGGCCCCCTGGCATCCTTCAGACCCGTGTCCCAGGGCTCCAGGCCCCAGCAGGCCAGGCCAGTACCCCCTGCGCCCCGCCCAGGGGTCTGCTCCTGGAGCAGTGTGTCCCTGGTTAAGAGAACAGGGGCTAGAGAGGGACGACCTCACTCAGTCCCAGTTCAGCCACTTAATAGAACAGTGGCCTGGGGCATGTGTTTGAGCCTTGTGAGCCTCAGCTTCCTTACCAGAGAGAGAATGGTAACCCCTGGTCGCAGAGCCATGGTGTGCGTTGTGCACAGTGAGCATGGTGTCCCCCCCAGAAACATCTGCGCAGGCCTCGTGGCTCACTGGGCACCCGAATACATCACGTGCATCACCTCGTTCATCCTGTTAATAGCCCGACGAGATGATTCTGATTATTCCCATGTTACGGGTGAGAAAAATGAGTCTCCGAGAGGCTCAGTGACTCGGCCGAGGGCACAACCTCAAGCACGGGCACAGCTGAGATCTGACCCACAGCCATGCCCGATGTTGCGAACAGCCCCTCCAGCACCAGGCAGTGGGGCCCGAGCCCGTGACTGCAAAGACAGCGGGGGCGGCAGGAGTGGGCTCTAATCCCAGACACGCCCCTCCTGCCTGGAGCCCTGGAGGCCAGTGCTGCGGAGGAGTCTTCCCCAGCATGCGGGACAGGCACTGGCCAGCCCCAGGAGTCTGGGCTGAACCCGGGCCTGGCTAATGTCTCGTGTCCTCTGACCCAGGCTGCTTCAGCAGGCCCAGACCTCGTCTCCTGGGTCTTGCCAAACCGCTGCCCCATCCTGATGCTCTCAGCAGGGCACCCCTGTGACAGCGGCCTGGACGCCCCTCTCTCCAGCGATGCTGCCATCAGTGGCCATGCACCACGTGCCTCAGGATTCGTGCCTTACTACCGAACCCCCGAGGAGGGGCTCCGCACTAGCCCCGGGCCTCCTGCCTCTCCTTCGGGGGCCAGGAGCCCACAGGGGAGCTGCCCGGACCTGGTGCAGCCATACTGTGAGGAAGCAGAAGGTGGCAGTAGCAAGAGCCACCAGGGTACGGGCCCCCAGCACCCTCTGGTCATTGAGGGTGGAGGGGGCTGGGCTAAGGGTCCCAGAGCTCAGCTGGCCCTGGGACCAGAGATGCAGGCCTTGAGTCCCCCGCCGCAGTGCCCACAGCCTGCAGAGCTGGCCGGAGGTGCCCAGAGCCTGGCAGGCTCTCCCAGCCCCTCCCAGGGCACTGAGCTGGCCTGGTGAGGAGACCCTGTGCCCTGCTAGTGTGTGGCTCCAAGCTGGTGTCTGGCTCAGCAGGCCTGGGGTTGGCCTTCCTCCTCAAGGAACAGAGGGGAGCAGCCCAGCCACGCCCCCCAGGAAGTGACCCCTCTGCCCTGGGCTGCTGGCTGGAAAACCTGCCAATGGGACGTGGAGAGCAGTAGCCCCCAAAGTGGCTCCGCAGAGGGGATCCTGCCTGGTCAGGCACTCACACCTTCTCCCGTTCTTGCTGCCACTTGTCCTGAACCCAGAGGGAGGAAGCGGGGCCCCTGAACACCTAAGGGCCACAGAGACAGGTTTTGTAAATAAATTGTTTTACTATGAGGCTGGATTGGTGCACTAATTCGATGCTTTGGAGTAATGTTTGCAGCTTCCATTTATTGAGCACTTACTACCTTCCAGGCGCCTCACAGAGACCATCTCCATAACCCTTAGGGGCGGGCCCTGGTGTCGCCCCCACTCTACAGATGAAGAATCAGCTCAGAGGTGGAGCAGTGTGCCTGGGCTCATACGGTGAGCCGGGACTCGGACCCAGGTCTGTATGGCCCAGCCCGAATGCTCCCCTTACCCGCCTCTCCGCCAGTCTTCACGCAGTGGGGAAGAGTCCTCCCGGCCAGCCTGGACCCGGCCCACCTCCCCTTTCCCTCGGGCCCCTCTGCCGTCCCCTCCCGAGCACCCCACCTCCGTGTGGAGCAGCAGGCTGAGGACAGTGGTGCGGCACAGTCTGCCCAGGCCCCGCTGGCTCAGGCTCTGTGGGCTTGTTTCCTGGTGCCCCAGGCCCACCCCCAGCCACAGGCCCGCCCCCCCCCGCCCCCCAGGCAGAAGGCCTGCGGCTGAAGCTTGAGGGATGGAGATGGAGCCTGTGAGCAGGGGCTCCTGTTTGAAACAGATCTTTGTGTCCAGTCACACACCTGTGTCTCGCCTTCGCAGCCACTGTCCTGTGGTGCCGGTTCCATGGCCCCTTCCTCGGTCCCGTGCACCCCTGGCGGCCGACCCCTGCCCTTTCACCAGGGGAGCACCCTCACCTGCCCCCCCGCTCTTCCCGAGGATGGGCACGTTGAAGAGGAGGGGCGGTGCATCTGTCCCTCACGCTTTAGTCACAGTGAAGAATTTCTCCTGTGAAACCCACTTTTTAATACTTCCAAGGTGACTTCCCTGTGACTTCCCTGTGGCCAGGCGACTTGGGATGGGAGGGTGATGGGAGAAGTGCAGGTGGCCCAACTGGCAGACGCCCTGGCTGTGCTCGGGGAGGGGTCCGGTCGGCCTGGTCCTCTTATGTCCCAGTGGGGTCGGGGTGGGGGGAGCTGGTGCCCTTGGGCCCTCACTGCCCTCGAAGAAACAGGCCGGGTTTGGGGGCGCCTGGGTGTGTATTAGAAATAGGGGCCACTCTCTTTGTACAGTCCAAGCCGAGTCCAAGGTGTGGCCCCCTCTTTCCATGTGAGTGACACCCAGAGCCTAAGTGGGGCCGGAGCCCTGCAGCCACCTGCCAGCAGCTCCTGAGGGGCTGGCGGAACCTCCTTTGCTCGTGAGGCTGACGAGACCTCCGAGTTTCTCGGGACTGAGACCCCTCTTGCAGGAGCGGTTGTGGGGAGACTCCGGAGCAGGGAGCTGTGGGTGCGGGATGGGCCGAGGGGGGAGAGTCGGCTGCCTCTGGAGCACCAGCTGGCGCTGGCGGGAGTCGGCTGTGCGCGGCCACAGGCAGGGACAGGCATCAGGACACACAGGCCACAGCAGAGGCCAGAGTCACGCCTCATTCACTGCGTGCCAGCCACGGCGCTGAGCGCTTTACGTGCACTGATTTTGAGTCCGACTCCCTTGAGATAGTCGACACCCCCACTTTACAGGCGGGGGTGTCCAGGCACAGGCCGATGAAAGGGCCGGCCTGGAAGACGGGAAGCCGGGATCTGGACACGAGTTCCTCTAGAGCCCACGCTTCTGCCGTTAGGCTTAGATTATCAATAAACATGATGCTCACATTAACTTATACCGGATCTATTTCTCTGTAATAAATTAGCTCAGAACTCAGCTGCTTAAAATAACACTTTTTTCTTACAGTTTTGGGGGTCAGGAATCTGGGAGCAGCTTAGCTGTGTGCCTCTGGCTTGAGGTCTCGTGTGAAGTTGCCGTCAAGGTCTTGGCCGGGGCTGCGGTCATCTGGGGGCTTTCCCCGGGGCCGGAGGACCTGCTGGCTCGCTCTCGCGGCCGGCCAAGCAGTGCCGGCTGCGGGAGGGGGGCTCCGTTCCTCAGGGTGGGCCTCTCCACGGGGCCGCCTGGGCAGCCTCGCAGGGTGGCGCCTGGCTTCCCCCAGAGCAGCTGGCCCCAGAGACCAAGACAGGCTGCAGTGCTTCTTACAGCTGAGCCTCAAAGTCACGCAGGCTAGCTGTTGGTCGCACAGAGTCAGTGTAGTTCGATGTGGACAGAGGCCTCACGGGGCGTGCGTGGGGGCCGCCGTGGGGACTGGCCACCGCAGCGATGGCCGGCTCCTGTGGCGTGTAACACAGGCAGTGCCGGACCCTGGTGATTCGCAGGGACAGAGAGCTCATTCACCAAGGCGGCCTGGAGCTGGGGTGGGGGGCAGGGGCAGCGACATTAACACTATACTCGGGAGGCAGGGGGTCTGCGCCCCTGAACCCAACTCTGTGCCTAGTCCATAGTAGGTGCTCCTGCATTCATGGTTGGATGAATGTATGAGGCACCAGTAAAGTCAGAAAGCGGGGAATGTTCTGGTGATAAGGAGCCTACAGTGAGGGGAGCAGTGGGGGAAGGGGGATGGGGGACAGTGAGCCAGCCCTGGTCACTGTGGAGACTCGACGACGGAAGGGGCAGGGCTAGCCGGCCAGAGGGTGAGGGTGCAGCTGCCTCAGGCCAAGCCCCTGGAGCGGAGCAGCGTCGGGAAGGAGCGACAGGCCCCGCAGAGCCGGAGCCAGAGCCTGGCTGCTTTGCTGGGCCTGGGGCTGCCAGCGGCTTCTCCCTGCCTCCCACCCGGCGCGGGCTCTCCCTCGTCTCCGCTGGGGCCCCTGCGCCTCTCGCCTGGCACAGCCTTTGTCACTTGGGAAACCTCTGCCTGTCTGGGAGAAAAGCTAATTCATATAGTTTGGGAATTTTGTTCTTTTACGTTTTTTTGTTGTTCTTGCATCAAAAGTGAGGTGTCTTTGAAGTCCTTTGAAATCTCCTGTCCCTTTAACACAGGATGTTTGCTCTTCGCCACCGTGTTCACACGGACCCCGAGCAGAGAGCGGGGGGTTCAAGGGGTTCAGAGCTGAGGCTCGGGTCACACCCAGTCTCTTCTCAAGGTGCGGGGTCTTGCTCTGGCATTTCTTTTAAAAGACGGAGAACCTGAGGCCCAGAAGGGACTGTGTATCCGAAGACCCACAGCAGTGGGAAGACCTGGGCTGCCCCTTGGAACAGAATGCACCAGTATTCCAGTTACCACCCCTACCCTGTGTCCCAGCCGCCCCCACCCTCACCCACAGGGCATTCGGAGACCGCTGAGCGTGGGTGTGTGGGCTGCGGGTGGACTGCACGTCCTCGGGCAGGTGTGGGCGGGACATCACAGCCCTTCTGAGAGGCTTCCCCTGAGGTCCCCACAGACAGCGAAGGCCCGTTTGCAAGGAGCCCGAGCCCACTGCAGCGCGGTCCAGGGAGGTGCGTCCAGGTGAGACGTAGTTGGCCCTGGATGGCTCCCTATCCACTCCCAGGGAGCAGCAGGAGGCTGAGGACTCCGAGGACCAGCAGATGGCACTGCCCACAGAGTCACGTCCTAGCCCTCTCGTGTGGGCCAAGGCCTCGGCCCCCAGCCTCCCAGTCCCCTACATCCTCTTGCACAGCAAGGGCTCGGGGCGGCAAAGCCCCTCAGGCTACCTGCGTTCTCGGCCTGAGTCACACAGACTGTGCCCTCTGTCCACCCGGCCCCCGCCACCTCCACGGCCAAAATCCAGCTTGTCTTTCTAGGGCCAGTCCAAGGGCCCCTGCCTTCCCGAGGCTGCCTCCTTCCTTTCTCTCTGCTGCCCTTTCTGGCCTCTGTTCTCTTCGGGCCCAGAAAGTGTGCGAGTTCCTGGTCTCCCGCAGAGACCTGCTGCGGATGCCCGAGGAGGAGGCATCGCGCCACAGGGCCAAGCCGGGCAGGCGTCCAGCACAAACCCCAGCACCTTCACCAGCGTGGGAGCTCTCTGCACCCCAGGCCGGTCAGCCCACAGCAGGCACTCAGCAGGGCCTTCTAGAAGCGACCTCAACAGCTGCAGTGGCTCCCCTCACCCCCACCCCCACCCCTCAGATCTCCGCAGCCCGGTCTCCTGGTCCCCTGACCTGCACGGCCTCCACTTGTCCTCAGCACTGGCTGTTTGTGTCTATCGGCTGAGAAGAAAAGGCCGAGGAGGGCCAGGCTGCCTCGTTCGCAGATGTGCCCAGAGCCAGCCTGGCCAATGGGAGCCGGTCAGACAAGACAGGGCAGAAGCCATCCCAGGGCGCTCCTCCTGACTCCGGAGACATCGGCTCTGGGAGACCTCAGAGTCTGAGTGTGGGCCCTGGCGGGATGGCTCAGCTGGTCGGGGCATCGTCCCATATCCATAGGGTTGCAGGTCTGATTTCAGTTAGGGCACACGCCTGGGTTGTGGGTTCAGTCCCTGGTTGGGGTGCATATGTGAAGCAAGTGATCGATGTTTCTCTTTCTCTCTCAAATCAATAATGTATCCTCAGCTGAGGATTTAAAATAAAAAGAATATGAGTGTAGTTGGCAAATTTCACTGATGGTGGGGAGACCGAGGCAAAGAAGTTAGGACATTTACACAGAGGGGTGGGGTGGGGTGGGGTGGGGTGAGGTCGGGTCGGGGTGGGGACAAGGGCTTTGGGGAAAGTCCTTTCCACTTCCTGAGTCTCGGCCAGGAGGCAGGATCTGGGTTCTGAGCTGGGCCCTGGAGTCAAGCAGCAGGTGGAAATCTGTAATCCTCTCCTTGCTGGCTGCGTGGCTTTGGAGAAATTGCTTAACCTCCCTGATCCTCATTCTTCTCATCTGCAACATGGGGAATTGCCTCACAGAATTTAATGAGGTGGTGTAGGAAGAGCACATAGCACTGGGCCAGCTTGGCACCCTGAGGTGGAAAAGAGCCTGGTGCATTGGAGGCCTTGATGAATCAGGGCAGGTGAAGAGTTGGGGTGTTCCTTCTGCTTACTGGGGTGCTCTCCCTCTAAATACACAGCTCCCAAGAAGCCTCAGAGGGGTTCTCATCAAGCCTCTCAGAGGTCCACCCTCTGGCACCCTCAGATTCCTAAGCCTCAGATCAGCATTGCTTTCATAGCCCAGGTATATACTGGGTCTGACTCTGCCAGCTCAATGCTGGGGAACGGGGCCAGAAAACTCCGACTGGAGTAGTCGCTCTGGCCTTTCACTGTGCAGCAGCGCCCTCTGCTGGTGTATCTTGACAAAACACCCACAGCAGATGTCTCCATGGCCCAGAATTTGAGTTTTCTTTGACACTGCCTAAGAGGGGACCCGTATCTACCCTCCAAAAGACATAGGGAGAAACAAAGTCACAGACCTGCCCGAGGAGCCCAGTGACTCAGCAGCAGCACCAGAAGCAAAGCCCAGGCAGTCCAGCCTCCCAGCAGCTGCTTTGCTCCCTCACTTCAACATCACTCGCCTTTGGCTGTTTCTTGACTTGGAGTGTCAATCCAATGGGGGCTGGAGCAAAAACAATCTGAAAATGCTCTGAATAAACTTTCTCAAAGAATTCTCAGGAAATAAAGGAATCTTGCCCCAATGAGAGGCTCAAATAGCACCTTGAAAATCACCATATGCTTTCCTTCCCAGGGGACTCAGGGGAGGGACCTCGAAGCTCCCTTTGTCTGTGGTGCAGCAGGTACAAACGCCTGAAGGAGGAAGACAGCGCGTGCCTGCGTCCCACCTCGTCCATCCATTTGCACTCGGTCACCAGTAGTCAGCATTGTCTGCTGTGTGGACGAGGCTGAGAATGCCATGGGGGTGGGCAAGTCAGGCAGACCTACCCACCCTCCTGGGCCTCATGGGCGTTGCACAAGGGCTGACCCACCTGGCAGGGCTGGAAGAAAGGCAGGGATGCCTTGAGGGGGGCAAGGAGGTCTTGACCTTGACTGAGGGGATCTGGAGAAGCCTCTTTGCAAAGGATGTTTCAGCTTCAGCCTGAAGGGGGTAGAAGTAAGCCCTGAGAAAGGCAAGACGGGGAGCCCCAAGCCTCCCTCGGGTGATGTGCCTCCCGGGCAGAGTCATTTAAGAATGGGGCACCGAGGTTCATTCTGGAAAGGCGCCCACGCCCTCCTCTCCGTTCCAGCTCATTAGCAGTACAAGCAGCAGCTTTCTGGGCCCAGGATTCCATCCTGGGGTTGCCAGGGCCACTGACTGCCAACTCAGGCCCTTCCCAATTGGTCCCATGGTGACACGGGACTCAGGGAATGACAGTCTGCCTGGCACCCATTAGGTGGTCCTTCAAAAGAGTGGGCCATGGAGAACTGGCAGGCTTTCCACCGACGGACTTGCTCCAATGGTGAACTCACAAAAGGCCACTCTTTGGAGACCTTTCCTTTCTCCTAACTGTCCCAGCACATGCCCCAGCATGGCAGGCAGAACAGAGCCTGGGTGTCGATGATGGTGATGACCACTGCCCCCCATCACCTGCCAGCAGGCCTCTCAGCCCTTTTAGGATCAAGCCTCAGAGGTCAGACCCTGCCTTGCTTTGGATGGAGGAGGCCTGGCCGGCTGCCACTGCATGATGGCCTACATGATGTGACATGGATGTGCCAGTGGGAGAAGAGCAGGCCCAGGAGAGGCCCCTGGCTCCAGACCATACCCGTCACTGTTCTCTACCATCCTGGGCATTGGGGCGGGTCCCTGCTGGAGACTAGCAGGACACTGGAGGACATCAAGTCATCTTCCTTCTCAGAGGGAGTCCAGGGAGCTCCCAGGGGGGCCCAAAGCACCTTCCCCCAGCCAGGCCACATCCCCGCAATGAGCACGGACCTCCAGCTGGGGCCTGCACAGGACCACCCCTCTCCAGGCCAGCCCAGGGCAGACCATGTGGGCTGGGCTGGGCCAGGACAGAGCTGGGCCCCTGGAGAACTGTACCTGAAAGTTAGATATGACCCTGGCCCCCCAGGTGCTTGCCCTGGACCCAGGGCCCCGAGGGGGATGTGGCTGGAGTGGCAGTCAGCATCACTGCCCCAGATTGGTATGGGGAAGAGCGCCCCCAGCTGACTGGGATCCGCAGCAGTGGCACAGGCCCAGGGGAATGGGAGCACCCCAGTAGGCGCCATTCCAGCAGGGGGAGCTGGTCGGGAAAGTTGGGGGGAAGGAGAGGTGTGCGGGGAGAGGTCGGAGGCGACAAGACTGAGCTCTAGGTTGTCCCTAGAACTCCTCCCCACCTCACAGCTGCGGGGCTGATTCTTCCGATGGATCGGATCTCATTCGACCTCACTGGGCCTTGGGCTCCTCATCGCTGTTTCATCGGCGAACACGGTCAGGATTCTGCCAGAGAAGCTGGACCTGGGGAGACAGAGGCACACCTCCTTTTACTGCACTACTGCACAGGTGTTGCGGGTGTGTGTGTGTGTGTTTACAAGCTGAAGGCAGCACCTTGCACTACCAAAAAGACTATGACTCACTCTATTGCTGTGGTCTGCAACCAAACCTGCATTATCCCCAAGGTGTGTGTGTGTGTGTGTGTGTGGTGGGGACTGGCTGGGCAGGTCACTACAGTCCACAGGGGAGTTTTTTCTTTCTCTGGGAAATCTCCATGTTGCCCTTAAGGCCTTTCAACATATTGGATGAAGCCCACCCAGAGTATCAGGGAGAAGCTCCCGTAAGGTCAGCTGGTTGTAGCTGTAAATCACATCTACAAACACAGTCACAGCAACACCTAGATTTGTGTTTGACTGAGTCACCGGGGACTGTCACCCAGCCAAGTCGACTCGAGAAACTGACTATCAGTGGGGTGACCCTGGTGATTGCTCACAGCCGCTGTAGGGGGTAGTGGGACCCTATGAGGGGGGAGTGGGACCCTATGAGGGGGAGTGGGACCCTATGAGGGGGAGTGGGACCCTGTGAGGGGAAGTGGGACCCTGTGAGGGGAAGTGGAACCCTGTGAGGGGGAGTGGGACCGTGTGAGGGGGGAGCGGGACGGTGTGTAAAGTCCTCAGCCCAGATTTTGACTTGAAAACGTCAGGGTGAGGCAGCTCCAGAGTTCATTTGCTTGTCTGGATCATGCAGGTAGAGAGGGGGGATGTTTGAGGGTGGTAAGGAGAGTTTCAGAGGAGGTGGCAGAGCAGATTTGGGGCTTGCTTGTGTGCAGGGGGTAGGGACTGCCCCAGAGAGCCCTGGGGTCACGGGGAGGGCATCTGTGGATTCTGGGACCTGCAAGGCAGGCACTTCCAGAGGCACAGTGTGCTATGTGGCCCCCCAGCCTTCATGCCCAGGGGGCTACCAAAGGGAATGTTCAGCCTAGCCTCACCCCTCCTGAAGGCCTGGCCAGGGTGCAACAGTGGAAAATTGTAACAGTGAGGATTTCTGACTCACCTCACCATTCCTCTTACATTGCTTCTGTAAGTGCGCATGCTGATATGTGGCTTGCAGATGAACAGCATGTTTGTGTAAGAATCCTAGGAACCCGCTTCAGAGGACACTGACTCCGACCTTCAGGCAGTCCCGGCCCCAGGAGATTCACTGACCTTCAGCCGAGGGTCAGCATGGTGTGAGGTGAGGATGATGTGCAGCCAGGATGCTGCACACACTTGTCTTATCGGAATGGACTCTGCTCATCTGCACGGAGAGAACTTTGCAGGCCCCTCCCTCGATCTCCTTGCTCTGTTCCACGCTCCCCCTTTATATACACCTCTGCCTCCGATGAGATGCGGAGATGGGCTAAGAGATGTGATTCCCCCGTCTTCCCAGGTGCCTGCACCTGAAAATAAACCGCTTTCCTTTACATCAGCACCTGCCTCTTGAGTGTTGGCTGTCGTAGTGGCAGGCAGCCAGAACTGCTTTTGGTTACAAGGGAGAGGCAGAGAGCTTTCGGGGCCCCGGATTCCCACCTGGTCGGTGTGCCCTCGGCGGGGGCTGCCACAGGACCTTCAGTTCCAGGGATGGTTTCCCCTGGACTCTCTACTGTGACAGCCAGGTGTCTGGGAAGAAGCTGAAAGCTGTTCTTACACAGCCAAGCCTACAACTCAGGTGGGCAACTTTCACCTCCTAATTTTGGTGTTTTCTAAAAGACTCAAATCTAAGGCACACACACATTAAATGCACTGAACATACGGGCATCTTCCTCACCCAGGAATAGGGGTCACAATGGCACCCAGCCCCCAGGCTGGGTGAGGGAGAGCCCAGGCACAGTGAGTGGGGCGTGATTTAAACGCTCAGGAACTGTTGGACTTTATTAATAGCCAATGCTTTTTTAGAGCTGACTTGGAGCCTACCCCTGGACTGGGTGCTTTCTGCACATTATTTCAGTTTTTGGTGAACAGATAGGCTTTTAAAACCTGGGAGCTATGGGGAGGTGCAGAGAGCAGGCAGGGCTAGAGTCCCTCACCTCTAAAGTGGCCTGGAAAACTGCCTTTCCTGTCTATTTTATAGCAAAACTGCCAGTGGCTTCAACCAGCTCCTCAGAGAAGCAAGCACTTCTGGTTTAGTTGGACATTTAGTTAAAATTATTTCAGTGCTGTTTTAGCTTAAAAGAGAATGTGTCTTTACAGGTAAATAATCTACTTCCTGGCCTTTGACAGAGCATCCCTCCCTCCCTTTTGTAATGTCCTTTGCAAAAATGCCCCTGAAATCATTTCCAGTGTCGGACGCGATGTGAACAATGACAGGCCCCAGCAGGCACTGTCGCCTCAAGGCGTCGAGGTTCCACAGTTGGGAAGGGAGAGGGCTACGAGGTCAGGCTCAGGGAATCTCCCCGGTGGCTGTGGCGTCTTCCAGCCTGGGGTGCGCCGTCGCCCCGCCTGCCTGCTGCGCCTTTAAGGTCCGCTGGGGGCGTGCTATCAGCTCGGCGGGGGACTGGAGACCGGGTTGGGCGTCGGACTTGGCGTGCGCTCCGAAGATCTGGCTGGCCGCCCTCGCGTGCCCCTTCCGTGGGCCACGCCCCGCACACGCTAAATAGTCACGGGCCCGGACCCGGGCGGGCGCGGCGCCGCAGCCCCGACCATGGGCAGCTTCCAGCTGGAAGACTTCGCGGCTGGCTGGATAGGAGGTGAGCTCACCCTGGATGAGCGGGACCCCCAGAGGTGGGTGTGCTTTAGGGAGACCGCGGGGTCGGAGAGACAGAGAGGCGGGCCAGGCGCCGCGTGGGCCGAGTTTACACCCCCAGCTCGGGACAGGGCACTCTGTGCCGGCGCTTTCCGCCCGCGCCGCGCGCACCTCCCGCTGCAGGGAGAGCCCGCGGCCCGGCGCCTGAGGTCTTGCGGGTCCCCGTCGGCTACCCGCAAAAACTCCGCGAACCTCACAGAGGTACACCTGAGCTCCTGATTTACCTCCAAGTTAGGATACACCGAGCTCGGTCGGATAATGATTAAGCCGCTGGTCCAAGCCTACAGCCAATGGAGCGTCCCCGCGCGTACACACCCTTCGGTTACCGGGTGCGCACTTTAATTTGGGGACGTGGCTAGTGGCTCACAGGAACTTGTAGGTGAGCGTGGCGCTTGGTCGCGGGCCCCAGAAGCGGGATGGGGAGCGCGACTTCGTGATCAGACTGGTCTTAGAGGGCGCCCAGGCTGGAGGGAGCAGATAGTAGGCACCCTCCCGTCTTCAGCCGCTGTCAGCTGCCCAGGACCCTGCTTCCCGCACTGTGGTCCCTCATACAGCCCCAGCAGCCTCCCTCTGTCTGTGCTGGGCCTGAGACGGGTTTGCTGGGTCAGGAGTTTCATCCATTTCCTTCTCCATTCTTTTCTTTCCCATATGTCTACGCCTCCTCTTCTCAGATGTAGGTGGGGCATGGGGGAGGGTTGGAGGGACTCTACTTACTGTAAAATATTATCTTTCTCTTGGCCCCATCTAAGAGGGCCATCAGCAAAGGGATGTTGGCAAGTGCAGCTCCTCCCTGAAGACCAGATAAAAGAGTACTGAGGTGCTGAGGCAGAGGCTATTGGGGGGAAAAAAGAGAAGCAGGTCAGGTAGCATCCAGGTCCTTCCCTCCCCTCCGGCACCCCCTCCCAGCTGGCGGCAGTGTGCCCCTGTGGCCCACAGATGGCTGCTGGGCGCCTGCTCCCCCCGGTCCTGAGCAGAGGCCCTTCCTTTCATGGTGGGCAAGTCTGTCCACCTGGGCTCTTTTGCGTTGGGCTGAGACCCTCCCTCCTAATTTTCCCACGCAGGGGGCTGCACCTGGAGGCCCACCGTGCACACCCAGACCCTCTTTGGACACCCCTTCGGTGTCCAAGGGAAAGCGTTCTCTCAGCTGCTTCCTTAAGTAGCCAGGTGACTTCCGCACGGCTGTCAGGGGCTGGGTTTAGGAGGCCCCCAAGTCTCCTCTGGCACGGAGACCCTCCCCCGTGGTGGGCTGCCCTTTATTCTAGAACTGTCTGTGCTTTGGGGATGTGATGTCTTTTTGCTTCCATGAAATGGTGGTGAGTGTAGCAACGGTGAGTACGGAGTAGGCACCAGGTGCTGTTGAAGTGCTTTGCTTTATGCATATTTTAAAAACAACTCTATTAAGGTTATTTTACATATTGTAAAATTCACCCATTTCCAGTGTAGCATTCCATGATATTTTTAGTGACTTTACCAAGTTGTGAAACCATTGCCCTAAACTTTCGCTTCTCGGCCTTCTGGCTGAGATAAGTGTCGTGTCTGTTCTTACCAGCCCCTCGCCCTAAACTAGTTTTGGGCCATCTTCATCCCGCAGTAAGATCCTTGTGCCCATTGACAGCCCGCTTCCCTTCTTCTCCCTCCCGGCAACCACCACTCCTCCCTGCCGTGGCTCTGCAAGTGAGCCTTTTCTGGACGTTTTTATGTAAATGGAACCATAAAACATGGGGTCTCTCGTGTCTGTTTATTTATTTCTTCACGATTCCAGTGAGGTGGCTACTATGATTACATCCCCACTTTACAGGTGAGGAAGTGGACGCACAGGGAAACTCAGTGGCCAGCCCGAGGCCCCGCCTGCAGTGGGAGCCCAGGTCTTCCGACCTGGGCAGCCTGGCTCCGGGGACACCCGGACCCCTGTTCTCAGCTATACTGTTTTCTTTCTTTTCACCTTTAAAAAAAAAGATTTTATTTATTTATTTTTAGAGAGAGGGGAAGGGAGGGAGAAAGAGGGAGAGAAACATCGACCAGTTGCCTCTTGTAAGCGCCCTAACTGGGGACTGAACCTGTAACCCAGGCATGTGCCCTGACTGGGAATCGAACCTGTGACCTTTTGCTTTGCGGGACAATGCCCAACCAATTGAGCCACATCAGTCAGGGCTAGTTGTTTTCTCTCTTAATGACCTTGCATGGTAAAATTTTAGCCATGATATCCTTCGCGTTTTGTTTGAAATTTCGTTGGCCTGTGAAGTCCCAAGGCCTGGAAACCACTGATGCGATGGTCTGACTTCTCATATTGCATCCCTGCTTTCTGACGGGTGGGCTAAAGGAGCAGGGAGATGCTGGCCCAAGGCTGGACCCAGGGGGCTTCCCTGGGCTGAGGGATGCCCATAGTGAGGGATGCACTCACCAGGGTCGGGGGAGCAGCTGGAGCCTGAGGACCAGACTCCTTTGTTCCCCTGATGGGAGGGGTTCACATGGAGTGCTTTCACCAGCTCCCCATTGCCCATCACCTTCTGCCTCCGCCCAGTTCTGTGGGAGGGAGAGGCTGAGCGGGGTCTGGAGGTTCCAGGCCCAGGAAACGTTTGCTCTGGGATTACCTGGTTTCTCTTCCCCTGTAAACATCTAAGATTTCAGGACCCCTTTCCTGCCTTACCTGGTGAGCAGAGACACTTTGCTCCTCGTCACCGTGGTGGGGAGTTTGTCTTAGAAGGACGGCCCCCGCTTCAACCTCGAGGTCACTGACTTCTGCGGCCAGGGCTGCTTCCTCGGTGGCCCCAGGGCAGCCTTCTCAACTCCAGAATGGTCCAGGTCTCGTGGACGTGTACGGAAGGTCATTCTTCTGTGGGAAGACCCAGAGTGTCTTTTCAAAGAGGTCTTCTTTAAAAGAAAAGAAAGAAAACCAGCCCTGGTTCATGTAGCTCAGTGGATTGAGCGTGGGCCTGCAAACCAAAAGGTCGCTGGTTCGATTCCCCATCAGGGCACATGCCTGGGTTGTGGGCCAGGTCCCCAGTTGGGGGCATGTGAGAGAGACAATCAATCCACGTATCCCTCACACATTGATGTTTCTCTCCCTCTCTTTCTCCCTCCCTTCCCCTCTCTCTAAAAGTAAATAAATAAATAAAATCAATAGCAACAGCATCTCTTTCTGAAAGTCCTTGAAGTGCCAGGCCCCCTCCTGGTAATCTACATTCAGTTCCTTGCTTTACTCTTACCCGAAGGTAGGTGCTAATATCATTCTCACCTGCGCATGCTAACCGTGAGGTGTAGGAAAGTGAGGTAACCTGCAGGCAACTGAAAAGTTTCTGGGTCTTCTCTTCACACCCTCCCCCCTTTTTGAGATGAAATTTACATCACAGAGAATTAACCATTTTAAAGTGCAAGTCGGTGACATTTGGTACGTTGCCAGTGTTGTGCAACCCTTGCCTCTGTCTAGTTCCGAGCACTTTCCTCGTGCCCGGAGAAGTCCCCGCCCTCTGCAGGCGCTCCACGGCCCTTCCCCACGCCCTGGCCATCGCTCACCTGCCTCCTGTCCCTGAGGGTTTCCCATTCTGGATAAGTCATGTAAATGGAATCACACAGCATGAGACCTTTGGGTCTGGCCTCCCTCATTTTCACAATGTTTCCAACATTCGTCCCCACGGCGGCCCGTATCAGCTCGTCACTCCTGGTTGTGTCTGATAACACTCCGCTGCGTGGAGAGACGGAGCTTCGCTTACCCCTTAGTCCAGTGACGACGGGCAGCTGGGCTGTCCCATCGCCTGGCCATCGAGGCCAGTGCTGCTGTGCACACGCGTGTACGTGTACTAGTTTGAGTGCCTCTCTTCCGTTCTTTTGACTGTTTACCCAGGAGTGGAATTCCTGGGTCCTATGGTAATTAAAGGCTTAACTTTCCGAGGAACTGCCGAACTGTTTTCCGCAGTGACTGTACCATTTTATATTTTCACCAGCAAGGTCTGAGGGCTTCAATTTCTCCAAATCCTCTCCAACACTCTTTTTCCTCTTTTTCTGGTTGCAGCTGTCCTAGGGTGTGAGGGGGAATCTCACTGCGTTTTGATTGGCATTTCCCTAACGATGAACGATGTTGAACATCTTTTCCTGTACTTGTTGGCCACTTGCGTATCTTCTTTGGAGAAATGTCTATTCCAGTCCTTTGCCCATATCAAAAAAAAGTTTTTTAGGTGTAAGAGTTTATACGTTCTGGATACTAGGTTTTTATCAAATACTAGGATTTGCCAGTATTTCCCCCCACTCTGTAGGTTGGCTTCACGCTCTTGATAGTATCCTTTGGTGCACAAAAGTTTAACGTTTTTGTGACGTTCAATTTGTCTATTTTTTCATTTGCTACTTGTGTTTTTGGTCTCATATCTAAGAATCTATAGAAAACCTTAGGTCACCAAGATTTTCCCCTGTGTGATTTTTATAGTTTTAGTGTTTCCAATTAGTTCTACTTGGTATGAGGTAAGCAGGGGGTGGGGTGGGGGGTCTAGCTTCACTCCTTTGCAGGTAAATACCCAGTGGTCCCAGCACCTTCACCGCCCTTTTTTGGGAGGCGGTGCTTGTTTCTTGATGCAGAGCCGGGTTTTACTCCATTTTCTCTGCCGTCCTCCTTGCCGGGGCCAGTGCCAGGCACGCGGCGAGCCTCTCTGGTGCCTGGGCTCTGACCAAATAGGCTCATGCAAGAGCCTGAGCCCTCTGTCCTGTGCCCAAGAGCCCGTAGTGTGAGCGAGGCATCCGGGGCCGAGTGACCAGGTACTCTTTTTCAACCCACAGGCGCAGCCAGCGTCATTGTCGGCCACCCTCTGGACACGGTCAAGGTACGGTAGCCACGTTTGTCATTTCCTCTCGCCGTGGGACCGGGCGTGGGTCCGCCTGCAGGACTGGACCTGCTGTGTCCGCGCCCCAGAGAGTCCCCAGCCCAGGGCAGGTCCTCTGCGCCAGCCCGTGGGCCTGTGGTGCCGGGGGCCTGGTTTGCAATGGCTCTGCCCCCCTTACGTGGCAGTGATTTTGTTTTGGCGGATGTCTCCTTCTGCCTCCAGGTTCTCATGAACGGGGTGGGGGGAGGGGAGGCGGGGGGCACTGGTGAGTGTCCTGCAGGCCCCTGTGGAGCTAAGGAGCCAGGAAAGGCTTCAAATGAGCCCAAAATTGAAGGTTAGGTTTCAGGTGATTAGAAAAGACATTTTAGGCACCGAGAACAGCTTGGGCAAAGGCGCTGAGACGGGGCCACTCCGTGGGGCCTCGTGGAGAGGCTTGCGTGGGCAGTGTGCTGGCGCACCAGGTTTCTGGCAGCAGCCACAGGTCTGAATCCAGGAAAGGGATGTCAGCACCCAGTGCTCAGAGGCCTTGGGTGTCAGGTCGGGACTCTAGACCCGGGTCGGGAACGGGGAGCCTCTGCAAGTCAAGGAAACTCCCAGGTGTGAGGACTCTGAAGCCAGCAGGGCTGCCCGGCATGGGGTCACTACGCCCCTCGGTCTGCAGATGGAGAAGCTGGCTCAGAACTGGGAAAGGGCTTGCTCAGGTCACACGACAAGGGAAAGCATCAAGGAGTGAGACGCTCCAAAGGGGCATTCTTTGGCTTCACTCCACCTGTCCCCGTGGTGAGCAGGACACAGCCGTGCCCTGAGAGTGCGGCCTCTGGTGGTGACACCCAGGTCCGCACCTAAGGCTCTGCCTGGCCCGCACACAGAGCAGCCTCGCAGGCCCTTCTCCCACGGTGCTGCCGTCTCCTCTCTCCCCTTCCTGCCCGCTGCGTGGCAGTGGCCCCCCTGGGTCAGAGCCAGGCCTGCTCTCTGTGTGATGGGGAGGTCCGCCTACTCGTCTTAAACACTTAGAGATATTTCCTGGCTCCTCATGTGCCTCATACCGGCCCCATCTTTTGCTCACACATCAACCGCTTATTGGACACTTTGTGAGGGCGTGGTAGGGACGGCAAGGCATTGGTGGTGGACCGAGCAGGTGCCATCCCTGCCCCAAGGGCCTTACAGCCACGCTCCTAATGCAGGCGAGCTGCTGCCACCTCCTCGCACAGGCAAGCCTGGCCGCCCCGAGCCTGGTCACATGTCACCTGAAAACGCTCTACTCCTCTCCCCTCAGTCCCTGAGCCTCTGGAGGGAACCCTTGGTGACACATAAAATCCAGTCTCTGCTCAGCCTGGGAGTCTCCCCGCTGAGGGCACAGACTGAGATGCCAGCCTGCATGGACGCCTCTCTGGGGCCAGCCCGGGTGTGGCCCTGGGCCCTCGTGTCTCCCCAGAATGTCCTCCTCCTTCCTTCGTTCTGGCTGATGTTTTCTCTAGAGCCCCATCCACTGAGAAAGGTCCAGGCAAGAGCTTCAGATAACCTGGAGCCCACCAGCTCTCCTGTGGCTGGGGCACAGTACTCAACCTCCCTGAGCCTGCGGGTCCGTGAAATGGGCAAAGGACACCTCCCCGGAGGGGCTGCGGTGAGGATGCTCGCCGTGACTCTGAGCACAGGGCCCTGAGGTGCCGCTCTCGCCCGGATGCACACGTACACTGGGGCATATCTGAGGCCCCAGGACCGGCCTGTGGAGCAGCCAAGTTAGAAGGACCTGCCTGAGCTGCTCACTTGGGTCAAAGTTTCCTTCCCCTGCCAGCAGCTGCCTCGTCACAGTTGAGAGAGCAGCCCCTGGCTGTGTGGTGACAGTGGGGCTGCGTTCAGGACTCCTGCCTGGCCTGAGGCTCTGTGACCAGGGTTTCCAGTCAGGGCCTGGCTGCCTTTCAACCAGCTAGCCAAGTGGGAGAGAAGAGATGTTTTAAGCCACTAAGTCATTTATTACAGGCAATTAGACAACAATTAGTTGCCTCAGACAGCTAATACAGGGAGGCCGCTTCCTTCCTCTGTAAAGCGGGGATAGTACCCATGCCGCAGAGCGTTCCTGGGATTCAGGGAGATACGTTCTGTGAGGTGCCCCGTGACCCCCCAGGCATGCGGTTGGTGCACATTAATGCCAGCTCCGGATGTAATTGGAAATCCCAGAGGCTCGAGCTGTGCTGCTGGCCTCGGTGGGTGGCAGCCTCCCACGTGCTCCGCACGGCTGGCAGACCTTTGCTCTGTGGCCATGACCTGGGTTTGGCTCTTTGCTTGAGTGACTTGACCACTCAACCTTCTTATTGGGAACTTGACTCAACCATTTTGTGGACTCACCCCCCAGCGGGAGGAGCGGTCAGCCGCAGGCCAGCCCTAAATGGGGCAGAGAGTGGCCTGCTCCCCCACCTGCCCCGGCCGGGGACACCCCAGCCCAAGGGGGACCTCTGTGGTTCTGCTGAGCCAGACAGAGGACACGAAGGCCCAGGTCTCACCTTGCAGCACCTTCCAGCGCCTCGTCCCCACCACCCGGCCCTCCGACCCCCGGTCTGTTTCCCACATGGCACTTGTCCTCTGACATATGTTTACTTGGGGATTACTTTTTATTGACTGTCCTTTCCAGCCCCACTCAGTCTAAGTCCCACGAGGGCGGGGAGTTTGTTTTCTCCACCGTTCCATTCCCCGAGATCGGGCCGGTGCCGGCTATAAAATAGGCACTCAGCAAATATTGGTGGAGTGAGTCAGTAAGTACATTTCTCTGGTTATGAAAGTAACATTCATGAACAGCGTGACAGCGTCGACGGACCACACCGGCAGGAGCGCTGCCGGTTTCCCCCGGCCGCCTGTCCGTGGAGAGCGGCTCCCACCGAGGCCCTGGCTCAGCCCGGCCGTGGCCCAGCCTACCCGCTCGGGGAGGGGCGGGCTGACTCACAGGGTGGGCCTAAGCAGACTTCAGCTTTGGGTGTAGCGTTGAAATTTTTTTATTAAGAGAATGTAGTCCCATGTAAGTTTTGCACTTAAAATTATTTTGTAATTACATGAGCTAGACATAACCAGAGTAACCCTGCTCATCGTAGGAAAGTTGGGAAATGAAGCGAACTTCAACGCAGCAAAACAGGACCCCCGATCTTCACCTCAGAGGCCTTCCTTCACTTTCAGGGCTCCGTTCTCCCAGCGTCTCCTTCACTTGCCCACGGATTGGGCTCAGGCTGTTAGTGTGAAGCGTTAGCGGCACCCGGGCCTTAGCTCCTCTTGCGACTCTGGGTTTGGGGCGGGGGCAGGGTCCAGATCTCCTCCTCTGTGGTTCTCACGGTTCCTTCCCCCCCGGGCACAGCATGCTTGGGTGCTGAGGAAGCGTTTTGAGGGAGATTTATAGGCCACACATCCCCAGAGAAGTGGAACCCTCCAAGGCCAGGGTAAAGGGCACCCGGGCACTCTCGTGGGCTTACTCTGTGCCCTCGCGGTGCCCCTGGCCACCGCAGCCAGCCTCCACGGAGGACACCACGCCTTTGCCGTCCCCACAGTACAAAGGGGCCGGGTGAGCACCCCACGTGGCTCCAGGGACAAGAGGGAAGTAGGAGACGGCCCTGCTTCCCTCGGAGGGGTACCCAAGGAGACCCTAAGCAAACAGGCAAACGTGACACCATCATAACATTTAAGTTCAGAACAAAAAGATGAGCAGGTCCCGGGGGAAGAGAAGAGGTGGAAAGTTCTGGTAGTGGGAAAGAACCAATGCTCCAGGGAATGTGCTGTGTGTGTGGCGGGGGGTGTGGGTCATGGGGCGGGGGGTGGAGGAAGTGGCCGGAGGGGGGCTGAGAGGCAGGTGTGGATGCTCACGCAGGCCCCCTGGGAGCTGGTGGAGGGTGTGCAGTGTATTCTGAGTTGATAGGAGGATACTGGAGTGCTTTGCACAGCGGTGACCCAATTCGTCAGATCGTCAAAAGTCAGTCTGGCTCAGGGAGTGGGGCAGAAGCAGGAGGCTGTCGAGGAGGCCAGGCCACCGCCCAGGTGAGCGGTGCAGGGGCTCTGCAGGTGAGAGGAGCAGGTCGCCCAGGGAGTGTTTGGGAGGGCAGAGCAACAAGCAAGATGGGACAGAGCCACGCCACCAGCTAGCTTTTTCTACGCAACAGGCAGGGATCAGGCATTCCCAGACACGCATCGTTTTTGCTCAGCAAACTGACCTTTGTTCTGCTCTGGGACCAAGAGGGCTCCTGCTGCATTTCGGAAGGTCTGAGTGGGAGGCTGAGGGGCATGGGGCAGGTAGGGGACAGAGGGCCAGCCTGTCCAGGACTGAAGCCCAGACCTCCCTCCTGCCTGGGTCCCTTTGGGCAGGGCCTCCCCTGCTCTGCGCCTCAGTGCTGGACACCCCACATCGTGGGGGCAGTGGACGTGCAAATCACCTCTGGGCCTCACGCCCTTGCCTCTCTCCGCAGACGCGCCTGCAGGCCGGCGTCGGCTACGGGAACACCCTCAGCTGCATCCGCACTGTGTACAGGAAGGAGAGCGTAAGTGCCCCTCGGGCAGGCGGCTGGAGCTCTACCCCCCAGGGCCTCCCACAATGTGGGGTGAAGCCCGCCCAGGCTGGGGACCACGGCCACAGCCCTCCCACGGGCACGTCGGGTGGGAGGCCGGTCTGCCCCTGCCACCACACTTGGCTCAGTTTCCCTGCTCGCCTCGCAGCATGCCCCAGTCAGCATGCATTACCTAAGCCAACCAGCCCCTGGTGCGATGTTGTTGGAGAAAGGAACCGGTTTGTGTAGCCTCTCTGCAGAAATTCTGAGGAATTTAGAGCCACAGTGGAAAAGTACTGCAAAAAACAGGGTGACTTGTCAAGTTTTTCAAAGCCAAGTGGGTGGGCAGGACCGTGTGCCCACAGGCGTCCCTTCTATCCCGGCGCGGCCGGGGCCAGGCGCTCCGGCCTCCCGCACCCACGGCTGGCTGGTGCCACAGGTCGCTGTCGACCGTGGGACCCAAGGCTTTTCTTTGCAAACGGGAAACCTGAGTAATATTTTATAGAAGATGCACCAGGGGCCTTTCTCGAGAGCTGCTGTGTCCTTTAGGGACACTTCCCAAGGCCCCTTTTTGGGGAAGTTAAAACAAACTTTAAAACTTAGGATAACAAGACCTGTTGATTTAAAGCGATGGTCAGGCGCCAGCCCCGCGGCAGTCCCGGTGGAGCGTGGCCCCGTTGTGGACCTGGGGCTCGGGAGCCTCCCGCCTGCACCTGCAGTTTCCCCGCAGACCCAGCCTGTCTGGTGTCGGGGTGTCATTCTAACTGGGACCGGCTGCTTTAAACTCGGGGCGAGTCTGCCCACCTGCACTCGCTGTTCCAGGCTCACGTGCGCTTGCTCGGTGCCCTGAAGGCTGCTGTTGATTCTCCCTTGTTGGCACCTGTCCCCCACAGTGTCTGCCAGCCAGCGTCCCAGCTCCGGGGCTCCGGTGGTGGCCGTGGGCGTTCGTCTGAGACCCAGCGCTCAGGGCTCCGCGACGTCCCAGGTTACCCGAGGAGAGGCTGGAGCAGGGGGTGTGTGTGTCTGCTGCACGTGTGCGTGGCAATGAGCCCGCGTGAGCTGCCTGGTCTCTGGCAGTTCAGGGTTGGCCGGTTTGCCTCTAGCCTGGGGTTTGTGCGGCAGCTTCTGGCACCTTTTCGCCTTTGGCAAGGGGCTCGTGCGTGCTGCCCTGACTCCTCCACGGGCTGGTGGAATTTTCCGGTGTCAGCACAGCCTGTGTGGTGTCCACTGGGGATGCAGCGTGGATGGGACCCTTACCTCAGCCTCAGCGCCCGCTCCCCGGCCTCCTGTGTCCTGTGTGTCTGCAGAGGCCTCTAGGTGCTGTGTGTCCAGGGTCTCCTCTCTTGAGCTTTTCCTTCAAGAGACACTCATGCTCAGGGGCACCCCTGGGGGGGGCTGTGGGGCCCTCTTCTTAGCCCCTCACCACAAGCTTAGTGCATTATATGTATTTTAAAATTTGTTAGTGATTTCTTTTGAGAGACACAGAGGGGGAGAGAGAGAGAAACATGTATTTGTTGTTCCACTTGTTTATGCATTCATTTTATGTCCCCTGAGCAGGGATCGAACCCACAACCTTGGTTTATTGGGACTTTGCTCTAACCAACTGAGCTCCCCCAGTGGGGCTCTTAGCACATTGTACTTTAATTTATCCATCCAGGTTCACCCTCCCCTCCCCCACCCTGACCGTGAACTTGGTGGAGGCTTTGCTTCCTGTTGTCCCCCAGGGCCTGGCACATGGCAAGTGCCCGGAGAACACGTTTGTTGGAGTGGCCAGTGAGGAGGGTGTGTGTGCTGCTTGGCAAGCTTCCCACCCACGAGAGCTCCACAGGCCCCCCCTTGGCCACAGCCCAGGGGCACTGCCACTCCCGTGACAAATGCGAGCTCCAGGCCCGGGACACCACTGCTGCTCCAACAAGACTTCCTGCACAAGCCAGTTCGTCCTCAGGGCAGGAATGTCCCCACCCGCCCCGTCTCTCCTTTCACAGCGGCACCCTGTTCTGTCTTCTTTGCCGGCACCTTGGTTTAGTTTTGTGCTGTCTCCCCCCGGCCTGTGGGACCCAGCCCAAGGGAGGGCAGGGGTCCATGTCCGGGACTGCGAGGGGGGCTGGGCACCGGCCTGCAGTTCTCACGCTCCCTTCCCCGGGGTCTCCCCACAGGTGTTCGGCTTCTTCAAGGGCATGTCCTTCCCCCTGGCCAGCATCGCCGTCTACAATTCGGTGGTGTTTGGGGTCTTCAGCAACACGCAGAGGTTCCTCAGCCAGCGCCAGAGCAGGGAGCCCGAGGCTGGCCCGCCCCACACCCTGTCCAGCCTGCTCCTGGCCAGCGTGGCGGCCGGCGTGGTGTCCGTCGGACTGGGCACGCCCGTGGACCTCATCAAGATCCGCCTGCAGATGCAAACACAGCCATTTCGGGAAAGTAAGAGGCCGGGAGGGGCCTGGTGTCCGGGCGCCTGTGACCCTCTCCTGATTTGCCAGATCTGGGGTGTGGTTGTTAACAGCCTTCCTATTGATCTGGGCCTCTACATGGTCCCCGGGAAATTGTCACTTTATCTACAGTAGCAATCTCATTGGTCAGTATCGACCACGGGCCGGGCACCTGCTGAGACCTCTGCTGTGTTCTTTTCATTCGTCTTTATAGCCGTTCCGTGAGGCAGGCGCTGTTACTCTTTCCATTTACAGAGGAGAAAACTGAGGCCCCCAGAGGTTAAGACACTCGGTGAGTGAGGACCAGCTCACTGAGTAATTTGTGGTGCCCAGTGAAAAATGAAAATGTGGGACTCTTGTTAAAAAATTATTAAGAACTTTGAAAGGGCAGAACATTAAGCCAGGCATGGGGACGCAGGTCTCAAAGCCGCACCTGCCCCGGGTACCAGGGAGTGCGGCCAGGGAGGCCCGCACCTGCACGGCTGCGGGGTGTGGAGCGGCTCTGATGCGGCGGGGAGGTACCAGAAGGCGCTCCCTGTGCAGAGTAGAAGGCGCCGGCTTGGAAAGGACGAGCTGGGGGTCTCAGAAGACAGATTTCAATACCTTGGAGTTTGGCTTTTGGCTCTGATTTTACTCTCACCTCGGAAGATATTGCCCCTCCAGGCCTCAGTTTCCTTTCCTGTATAATGGAAGGTCTGGATCCATGATCCTCCCTGTCACCTCAGATAGCTGATTGGGGCTGACTGCTCACGTGGATAAGACCCCTCCCCCGGCCAGCCTTCTGCGTGTGACCCCTGTGCCCACAGGCGGAGCTCCGAGAGTTGGCTTGGGGCCATCCTGGCCCAGCACTTCTGCCGCAGCCCAGATGCCTTGATTCAGTCCAGGATGGGCCTGCGCACCCTCTGAGCATGATGCCGGTGCTGCCCACTGGGGCACGTGCAGGGCCAGGGGTCTGGCTGCCCCAGGAGGCGGGTCACACCTACAGGACGCCCAGTGCCCCGGGGCCCATGTCACTGTCAGCATCAGGGAGCCGCAGGGCAGCAAACACGCTGGCTCACCCACGGGGCCACCCAGGGACACACAGAGCAGGGGGAGCCCTACCTCCGCCCACTCAACATACTGAGTGGCGTCCCCGTACAGTTTCGTTTGATCAAAGGGCGGTCCCTCTGAGAAACGTCTGAGGCTTGCTAATCTCTCCCACCCCAGGGTGAAAGCTGAGATGTAGAGGAACGAAGGGCATCATGAGAGGCTCGGATGCCACGCTGGCTTTCTGCTCTGTCCTGTCCACCTCAGAAAAGCTGAAGTTTTTCTCGGGTGCAGAACAAATCCTTCCATACACCTTAAAATTCCTTGAGGACCAGGTGTTGGAAGAATCTCGGTGACGAGGCTCCTCAGCTCCTGGGGGCAGCTCTGCCCCTTCACAGCCTGGGCGCCTCGTTTCTGGTAGTGGAGGAAATAGGGGGAGGCGTGTGGGGTGGGGCAGCCAGCCTGGACCCCAGGGGAGATGTTTCTCGAGTAATGCCTTCCTTCAGAAAGCTGGGGACATTTGGAGGGAGATTAGTTGGGGAGCGTTCTTCTCCTCCTTCTCCTTTTAGCAAGAGAAAATAACCAAATTTAATACACACACGTTTGGGAGCCCCGCATACGAGACAGGCAGAGGCCCCACGCGCAGGGGCGGTTCAGACATAGAAAGGAAGCGTGGATAGATAGGGGAGCCGTTCGGAGCCAGGGACGAGGTGAGGGGCCTTGGACGCTTCAGAAGGTCACTGCAGGATGATAAGAAGAGCAGACCTTTACTAGACAGAGGCTTGCCCTGCCCTAGTGGCAGGTCAGAAGAGGTGGTCTCTGACCATCTCCTCTGGGCAAGGCCTGTAAAATTGCTGAGCTTTCTCGACAGTGTTTGGATCCATCCTCTGTCCTGCCCTCACCCCCTGCACCTTCCCTGAGGAAGGTGCTAGAATGGTGGCTGACTTTGCAAGCCAAGGCCTGAGCTACGGAGGTCCTGAGGCCAAGCTAGAAGCCTCTGGAGAGTGGAGGAAGGACGGGAGGCAGCCAGCAAACAGTAGGACCCAGGAAAGGCCCCAGAGCTGGGTGTGCAGGTGCCTGAGTTTCAGGGAGCCGAGCAGCCGCCACCAGCAGCTGCCGAATTGCCCGTGGCCTGTCTGACGCTGTGTCAAGGGCGGCGGCATTGCATCATCTCATTTAGTATCCACCCTGACTATGTGAGGTCGGTATGACTGTTAGCCTGCTCATTTACCCAACATGCAATCATTATGCACCTGCTGTATGCCGGGCACAAGGCTACGTGATGCGGACACAGTGGTGAGCAAAAGAACCCGCCCTGCCCCTCTTGTAGTGATCTGCCCATGTCAAACATGGCGCGAGGAAGGGAGTGGGTCAGGCTCTCAGCCGGGCTGGGGGTCAGGAAGGGCCCAGAGCAGCTGGTAGGAGGCACGGCAGGAGAGGCTGGAGGTTGGGACTGTGCCCCTGGTCAGGGCAGCCCGGAAGGTCACCCATGCCTGCTTGCCTGGGGGTGGCCCAGCTGGGCTGGGATTCTCCAGAGCTGCCCATCTGGGAAGTCTAGACTCTTCTCAAGCCTGGCTTCCTGGAGATGCCCGGGGAACAGTAAGAATGTGGGGGCCTGGTGCCCTCCCCATGCCTCTCCACCGCAGGAGGTGCTGACCACATCTCCAGAGGGATGGGGTTCCCTGACCCTGCTCCTGCGAGGATGGGACCCTGCCCTTGACCTCAGGTTGCCAGTTCATTGTGGTGCCAGAGGAGACTGCTTCTAAGTAAATGCCTAAAGGCAGCGACAGAGAATGCACACGGGTTTGTTTGGTCCTCCAAGGGTGCCAGAAATTGGCCTCTGGGAGCTCAGGGACGTCGTAGGCGACCAAGGAGGTTTCCGCGGGCAAACATTTTCTCAGCCCTGCCCTGCAAAGCTCTAAGTCATTAGTGCCTGGCCCCAGGGGCCGAGCTGTCAGTGCAAAGAGGAAGACACTTTAGCCGAGTGGGTGGAGGGAAAGTAGAAACCAAGATTAGAGGGTCCACCTCCGCTGTGCCCCTCAGCCCTCCAACCTGGGCGGAGGCAGACTGGTCAGAGCCGTGGGGGCTGGGGAGCCAGCGTTTCCTGAGTCCTGATCCTGTGCTGAGAGCTTGGCATGTGTTCAGTCTTCACGACAACCCAACCCCTAGACAATTACAGAAGGGGACGGAGGCCCAGAGAGGTTCCCCGCTGCCTCACGTCCCTGCCCTGGTGGGAGGTGGCGCTGGCAGAGGACCCAGGCCGTCTGACTCAGAGCCACTGCTGCTGTTTCTGCTTCTGGCCCAGGACTTTGCAGAAGCTGAGGCTACCTGGGCCTTTGCACAAAGTTGTCACGCGCCAAACCAGCTTTGAACTTCAGGGAGGGATGTGGGCCAGGAGCACGTCTCCAAAATGACACTGTTCGAGTAAATGGCACAGCTCGTGGGTTCCCAGGGATGGGTCTGAGTTCTGTGGCTTTGGGCAGCCCCTCTCCACAGGGCCGCTCTCCGCCCCTCCCACCCCTGCCGCTTGGGAGAAGGGCTTGGCGACTGCAGGTGCAGAGCAGAGTGACGACCTGGGGATGGGGCGGGGGGGCAGGCGAGTGTCACCGGGCCACACTTGCTGCCAGGACTCGCTCCAGAACAGGAGGACCGATGCTGTTTCCTTGTACTGGTTCCTCGGGAACCGTCCAGGCCCGAGGAGAAAACTCGAAGACTGGTTAGGACCAGGGACGTGAAGAAGTGACCGGCCAGTGAACCCCCTCCCACTTTGTGAGACCCACAGGCCTCCTAGCGCGCGTTCCCGTTTTCCTCTTTGCACTGAGGCGTGGGCACAGACATATTTCACTTCCCACATCACTCCGCCGTCAGAGAAGCAGCAGTTCAAGCACGTGCGTCAGCGCTGGCAGCAGGGAGTGGTAGGCCCACATCCTGTCTGCGGGGGCAGCTACAGCCGTGCGCCTGCTCGCTGTTGCCACATGGCTTGGGCCTCCTGAATTTTAGGAGAAGGCAGGAAGCTAGATTTTTCTGTGGGGCCTTTCAATTGGGAATGATTAGATAATTCAATTAAAAACAAAGCTAAACAGAACCAAACCGGCACAGCACCGAGCAGCCCAAAGCACTGTGTGCGCCAGGCCGCGCCAGGCCGGGGCTGGCTGGAGTGTGGTCTCAGCTCTGGGCCCGCCCACACTGTGCGGCGGCGGCTCGGCCGACAGGCATTTCCATCAGCCTGGAGCAGGGCTTGTGGGATTGCTCATGGCTTGTGGCTTTACCCCGGAACTGTGGCTTTGCCGTCCGTTTCCTGGGTACCTTGACGACGAGCCACGAGAGACTATGCCCACGTAGCAGGGCCCGGTGCCAGACGCCTCTGGCTTCTCTGCTTTGGGACATTGACGGTGGGCTGGCCGGTCGAGATGTGAGCTCAGGTCATGTGGTTGGTGGGTGTGCAGATATGAAGCCCAGTTGCCCCTCAGTGGTGACCTCGGTTCAACGTGGACAAAATACAGAACACGGACTCTCGAGAGAGAAAACACCCACCTGCCCAAATGCAATCCCTGTTAGTACATAAATGTGTTTCCCTTTCTTCTTTATACACGCAGATTAAATATCTTAGCAGATTATACTCATTATAGAGACAGTTTCATATCCTATTTTAACTCAACATTATAACAGAAACATGTTTATGTCATTAAAATTGTGTATAAAGTTACTTTAAATCAATGGGTAATATTTTTAAAAGATGCACAGTGTTCCATGGAACACGCATGCGTGCACAAACACACACACACACACACACTCACTGAGAGGGATGCTGTCGTGTGGTCAGAACCGCGTTCCCGGAGTTAGACCACCTGCTTCTAATCCTCTACCGGCGTCAGGACACTGTGGCCGACCCACGTAACGTGGCCCGGCCTCAGTTTACTCATCTGCAAAGCAAGGGCGATGACTGGCACGTTGGAAACACAAAATCAGTGTAAGCTAGAATTCAGGAAACTTATTATCTACTTTTTTAGATCCTCCTCTGAGGATCTATGTTTATTGATTTTTAGAGAGAAGGGAAGGGAGAGAGAGAGAGAAATATTTGTGTGAGAAATGTTGACCGGCTGCCTCCTGTACTCGTCCCGACCAGGGGTCAAACCCACGACCTAGGTGTGTGCCCTGCCTGGGGATTGAACCCATGACCTTTTTTGGTGTACTGCTGACCCTCCAACCAAGTGAGACACCCAGCCAGGGCAGGAAACTTATTATTTAACAATCACCCTAGTGATGAACAATTTCGGTTCTTCACAGTTCTTCCTTTTTTAAAAAATAGTGATATGATCAGCAAATTTGTCCATACAGAATTGCCTTCATTTAGGATTATTTCCCTGAATGTGTGGGCTCTTTGATTTGTGAGTGGGTCAGAGGCTATGGCCATTTTTAAGATTCTTGGTACAAATGTGAAATTGTCGTACGGAAGGGCTTTACCCAACGACATTGACAGTGGCTGGAGTTTAGAGGGAGTTTCCTTTTGGCCTTAACCACCACCACTTCCCCAGGGCAGTCCTCCCTCTTGTTCACGCTTTCACCTCGCCTGAGGCTTTCTCCTGCGGCCTCTGTCACTTGGCAGACAGAGAGGAGTTGCCCTGGGTCCAGTTGGCTGTGGACTTGACAGTGAGGCCCCTGGAGAGAGACCCTCCCTTTTAAAGCTGTCGTCACCCTTTGCCCAGGCATGCACCCCCCTGGGTGCCCTGCTGGGCCTGCACTGCAAGCCCTGGCTCCTCTGATGCCCAGGCCAAGTCACATCCTGGAGGCCATGGCTGATGCCACTGATCCTCCCCCACCCCGGAGCTTTCAGATCTGGGTTTTCACAAAGAGCCTAAGTACTGTGCGGAGCAGGAAGCCCTCGGTACCAGCAGAGGGCAGTCTGAGGGCTCAGAGGAGCAGGCACATTAACTCCGTGCCAGCCACCCTAGTGACTTCCCAGGCCTGGCAGGAGGCACAGAGGTGACCGGCACGCCTGTCTGAATTCGCTCTCGGACTCATTCACTCACGAGCATTTCCAGAGCTCTGCCCCGAGTCCAACACGGCAGGCAAATCAGAGGTTTCAGACCACAGCCCCTGTCTTCAGGGTGTGCACAGTCTGGCAGTCAGATGTGTGGGATGCGACGGGCCCGTGGAAGGCTCCAGAACCTGGGAGCCTGGCTCTGCAGATCAGGAGGTCTCCAAAAGGCGTGGAGAAGGGAAAAGTCTTTTCCAAGTTGGGAGAGGGGAAGGAAAGGGCAAGAATTCAGAGAGAATATTGATCGCAAAGAGGAAGGAAATGAGGGAGCTTGCCTCGGGGGCCTGGCTCTCGCCTGTTCAAGATAACCTGAATAGAATAAGGGGGACAGGGAGAGGCCAGGGTTGAGGGGGAAAAGGCCCTCTGGGCATGTGGAGAGGAGACGCGCAGGGCGGGAGGGTCACAGCAGAGGGGTGGGTGTGGGCAGGCGAGGCCACCAACTGCGCACCAGGACGCAGAGCCCGTGTGAGCCCAGGAGTCCCGGTGCTGACAGCAGGAGTGAGACCATTTCTCCAGTTGCCCTGAATCTGCGGAAAATGTCTGTCTGCGGATGTCACGTACTGTGCCTCAGAGGCCTCCATACACCAGTTGGTCTCCTTGGCACTGGGTTTATTGCTACCATAAAGACGTGTGACAGCCCAGTCTGGCCTTGGGGAGGAGCAGCCTCTGACACAAGGATTGTCCAAGAGTTCCCTAGCTCGGGGCAGGAACCATGGATGCAGACTTGGGAAGCCTGCATGGGAAGGCAGGAACCTTTGGAGCAAGACAAGGAGCACAAAGAACTGGAGACCAGCCAGGACCCTATAGCTGGGGCCTTCTTCTCCAGCAGGCTCTGGGCTGCTAACAGGAAGTGAAGGCTGGAGCAATGGCAGCCCAGAAGTGGAGGGAGGTTTGTGGAGAGGCCAGGCATTCAGCCATGTAGTTCCAGAGGAGTCCTTGAATTCTGGACAGTGTAACTGAGTCATTTTCAAACCGTGGCCCCACGCAGCTACCAGAGATCGATAAAGGTGCACAGAACACACCGTTGTGAAGCTCTGCCCACTGGGGACACATCTGTTTGTTCTTTGAATCAAGGGACAAAAGCAAGTATTGTCCTGATTTGTGGACTTGACAGCAGTGTTGGATGTTCTCGGTCCCGCGTGGGGATTCACCGTCCCCCACAGTACGCTTAGCGGCGGCCCACCACTGTCCCAGGGTGGCAGGCCCAGCACTTCCGGAATCCGGGATCCGGGGTCTGGAATCTGGGGTCACAGCAGGACAGGGCAATAAAATTAGGAATGATAACTATTTGCCTCAAGGAGAGAACATTTGCCAAACATGCATTTTAGGAGAGTGCCTCTGCCAACATTCTCACTTAGTTTTCACAAAAGCCCCATGAGGTGCACAGGCTACTACCCCTCCCCCTTTTGCAGATGATGAAGAAACTGAGGCCCAGTGTGGGCGAGTCCTTTCCACCGGGACGTACAGAAAATCGCACTGAGCAGGAAAGCAAATCTTGCCTGCTCCTAACCCAGGGTTCTTTCCACTAAAATGTCTGGATACCTTGGACCCTGCAGGTCATGAGGAAACCGCTGGACTCTTGGCAAACAGGAACTGGGCAAGAGTCTCCCGGTTGGCAATATCCCGGGGAAGCGGACTGACAGGTTACACCAGCCTGCTCCAACCCAGACCACTGAGGTCACACCCGGCCTGTCTGCTGGAGGCAGCCTGCCCCCGCCTGGGTGTTCCACAGCATCTGAGACCAGTGCAGTAGCTGGGCCCATGGTTTGGAAGTTCCTTTTGGTATCTGCAGCCTCTGGCACGAGGACCAGCCAGCACCAGGCTTGGATGAACGAGGAGATGGGAGGTGGACCGTCGGGCGGCCCCGGCCCCAAGATCTATCCGATCAGATGCTCCAGTGTTCACTGAATGGATGTTGAAACACAGATATGGGGCACAGTGTCAGGTGGGCACAAGGTCACGGTGCTCTGGGACACGCCACAGTGTGTGGTTCCTGCCATCCGGAAATTCACTGATGGCAGGAAATACCAGTTAGGGCAAAACAGCAGTGATCAGAACAGACCGTAACAGGGGCACGGCCTCGGGCCCGGTCTGGGGACTCGCAGCTCCTGCTGAGAGTCCCTTTTTAATGTATGAAATGGGGTCCAGCCTGTAGAGTGGCAGCCGTCCTTCCAGCATTCGTGGGTTAAGAAAACCCATATGACAAAAGGCTATTAGTAATAATGTTTAATATTACTAACGATTATTATTAGAATATTTAAGTAAAGATTTGTGTAGTCCCCGCCATGGCACCTATGCACATGAGGAAAGTGGCTGTAATGTACATGTCAGATATGCTAGGAGTTCTCTCAATCTAGACAGTGTTTACGGATCCTGGAATCAAGGTGACTCCACATTGGCCACTGGCACTTGAGGACCCCCTGGCCTAGACGTACCCGAGCGCAGACCGTCTGGCGAGCCTGCACGCCACTGACTGGGGACCAGCAGGGCCTCATCTGTGGACCACCGATTCGCCCAGGATTTTCTCTAGAACGTGACCCCCAAAACCCACATGTACAGGGGCGGCCTAGTGGTGACTCCCTTCCTAGAGAGTGACCTTGTGTTCCCGAGGGCCAGGCCCTCCTTAGCTCAGTAAACCGATGACCAGCCATGGTGTTTCAGCAAGCTTTCCTCTTCCCAGGGTCACGGCCCATTGAGAAGTGGGACAGCAGGTCTAAGAAGGGGAAGGAGATGGAACTTTTCCTGCATGTAGCTGAGGAGGGCACCGTGGCACGCTGTGACGAGGTCCTGGGTTCTGGGAAGAGGAGCAGTAGTGGCAGATCTGTGGGGGCCCTGACCTGTGTCTGAGCCGGTCCAGCCCCTGCTGAGGTGGGAGGACCCCCAAGAGGTGGTCGTGTGGATACCTCTTAGGATTGGCCAAACCTGGACGCCCTGCCCGCTGCAGAGCCTTCTTCAAAGGGACCCCCTGGCCCAGGAAGGGGGCAGGCAGGGCACCGGCCACGGGGCAGACCAGGGGGGCCAGAGCCGCGGCATGTGCACTAAGGAGCGGGCCCGCTTCGGACACGGCCGGGCAGTCTGGGTGAGAGGGTCTTTTTAGAGTTCCGCAGGCCCCCTTCCACTCCCAGGGGAGAATTAGGAACGGAATGGGGGCCAATCTCATTGACTGTGAACATCCCGCCAGCCTTGGCACAGGGGCTTGAGCGGATCCTAACCCTATTTGGGAAGACAAAGAAAAACACAGGCATTCAGAGTGTTTGGGGTGTATAATCCATACCTATCTTGATTTCGAGAGCACAGCAGAAACTAGTCTCAATGGGAAAGCACTCATGATAAGAAGCTAGCAAAATTTGGTTCATAATCTTATCCTCACTTAACAAAACGTTCTAGAGAAACTAAACACATTTGGCCCTAAAGGAAGATGACTCTGCCCGGCAGAGTTGCATGCGTGTGCCCCCAGCCCAAGCCCGAAGGCTCGGGGACAGCAGGCCGGCGGGAGCCAGCGGTTCAGTGGGAGCGGAGCTCGGCAGGGCTTCGCACGACGCTGCTCCGTTCAACGTCCTTTCTTCATAACAGCGATCTAGAAAATCGGTTCCGGGCTGGGGCCGCCTTCTGGGTGGAGTTTGCGTGTTCTTCCCATGCCTGTGTGGTGTTCTCTGGGTGCTCAGATTTCCTTCCACATGCCAGGGATGTGCACGGGAGGTGAACTGGCGTGTCTAAGGTGTTCCAGTGTGAGCGAGTGAGTGTGTGTGTCCCCGCCACAGGAGGGCGTCCTGTCCAGGTTGGGTCCTGCCACTCCCTGAGCTGCTGGGACAGGCCCCAGCCCCCGAGACCCTGAACTGGAATAAGCGGGTTGGAAAATAATTCTCCTTTATTGTTTCTCAAATGCATGCATAGCTCACATTTATTTTACTGTTTGATCTTAGAAGTGTTTGGGGTCTTTATTTAGAAGTGTGGTGGTGCTTTTGTGACTAGAAATATGCTGCAGGAACCCAACTCTTGTTTGTATCAATTAGCTTGTGGTAAAGGTGGTTCCTCGATGTGTCGTTTTGCTTGAAGTCCCAGGGGGCAGGAATCTACCTACGACGTTAAGTGGGGGCGCACGGTGCTGACCAGCACCCAGCCTCCTTCCTCGGGGTCCTTGTGCAAACAACATGCAAGGCCGTGGGTTGTTCACATTTCCAAGAGCTGCCTGCCAGCAACCTCCCACGTCAATTTTTAGGAATCAACAAAATTTGTTTTTTGCAAACTAAAATTGGCCCACTGCTGGAGTTGCCGGGAATCCTGATTCAGTGCTTTTCTCAGTCCAGCTGTCCCGGCTCCTGGGCCACACCTCACAGGGCCACGCCTCCCAGCTGAGCCACCGAGCATCTGAGGGACTGAGCGTGCTTCCTGCTGTTTTCCGCTTTGGGGTCCCAGATGACTCGTCCGTACCAGCATTGCTAACGCAGATGCTAACAACCATCACCCGAAAGAAAGATTTGCGTCTCACTGAGTGACACGTGGTGTCAGTCTTTCACCTTGAAAAGCAGGAGAGGGTAGCTGGGCTTGGAATCTTTGCTTTGCCTGAGTGGGCTGTGACCAAAACAGTTTGTTTCGAGCATAAGATGTCATTTTCCCAGTAACCCTACTGGGTGGTGACGGTTGTCGCAACTCACCTGTTGTGCACTCGTTACCTATACCTTTCATTGACGGTAAATTCTACCTCAATTAAAAAAAAAAATCAAACTGAAAAAAAAAACCCCAACAGGTATAGGAGGCCAGAGAAGGCTCTTGAGAGTGATGAGTCTTCACAGGCAGAGAGGCGAGAACGGGGAGCAGGTCGTGCCAACAGCGCGTAAGCTCCGTGTGGCAGCAAGGAAACATCAGACAAGCCCCAGTGAGGAAAGTCCTGTTTACAAGAAGGGGGGCAGCGCACCCTCACAAATGTCAGAGTCGTAACAGAGCAGAGAAAGGCTCCAGAGTAGAGGAGGCTAAAGAGAGAGGACAACTAACTACAACTCCGGCCCAGCCTGGACGCTGTCCGGGCAGGGGGAGGAACGCCGTGCAGGTCGCCATGAGACCCAGTGACGGCGGGAGAATAGGCGGCAGGTCAGAGGGCAGCGTGGTCAGTGTAGGGCGTGTGACCAGTGACTGCACGGAGGCAGCTAAGACGATCCCTGTTCTCAGCAAACACGCACCCCGACGTACTTCAGGGTAAAGGGCCGGTGTGTATGTAACTCCCCCGGAAGAGGTTCCGAAAACAGAATCACACGTGTATTCGTGTGCTAACAAATTTCCTCACTGTTAACCTTGGGGAAAAAAAGAAGTACAAGGTAGGGTCCTGTTCCCAGGGCTGGATCAAGGTTCGGCCGGTTTTCTTTGTGCAGCAGCGAGACCTCCAACAAGGCGGGCCTCGCCCGCACCGCCCTGCGGTCTACAATTCCTGAAACGCACATCACGCCCACGGCTGACATGCGCCAACCCGGACTCCAGGCCAGGTCGCCGGCACCTGGAGAGGAACACAGCCGGGGGAGCATTCAGGGGCATTTCCTTATTGCTCACTCTGGAAAGAAAAGGAAGCAAATTCAGGTTTTTGTTAACAGGGCCAGTTCAAGGTTGGTCAAGTACTTTTTCAACCTCTGTTCCTCCAAACAAGCAGAGTGTTACCAGAGACCCTCCTCCTGCCAGTAACTCCTGGAAGCCACATCGTCCCCGTTGGTGGTTCATGACATCTTTGACTCCTGGGTCAGATCACTGCACTTGGACATGAGCCTGGCCCTGGCAAAGTTTGTACATTGGGGCAACTGCTTCTATTTTGTCTAATGCCAGAATTCCCCAGGATGACCCCGGCAGTATCGTGGTAGATTTGGGAGAGGAAGGGGTGCCCAGCGGCGTCTCAGTAGGCTTTCAAAGACCACAGTGTCTGATCTCACTCTGAGCTCAGGGGGCCCTGTGTGCCCCGCCCCAAACGTGGCTCACTTCCTGTGGGATCTGCTGTAGAAGTGAATGGGACCCAGTCTCCTGTCCACACAGCATGGCTGTGATTACGCTTCCCCTGCTGCCCACAGAGGGAAAATATAGGGTTACTTCGTTCAATGACATTTCCTAGGAAAAGAGAAACCGCCTCCTTGACCCCACCTACTCTGGGACGCGTGAAAGGTTGCACTTCACTCCCAAATCTCCAGTTTGGGCTATGGCATTGTGAAGCTCAATATTTTGTCCTAACCTTTCTTCTGATAAAGGTAGAACTACTTGGGGGACTTGGAAGTTCAACTTTGTAATCAAACCAATCTGCCTCTTTGCCAGCACGTACCGAGAAAGCAAACCGAGGTGGTGTGTACCGGGAATTAAAGCCCAGTGGCAGAATAGGTGCATGGTCGCAGCCAAACTTCTTTCCTGGGCATGTCATGCTAGCTCTCCAAGGAGAAAGAAAGTTGAGAATAAGTCTGCTGTGTCTGCACAGGGACTGGGCAGTCTCTCTGGCCATGAGTCAGGGGAAGCTGTGCAAAAGGGTCCACAGCAGGAGAGGGGAGCATTTGTGACACAGACAGCAGGGCAGCAGGTGGCAGGGTTAAATCTGAGAGAGAAAGAGTCACCGCTTGCTGGCTATACACACTCCTAGAAGAAGCTACAGACAAAGCAAACTACAGACAAGGGGACAGCAGCCCTGTGCTCCTGGACTTCGAGGGACCAATGGCACCAGGGCTGGAGTGAGTCAGTGAGCGCAAGTCCAGCCCTCCAGCAGTGCATCCTGCAGCCGATTCGTGCTGGCCAACCTGGGTCTCAGAAATAATCTCTGGACAGTGTAGTGCACCCCTGCGGTGTTCCTAGCTGAGCACGCTGCAGGTATTGCTTATTTATATGCACAACAGGCTGTTCTTATATATTTTGAACACATAAGTTTCAGCCTCATTGAGATATAATTGACATAGAACACTAAGTTTAAGGTGTTCAACGTGATGATACATGTGTATATTGCAAAAGGATTGCCAAGTTTGGCTTGGTTAACACATCCATCACAGTTATCATTTTATGGGTGTGTATGTGGTAAGAATTTTTCAACTCTACCCCCTTAGCTGCTTTCAAGTATACAATACAGTGTTGGCCTGTGTTCTTCACAAAAACAAGGAAACAGAGGCTGAAAGAGGTGGCCTGCCAAGGACAAAATGTTTGTAAGTGGGGGGTCAGGATTCGGGGCCGGGTCCAAATCTCATGCATTGTATTGTTTTACCACACACACACACACACACACACACACACACACACACACACACACAGAGTGTGCTGGATTTCCAGTCCCTGCCTCAAGACAGAGCTTGGTGTGGCTTTTCGTATTTGACCCTAGGAGCTCTGCAGCCGCACCTGTGTAGGAAGGCACTGTGATGGCTGGCCAGGAACCCCTGGGCATTCTCAGGCCACTGGTGCTTTGTCACCTGGATGGGGTTGTCTCTGGCCTGGCCATGCCTGTTGGCAGGGCCTCTCTGCTGGGACTCCAGAGCCCTGGTTCAAGCTGCCAAGGAGGTCATAAGGTTTGGTAAAAACCAACGGGCCGTATGAGCAGAAACTGTCAATGGGCCGAGCTGGCTCCAGTGCCAGAGAATGGCCAGTTTCTTGCCCCCGGGGTCACTTGTTATCTTCTGCCCCCTGTCTTTGCAGCTAACCTCAGTTTGAAGCCCAGGGCTGTGGCTCTTGGAGAGCGGCCAGCCTACCAGGGGCCTGTGCATTGCATCGCCACCATCGTGCGGACAGAGGGCCTGGCAGGGCTGTACCGGGGTGCCAGCGCTATGCTGCTGAGGGACGTCCCGGGCTACTGCCTCTACTTTATCCCCTACGTGTACGTGAGCGACTGGATCACGCCCGAGGCCTGTTCGGACCCCAGCCCCTGTACCGTGTGGCTGGCAGGCGGCACAGCAGGTAAGGCAGCAGCGTCGGTCCCCATTTCTGTGCTGGCCGCCGCGGCAGGACAGCTGGGGAGCTGACCATGCCCTGCTCAGCCATGGGGAGGGGCAGGATTCGCCTGCCCGCCACTCATCCAGCAATTCATGTTAAGTACCTACCATGTGCCAGAGAAGGGGCTAGGAGTGCGGAATGGTCCTCCCTTTCCCCATCTCCCCTCCACTGGGCCTGTGGGGATAACAAGTACCTCTGTTTGAGCTCATTCAGCTTTTTCAGTCAGAAGATACATTTGGAGCACTTCCTCTGTGTCAAGTGTTTCTGAGCTTTGCAAAGGAAATCGGCCCCTGTGGCTCACCGTTTTGGAATATTGGCACACCGTAAGCTTTTCTCATCTGAGCGTTTCATTACCTCCAGAAGGCAGGCATCGGGCTCCCCATGTTTCAGATGAGGAAGCTCAGGTTCAGAGAAATTAGGTGACGAACCCGAGGTCACGTAGCCAGTGCAGACAGTATAGCAGGGATTCTGCCTCACAAAGATCCAAGTTCAGATTCACACTTACTCATTTTGTGACCATGGACCCATTACGTAACCTCCCTACTCAGAGCTCGCACCCGTCCCCACGCCTCGTAGGGTCGAAGTCGGTGCCCTTGCAGGGGTGTTTCAGGCCCTCTGGGCATGGCTGCCCGTTACCCGCCTGCACTCACTTTCTGCTCCTGCGCCCGACAGCTGAGCTCCACCCCACCGCTCGCCCTGCTGCAGGCTGCCCGTGCCCTGCTCTCTCCCCTCCACGGGGCCTCTGTGGTGGCTGGAGGTCATCAGGGACTTTGACAAGACCCACTGTGGTCAAGAGAAGGTGTGATAGCCGGATTGAAGTCGGACTGAAAGAGAGTAGAATGAAAGAAATTGGAGAACCCAAGTCTCAGCACTTCTGGGGGCGCCGGCGGTGCTGTGCGGGGGCAGAGAGAAACACAGCGGGGCCCGGAGCGGCTCGGAGGTCCAGAGACGATTGCTGTGGAAGATGGCTGATGCCCAGAGAAGACAATCGTCTTTCCTCCTCCTCCTCATCGTCATAATTAGCTATGCTTGGAACTCAGCCAACACAGAATACAGCCCAGGTCTCAGCCAGCAAACACCAGTGTTTTCTCTCGCCCCCACTGTGAGGCCCGGCCTGAACTGGCTCCGAGTTTTGCTCAGTAAGCACTTGCTGGCTGAGAGGACAACCCTCCCCCCGCCCACACTCCACGCCCCCCGCCCCGTGCTCTTCTCTGGTGAGAGCAGGTGTGAGTGGCGTGGCAGGCCAACCTCCACCCGTTATATCCTCGCCAAGGGCTGAGGGACAGGGGCGTGTGCCTGTCATCCCGGCAGGGGGCAGAGGGAGGAGAGGTCCAGAGGGCCCCTGAGGGCCAAGGGCAGGGGGCCACAGGGGCTGGGCACCAGGGTGGGCAGAGGGCTTGGGGCAGCAGTTACAAAACCTTGCAAACCAGCTGCCTTGAACTTTGGCATCAGTTTGTTTTTCTCTCCCCATCCGAGAGCGTGCCAGCTTTCGTGTTTACACAATAACCCAGAATCGTTTTCCTAGAGCCTCTTAAAGTCACAAAAGTGCTCCAACAAGGGCACCTGAGCTTATCCAACGAGGACGACGCAGGGACGCGTGGTCCCAAGGCTTCTTCCGTTCCACTATCTGGAAAAGACCAGAGGTTTTAAAAGACCTGTCCTGCTCTGCTCTGCAATCCCCAGGCTGGCCCCTCCTTGCCCAGCAGCCTCTTTTCTGCAGGTGTTTGTTCAGGGTGGATCCGGCCGCTGGGAGCTGCCAGCCTGCAGCCTCAGGCCTCACCCTGGGCCCTGCCCTGCCCCGGGGAAGGCGCTGCAGAGGACTGGCGGGACCTCGTCCTGTTTCTCCGTAAAAGCCACCAATGAGGCCTGTAAGGCTCCGGCTGTGGGCCTGGCCCTGCGCCGAATGCTTCCCATGCATCCGCTCATCCATCCTCACAGCGACCCCGTGAAGACACGTTACAGATGGCAGAGCCAAGGCCTGCAGGGGTCCCACGGCAAGTGGCGAGGGAGGCTCAGGAACGGCCTTTACTGGCCCTAACCCTGAGCGTCTTCACTTCCCTCAGCATCTTATTAAGCCTCAGAGGGCAAATCTGCAGGGTCCCCTCCAGGCCCCAACCGGCCAGCCCCCGACACCTGTTTGTCTCTCTCTTCACAGGAGCAATTTCTTGGGGGACAGCGACTCCCATGGATGTTGTGAAAAGTCGACTCCAAGCCGACGGGGTTTATTTAAACAAATACAAAGGTGTCCTGGACTGTATCTCCCAGAGTTACCAGAAGGACGGTCTTAAAGTAAGCCCCACAGCAGCCGTGCGGGGTCGGTGTCAGTCCCTGGAAGGTGGGTCAGACATTTGGGGGGACGTGAGATCATAGAGAAGGGAAACTGAGGTGCCGGCGGTTACCGCTTGCCAAGCACTGTGAGAGAGACTTGTCTCGTCCCTGCCCTGGGCTGGTGGAGGGGGCGGGTGTGCCCCCCCACCCCCCACGGAGCTTCAGAGAAGACTGGTACCCGCCTGAGGTCCAACAGCTGTGGTGTGGCAGAGCCGGGACCTGGACCCACGTCTGTGTGTCACCAATGCTTGCCCCGTCGTCGAGACAGGCTGGGAGGTCCTTCCTCACTCCCTGCTCATGCCTCCCCTCCCCCTCCTCCACGTGGGAAGGCCCAGAACCACCTCAGTCATCACAGGAGACATCCCCATCTGTCTCCTGCTCTCCCACCCACGTGAGTCCAGAGCCCAACACCTCTGGCCTCTGCTATTGAGGCAGCCTCCAACCAGGCCTCATCTCCCTCCTCCTCTTTTCTCCTCCCTGCACCCAAGGGTCTGGTCCTAAACCCAAGCTCCTTCTTGCCTCTACACTGTCCCAGAGTGAAGACCAGACTCCCATGCCTGGTTCCAAGGTTATAAATGAATTCATCCCTGTCTGTCTTGCCTCCCACGACACTCTGAGCACCCTCCGGAGAAACCCTTGTTTGTTCTTCCTCGAGCAGGCCCCTGATTTTCTTGATATGCCTCTCAGAATGAGCAGGCCTGAGTTCCAGGCCAGGCCTGGTTACTTGTGAGCTGGAGGAATCCAGACTAGTTGCTTCACCTATCTGGGGCTCAGTGTTTCAAGGATGAACAACAGGGATATTCGTGGGTTAAATTGAATTATACATATCAAAAGTGCCTACCTCAATGCATCACACACAGAGAACATGTAGGAAGAGTTGTCCATTTGTCATTGGTATTAGTATTCATTTTATTTGTTTTAATGTTACTACTGATCTCTGGGCCCTCTCTCATTTGGCTGCCTTGTTCCAAGCCCTCCAATATTTATTAGCTGCCTGCTCCAATGCATCCAAATTTGTATTTTGTTCTCCACTGGAGTGCTGGAACTTCTCCTCTGGAAACCTGGACTCCCACCAAGGCTCTCTCATCTGTGGGTGGCTGCCTGAGCCAGTGTTCTCCAGGTGCTTGTGGACCACGGCCAAGAGGGGCTAGAGCCAGTTCCCCCGCCGGTTCTGAGGTCTGTCTGCCTGATACACAGATGGGAGATGCTCCTCTTGGGTCCGCCGGTGTGTGGTGCCGGGTCCCACAGCTCCCACAGAGGCACTTTTGTTCAGGGGTGGGTGCCACATTTTTGTTGTTGAGCTGGGACAAAGCAAGGAATGTCTCGTGCTGCCGCGATGCTGGCGTCGCTCTCCCTGTGAGTTCGCCTTTGCTGGGGTCTCTGCTTCATTGTGCAGCTTCCAGTTACCGTCCAGCGTCGTTTCATGTCACGCTGAAGCACGCCCCTGCGCGTTTCTCGCAGAGCAGGTCTAGTGGTGATGACCTTCCTCAGCCTGTTTATCTGGGAATGTTTGATTTCTCCCTCACTCTTGAAGGAGAGTTTTGTTGGATAGAGGACTCCTAAGTGCCTATTTTTTCCTTTCAGCACTTTGAATGGATCGTCCCATTTGTCTTCTGGCCTCTAAAGGTATCTTCCTGAGGATCCTTTGTGCAACGAGTTGCTTCTCTTTTGCTACTTTCAAGATTATTTCTTTGTCTTCATCTCTGAAAAGTTTATTGTGTGTCTTGGTGTGGGTTTCTTTGAGTTCACCGTACTTTGAATTTGTCGAGCTCCTTTGATGTTTATATTCGTATCTTTCACCAAATTTGGTAAGTGTTCAGCTGTGTTTCTCCAAATATTCTCTCTTCCCCTTTTTCTCTCCTCCTTATGGGACTCCCACAGTGCGTATATTGATCAGCTTGAGAGTTTCCCACAGGCCCCTCAGGCTCTGTTCTCTTTTCTTCAATCTTTTTTCTTCCAATAACTTTTGGCCTGAATCATTTTCATTGTCTTATCTTCAAGTTTGCTGATTCTTTCTTCTGCCTGTTGAAATATGCCTTTGAATCCTTCTAGTGAATTTTTCATTTCAGTTGTTATACTTTTCAGTTCCAGAATTTCCATTTGGTTTCTTTATGGGTTTTCTGTCTTCACTGATGTATTCGTGTTGTTCATATAACATTTTCCTGACTTTTCCCACATCTCCCTTTAGTTCTTCAGGCATTTGTAAGACCGTTGTTTTAAGTCTTTGTCAAGTAGTTTTGCTGTCAGGTCTTTTCTGGGGACAGTTTCTGTTGATTTATTTATTTTTGAACAGACCATACTTTCCTGTTTCTTTGTATGCCTTATGATTTTGTTGTTGAAAACTAGACATTTGAATCTACTAGTGGGGTCACTTTGGAGGTCAGATTATTTTCTTTTCCAAGGGTTTAGCGCTTCTGGATATTGCTTTTGTTCATTGTTTTGTTTTTCCAATTGTTGCAGACGGTCTCTGTGCCAAGGACCAGGTGTAGCTTAAGGTCCTTTCAGGTCTTTTCTGAGACTTCACCTTTCCCTGGGCATGTTCAGTCCCTTCCTAATTTTCCTAAAACATGCAGTTGCTTTTAAATGTCCTGGTCCTAAATGTCTGCCTCCCAAAGGGGAAAAAGAGAGAAATGCAGGGAGAGGGACAGGAGCCCTTTAAAAACCCTGGAAGTCACTGCAGCCCAAGGGGGAGGGGCCTGTATCAATGGGAGCGGGGTGTGTGGAAAAACAATGGCACCTCTGCGATCAGAAACAGGTCTTCAGCACTGGGAGGACAGGGTCCCCGTTGCCTATCCTGGCTCCCACGCGCTGTGCTCCAGGAGCACGTGCCCAGCTCCCCGCCCTGCCAGGGCCTGGGCAGAGGGTGGGGAGCTGCCCCTGCGCCAAGGACTGAAGTGCATCACAATTCGCCATCCAACCCTTCCCCTGGAAGTTGCAAGCCTTCGATAAGCTCCAGAATTCCAAAATCAGACGGATTCTGCTCATACAGTGTTGTCCAGAGGGGAAGGCAGATTCCTGCTATTTCCTGCTCTGCCATCTTCCCAGAATTCTCAACTCAACTGCCTTTTTTTTTTTTTTTGGCAGAGGCACAGTTTGTGATTGACCAATAAGCACAGAGGGGCACACGAGAGAAATTCAAATGGGATGCTCTGTTTTTATTTGAGATGTTTCTGTCCATTATCTGTAATATTAATGCCATAATCTACAAGTGTCTGCAGAAGCAATATATTGCTGATTTATTTCCTCCCAAAATTACAGTGCTCTGTAAAAAAAAAAGTCCTAGAGGGCAACAAGGCCAGAGGAGAAATTTTTAAATCTCAACAGCATTTGGTGCACAGTTTAAGCAGAGAGAGCAATATTTAGCCTGATTAATCAGCTCATGGAGATTAGTTTTTCAATTTTTACATTAGAAGGTTAAAGATAGATTGTGTACGAACACAGGAAGCTTCAAAAGGTATAAGAGGATGCACCGTCCAAGTGTCCCTCCCGCGGGTCCTCTCTCAGAGGCAGTCACTGTCATTTCTGTGATATATCCCAAAAATATGCCAGCCTGTGCAAGCATAGAGGTGAGTGTGTATTTATGTAGATTGTATGTGTGATTGCATATAAATAACATATAGTAGCAAAGAAGTCCCCCACAGTCCTGGAAAGCTGGGCCATCTCACAGTCGAATGCTTAGTGGTGGGAAGAGCGCCTTTTCCCAGGGCTGAGGGGTGGCTCCAGCCCCAGGCGGCTCGGCCACGGGCTTTGTGGGGCGCCCGTCCTGAAGCACTTTCACTGCCACTCACTGAGGCAGGGTGCAAAGCCCAGGCTGCTGCCACAGTCCCATGGAGGAGGAGCTCAGTGGTAGGAGAGAATCAGAAAGCAGGGGAGTGGTAGTGATGGTGCCCGATTCCAGTAGCCCTTTCTGTAACTCACGTAGTGAGTGCCAGTCAGGCTGCCTTCATGACAGGGATCAGAAGTCCATGGACTTTCAGGGCATTCCCAAGCCAGGACAGAAGAAAGGCCTGGGTCCATTATCTGCCTGCTGGGAGGTTCGTTGTGGGTTGCATGGGCCACAGCTCATACCTGGAGAGCTGTCTCCAAAATAAGGATGCCGGGGGAGGGGGAGTGGGGAGGTGTCCTTTAGCTCCACAGAGGTGGCTGTTGTGAAAGGGGTGGGGACAGTTGGATGAGACTGGATGACTCTAAGGAGAGCCAGGAAGGGACGTTTGTGGCAGACAAGCTTCCTGAGGCGCCAGGGCTGCTTGCTCTTTGGTTCTGCACCTTGGGGGTTCGGGAGCCTTTCGTTACCCCAGGAATCCCCCACGAGGACTGTCACCGCTGGGGGTCTCCCAACTCAGAGGCCATTCTGTTTCGTGTCACACAGTTTTTCATTCATTTGTTCATTTGCTCATTCACCCATTCCTTTGTTCTTCCTTCCATCCATCCATCCATCCACTGACTCATTTCATAAGACTTACTGAGGGTCCTCTAGGCCACACACAGTGTGGGTGCTGGGGACTCAGAGGCAAAGCAGACACACTGCTCTCCCTACCCCTGCAGGCAGTATTAGTGCGAGGACACACAAGCCATGGGCAATCGGAAGATGGTGTGAGAAGTGCTGTGTCAGCAGAGATACTGAGTGCAGGGAAGGCAATGGGCCGGATTCTAAGCTGGGGTGGCCCTGGGAGGGCCACTCGAGGGTGCAGCCAGGTCTGGGGGGCATTCCAGCAGGGGCCCAGTGGTGGGGGGAGGTGGCCCGGTAGGAGGAGTGACAGGCTGTTAACCTGCCCGGAGTGACGGGTGTAAGGGGCAGCCAGAGAAAGCGCAGGAACAGAGCGCACGGATCCTGACAGGCCAGGAAGGGTGTGCACTTCCCCTGGGCAGTGGGGAGCCACTGAGGCTCCAGGAGGAACAGCTCAGTCTAGTGTTTTGTGTTCTGGAAGATGCAGTAAAAGACAGAAGGTCTGCGCTTTTTTTCCACCTTTTGGCCTCACAGAGCAAAGGCAGAGCAGCCACAGCTGCTGGGGGGGAGGTCACCGCTGTCTCTCCGAAGTGGCCCCTGGCTCCTGCAGGGCCCGGTGCTGTGGGACAGGAGGATCACACTCCACGCTGGGTCCTGTCTGGCTTCTTGCCTCGCAGAACCCAGGACAGGTCCACAGGGACCTCTGAGGGCAGCTGGCAAGGAATTTTCCTCCAGGAGCCTGACCCAGTGCCTTGGGTGTGCCTGTGGAATTCCAGAAAGGGTGGATGTGAGGAGGAATGCTAATGGTACAAGGGTTCTGCCCACCCCCCACCCGAATTGTTCCAGGGTTTAGAGGGGCCACCAGCCCACCTCTGGGATCCTGGTCTATCGGCCCCCTTCCTTGAGGTCGAGGCTCCCCCCAAGTCCACAAGGCCGTTCTCCCCACATCCCAGTCAAGCTGCGTCTCCCAGGCTGCCAGTGGCAAGGTGCAGGCACCTCTCCTGAAGGAAGGTTGCCCGATGTCCTGGCCAATGACAGTGGCCTGTACCTACTCTGCCACCACAGCACCCGACTACCAGGAAAAGGGGAAATGCAAAGGGTTGGATTTCTGCTTTCTTAAAATTACAACACCAACTCTATTTTATGAACTTAGCAAATCATTTGGGAGTCAGTTCACAGGTTTGCTCTGATGGCTGACCGTTACTGACTGGTCGTTTATGCTTGGGTAGGAGCTTGCCTTTAGATGGTGCATCCAGAGAGGACCCTTAAGGACAGTTCCTCTCCACCCCGCTGCTCACCAAAGCCCTTATCTGTTCTCGGCATGTTCTACATGACGTTTAGTTATTCCCAAATGGGGCTCAGCTCCGCTCGTAGGGTTAAACTTTCAAGGGCTGGAATTAGATCGAGTTGATGAGTGTTCCTGCAGCAGGCGAGAAGATCCGGGCAGGAAGGGAAGCATCTTATCATATTCCCCAGGGATGGGAGACACAGGCAGTCTCCTTACATCAAAGGCTGGGCTAGCAGCTCGTCCACACAGGCCCCACTGAGGACCCAGGTTGACGCTCCTCTGTACAAAGTGACGACTTGGTGATAAGGTCCGCGATGTGACAGTGAATAGATAAGGAGCACTCACTGCGTGGCGGGCACTGTGTAAGGGCTTCACCGCATCATCTCGTTTACTCCCTCAACAGCTGCATCAGGTCAGCGGTGTGCCCCCCGACAGCGCAGCTGGAAAATCTGAGCTCCCAGAGCCCGCCCAACTGGCACAGCTCCTAAATGGCAAAGCTGTGCCTCGACTCTGTGTCCGCCACCTCCGGCACAGCCCGAGTTCTCCCCGACCCAGCCCCCCAGGGGTCGTGCTGTGAAGCACCCGTCACAGTGGTAGCCATGGCTGGGTGCTCTGTCTGCCATTGCCCAGTGGAGTGCTCTCACTCGCAGCCTCCTGAGAACTGTGTGCGCATGTGTGTGCATGTGTGTGCATGTGCGTGCGTGTGTATCTTCACAACAGAGAGCAGCGATTGAGCAAGTGTGTGTGGGTGTTCACAGGACTCACGGGGCCCCCATGGCATTCGGTGCTTGTGGACCAGGGCCTGGAAGGAGAGTGCCATCAGATGTCACCTGGGTCCAGGCAGGGCCATGGCTGGGGTGTCCTGGGTGGTCCTCGCCTGCACGGGTCCTTTGGGCCCTGTGGGCTCCAGCCTGAGATGGGGGCCTGCGTGGCATCAGCGGTGGCCTCCGCAGAGGGTGTGGGCCAGTCCCCTGTGGTAACGCGTCTCCTGTTGAAGGTGTTTTTCAGAGGCATCACGGTGAACGCTGTGCGGGGCTTCCCCATGAGTGCGGCCATGTTCCTGGGCTACGAGCTCTCGCTGCGGGCCATCCGCAGGGACCACGCGGTGACCGGCCCCTGAGCACCAGGTCAGTGTGCTTCCTCCCCAGTCAACCGCACCTCCCAGAGCTTCAGACTCTCCTCTTTGCCATGAAAATGTCTCTCTGGCATTCGTCTGCTATCCAGCTTGTGTTAGTCCTGGGGCTGGATTGACACCCTGCTCGTCATCCAAAAGCCCTTCTCAAATGCCTCCCTGAGACCAGTGGTGAGCTGGGTGCTCAGGACTTACCTCTGTAGAGTCAGCTCACCTGTCTGGTTTTCCACACAGAGAGAAGTGTAGTTTCACTGTACAATGTAATGGCCTGGGCTCGGAAGTAAGGACTCAAACCGGGGTGTCCACCCCCTGTCGCATGGGCACCATCCCCCCATCTCCCTACTGAGCTCAGAGCCGGAATCTGAAAGCCACCAACAGGCTCCCAAAGCTCTAGGGGAGAACCTCTGCCCCATTTCCTTCCCCCCACACCCTTTCCTTCTCCCTTTCTCATTGCAGAAAGATCACGGTGGCCCAAAGGATCTAAAAACAGAAATCTGAGCTAGAGACTCCCTTGCTCAAATGCCTTCAATGGCTCCCTATTGTCCTATAGGTAAAGCGGCCATCCTTGCCCATCTTGCACTCACCACCCTCCTGAGCCTACCACCCTCACTGTCATCTCTGGGTCTTTCTACATGTCCCTGCCTGACCTGCTGTCCCCACCCTGTTTTCATACCTTCCCCCTTGTCCTTGGCTTCATCAACTCCTCTTTGTGATCCAGGCCTTGGTCTAGAAGTCTCTTCTTCCAGGAAGCCTATCCTGATGCCTCAGCCAGGAGGAGTTGTGCCTGGTGTAGGTCCCCTCCCACAGCCCCTGCTCAGTCTCTACCACATCTGCCTGCCTTATAACCGCCTCTTGCTCCCCAGCCAGCATGAAAGTCCCAGGAGAGCTGCAACTATTATTTCACCTCTGTGTGGCCTGTGCCTCTCCCAGAGCTTGGCATGAAAATAGCCAGAAACATCATGGAGTGGCCAGATGGTCCACCTCCAGTGTCTCCTCAGCTCTTCCTCTTGCTGTCCTTTTGTTTCTCTGCCTCTCGCCCCAAACTGGTTACTTGCAGGGCTCAGAAGACAAAGTGGAGTGAGTCGCTGAATTTTTCAGTTACCCAGAAACCGTTTTGCTTGGCCGTGGGGACTGCAAATTCTCCCAAGAAGGATGATCTTCATCAGGAAGGTTGAGCAAACCCCTTGCTGCCTCCAGGAGGGAGCTGAGCCAGGACACCCGCCAGGGCCAGAGCCTGAATCCACTGCCAGGGCAGGCTAGGCCAGGCCTGGCTGGCTAGAGCAAGCCCAGGCTAAGCCCTGGACATGGCTCTAAGTCAAATGCTGTTAGCTCTTTACTAAAGCACCCACATGCACAGCTTTCCTGGCTTGCTGCCCTCTCACACAAAAGGAAGGGGATAGCAATGCCATTTGCATAGTTAAACACCTCGTGTGGCGAGTGACTGTGCAGGGTGATGTCCAGAGCAGGGAGGAGAGGTCAGTTCTGAAAGCTGTGCTCAGATATTGGCCACTCCCCTCTTTGAAGAGATAAAACAAATCCTATAATAAAACAAATGCATTTTTATTGTAGAAAAATGGAAAAAAGAAATAAACTGAAAGAACAACAACAAAAAAAAAACCCCTGTAATTCCAAGACCTTCCCATTATTCTTCCAAGCGGTTTTCCACGTGCAGCCCAGCGCCGGGTCCTGCTTCCCACGACGTTGCGTAACGCTCTGTCGCTTGGCAGTCCAGGACCGTTCTTCCTTGTCCTTAAGTCTTCAGTCACAAGGGGGTCTTAGCGCCAAGACCTGGCAGATCCAGAGTGGCTGGACGCTTGCCGAGCGGCTGCGCTCTGCCACTTGTGACCACCCTGGTGACTGGCTACTGCAGGAGGAAGGAAGAAGTTCTGAGCAAGCCAAGGCCTGACTGTTTTGGATTTGGCCATTCAGAACAGTGACCACCCCAACTGGGAGCTTTTCTTTCTGAAAGTGCTCTGAACGTACAAGGGCACAGATATCTGTCTGTCTGTCCGTCTGTCTTTCCTCTGCTGGCATGGGGAGGAGTCTGGTGCCTCTCAGCTGGGATGAGGGGGTTGCTGTGACTTTTGGGGACCCTCCCCTTAAACCAGCCTCACCCAAGGAGTTCAACTTCCTGCCCTAACCCAAGGACACGAAGGCCCTCTAGCAAGTACAGGGTTGAACCTGCCGCGGAGCTCTGAGGTCTCGGACAGGTCTCGGTCCAGGCCAGAGTGATAGCCACACTCTGACCAGAGGGAAAGCATGCCTCCCTCGTGGTCCAAACTGAGGACAGTGAGCCGATGTTAGAGAACATGGGGAAGTGGTAGGGTGGTGCCGGTCAGCGGCGGGAAGGACGGGGGACTGTATTCAGGCAAACGGCCCTGCTCCAAGCCCCTGCAGCCTCCATCCACCAACCAGACACAGAGCCTCCGGCTCCCCTGAAGTCCCAGGAAGAACACTTCCTTGTCATCCACTTGCTCGGTTTTTTCTCTCCAAGTCAACATATGAGTGTCCCCAGGACCATTGTGACTGAGTGAACACAGCATGAGGTGGTGGTTTTGTGATGTGGTTAGTTTTCTCTGTTCAGTGGAGAGCCCAGAGTCAGACAATACGAAGAAGGTGACCTTTGGTGATAGAAAGGGGGGTCCCAACCACTGGCCAGCAGTCAGGTTCTGGGCTTGTCTGAGGCCCATGAATCCACGGCATGCGTTCCTGCCGGTCCACCAGGATCCCCTGACTCCAGAACCTTCCTGGAATAATGCTGTTCTGCCCCCTGCCCTGACTTTCGTGCTCCAAACCTGATTGGCCTACTTTCAATTTCAGGAAAATTCATTTTCAAGGAAAGAAGATACATTCTTCCCACATTTACGAATAACCTAGACAGCCTCGTGGTCTTTCACCAGCCTGGTCTCACGGCAATAGTTGGCCGATTGCTGCTTCACTAAAACAGCTCCAAATGGGTGGAATGCCAGACCTTGCTGACTGATAACCCCAGACAGATGAAGCCTGATCTTTCCTCCTCCTTTTTCCCCAGGGCCAGGGCTGGTGTCACCTGACTGGGGCCGAATTCCCACAGCTGCAGGGAGGGTGTGTCCGCTCCAGAAGCTGTGAACCTCAGAATCCCTGCTCTGCCGAAGCCAAGCACTCTGCTCTGGTGCTCCGGGCCGGAGCCACTGAGCTGCTGCCTGGGAAGGACCAGTGCTCGATCGCTGTCTCTTTCAGATCTGCACTGGCACCTGGTAAAAAGTGGGGCGACGTGGGCCCTGCTCCCTACGACTGCTGTAAACTCTCCGGGAACTCACAGAGGAGCTGGAGTTGTCTCTACGTTTCCAAATAAAAACACTGAAAACTTCTCCAGGTCCTTTCTGTGTCAGATGCTTCTGCCTGGAGAGAGACACAAGCCACTCTCGTTCCTCCCTCTGTTTAGATCCCCGTAGCTGTCACCCAGAGACGAGGCCGCTCCACGCGGGTGAGAAGGCTCACTTCGCTTTCCCCAGCTGCCCAGGGTGGGCAGGGAGGGTGCAGTGGTGGAGGGAGAGGAAGCCCCAGAGGCGCTCTCCCCACCCTGCCAGCACCCATGCTGATTCAGTGCTTCAGCAGCGAGGCCCTGAGCATTGGTGTGTGGGCGTCCTCTGGGCCTTATTTTCACATGGAGAAACACAGCAAAGCAAAATGAAATACTTGTCCACAGTCTGGTTTCCAGAATGATGCCATGATTCTAAGTTGCCTTTCTCACTAGCACCGTGCGGGGAGACCATGACCCCTGCCGTCATGTGGCAGGGGCCCCACTGCTGGGCCCACTACGGGGTCTTTACTCAGGCAGACAGCCCTCTCCAATGGAGCTGAGTGCAGCTTCAGAATCCCCTCAACACAGTGCCCTGAACAGCCACCACCAGCCAGCCACAAAGGACATACAAATGAATCTCTTTGCCGTTCCTGGCTTAAATCCCAGTGGGGAAAATACCCTTAGATTTCTTTTCTCTTTTTTTCCCCTAGATTTCCCCACACCCTCCCATCCCCCGTGAGTGATTCAGAGCGTGTCTCTGGAAATCCCCTGCCCTCATAGACCTGCCCTCATAGACCTGGCACCAAGACAAAGCATTGCTGGGCACAAAGACATTGAAAGTGTTGGGTCTTACCAGTGTATGCTGATGCTTTACAAAGGATTCCCTCCTTGAAAAGAAGTCTCAGTATACCCGCCTTGATCTCTCTGCTGCACGGCCCCTGGCAGAGGGGCGGGGCCTTCCTGGGCACATCTGCAGTCTACACCGTCTGTCCCTCGCCCTGGCCGACGCAGCTCAGTTTGTTGGGGTGTCGTCCAGTACCTGAAATGTTGCAGGGTCGATTCCTGGTCGGGGCACGTACCTAGGCTGCAGTCCCATCCCTGGCCTGGGCAAGGATGATCCCCAGTCTGCGTGCATACAGGAGGCAACAGTCGATGTTTCTCTCTCTCCCTTCCTCTGTCTCTGTCTCTCTCTAAAAGCAGTGGGAAAAACACGTCCTTGGGTGAGGATTTAAAAAAAATGAATAAGTGAACTCTCCATCCCTCCAGCTGCGGGGCATTCTTTCATTTCTTCAGTCATCAAACATGTGCTGAGCACCTGTTACAATCAGACACTGTCCTCTGGGTTGGGGACAGCAGTCCTTCCATTCTGGTGTATGGTTCTGTCGACAGGAGAAGTGGATCTGCCTGCCCACGCTGGCGTCGCTGGGCCTGGGCAGGCATTGTGGACGCCGGGGAAGAGAGGTTCACGGGCATCTAGTCCCGGGGAACCGGGGTCTTTTCTCTGACACGTCCTAGAATGTGTTAAGTCTGCCTCAGCTAGACCTTCTCCTGGTGCTGGTGCTGGTGCTGGTTGCCCAGTTAGTTTGGAAGTGGTGGTGTATTCTCAGGGTCTGTCTGCAGGTCACCCCGATAAGTCTGAGATCCAATGAACGACCTTCTGCAGGTGTCGGACTCCTCCCAGTTTCTCCCGATCATCTTATGATCCAATTGATGATAGGAGGAGGCAAGCGAAAAGAAGCATTGCTGACACAGTTTACAGATGGCGCCACTGTGGCTCCAGGGTACCTGTGCTCCTGTCTAGAGCTTGGACTGCCAGTTCTGGTTGATAATCTTCTTGAGGCTACACTGACCCCTGCTGTTCAGTCCGAGGAGCAGTTTTTTTCATGGTGTTACAAAAAAGGCTGGAGATGCAGTGTACCAAGTCCCTAAGTGCCACTGAAGGCCTTTGGGAATTCCCATCGTGGCTGCTCTTTCAGGCGCACCTCCTATTGTCCTATTCCAGGTTCTTTGTACTACAGCCACTTTTTCCATCCCATCCAGTGCCAGGAGCGTAATGGGCATTTAAATGTTTGTTGAAGGAATGACTGAGTGATCCAATCATCGAACCATCGCACTGGACCAGCTCCTATCTGCCCACCACCCCCCAGGCTTTCCTGCCTCTGTGCTTTTTTCTCTAGCCTGGATACCCTGATCTCTATGAACATGGAACTTTCCTGTTACTGGTAAAAAAAAAATAATAACAATTAACATTACTCTTGTGAACCCTGAAGGCAGGAGGGAGGGGCAACACCTACTAAGAGGGGCTCCTGGTGGCTAACTGGGCTTACTTAAAAAAATAATAATAATAAAAACAGAGCCTAGCAGCCATTTCTGTAAGGGGCCTCTCATACAAACTGCACTTCACGGAGAAGCCTGTGCTGAATTACCTACCTACACTGTTTCTGCCAGCTGAGCCAGCCCTTATAAAGGTTTCCTGGAATCCGATTTTAACCAATAGGATTGAGACTTTCCCCATCTAATCACAGCTTGTAGCTCTGATCAGAGAGGCTCTATTCTGACCAATCAGGACAGTGCCTTTTGGGCCCATCAAACTGTGAAGATTTCAAGCCTTTATTTGCATGAGGACAGACCAATCAGGGACCAGGGGCCGGGACTTCTGTCTGTATAAACCATCTGTGGAGCAATGAAGCTGTGTCTCCCTGGTGAATTGAAACTCTGAAGATGGGCGTGGAGTGGAGTGGAGCTGTCTAGCTGGAGAGAGGCCTGGCCCCAGGGCTGTTCTACAGCTGCGCTATTTTCACAACCTGTGCTGTGTCACAATTGAGCTGTTTTTCACTGAATAGTTTCCTTCTTCACCACGTCCCAAAAGGGAGATTTTTGCTGGTGTTTTTTTTTTTTTTTTTTTTTTTTTGTTCAATCAAGGCTATAATAGTTGCCTTTTATTTTTATTTTTTTTTTTGTGGGAAATTCTTTTATTTTATTTTTTTTATTTTTATATTTTAGATTATTCAGTATAGTTTCAATCTTTTACTCCCATTCCAGCCCACCCACCCATCCCTCCCAACCTCCCTTCCATTTCCAAGCCCCGTAGTTTTGTCCATGTGTCCTCTATATTTGTTCCTGTAAACCCTTCCCTTCTCCCCTGAAATTCCCTCCCCTCTCCCCTCTGGTCACTGACATCCCGTCCTCCATTT